>CM064515.1:28929724-28977224 GCA_032716605.1 Paralithodes platypus
TTGATAGGTCTATTAATCCCTTCGGTACCGGTGACTTCTTTTTAATAGTCTAGTTATATTTAGATGATTTTGTGCAGTTTAAGAAGGATCTGTGGTAGTAAAAATGGTTGAGAGATTGTTTGAAGCCTGTCTATTGCTGGAGGTTCAATTTTTTAAATTAATAAAATCTAATAGTGGGAATGAAGTTAAAAGCCTTGGACAGTTACAGAAAATAGTAGCTAAATATTTTTTCTTTTCTTTACAGATTTGTTCTTGGGGTGACTTGTTGAAGAATTCATCATATACCCTGACTTGTGGAGGGCTGAAATCTAAGGGTCAATACGGGACTGCATTACCACGGGACTTGAGGAATAAGGACCGCACTAGGACAGCAAGACTCGCGGAACTCCATGAATAGGATGGAGAGGTGAGGGAACAACAACTCTCGGAACCACCACCAACTAACAAACCAACCACAACAACCACCAACCAATAACTCCCAGCAGACCGACAAAGCGAGGCAATGATGAGGGAACCCAACCTTCTCACATTGCTGATGGTCAGGAGTGCTTTGACGGAAGAATTTAAGCCAACGAGAGGAACTCCAAAATAGGCTGCAGTGTTCTCGGGCTGATAGCCAAACACCACTGAGACACTATCCTGGCTGGCGTCATGCTAGAAGATGGGAAGCCGACTTGGATGGAAGACAGATTGAGGGCGAGACCGAGCAAGCAAACAGATTGAGGGCGAGCAGCAAACAGGGCGAGAGCAAGCAAAACTGATCGAGGGCGAGAGCAAGCAAAACGGATCGAGGGCGAGAGCAAGCAAAACGGATCGAGGGCGAGAGCAAGCAAAACGGATCGAGGGCGAGAGCAAGCAAAACTGATCGAGGGCGAGAGCAAGCAAAACGGATCGAGGGCGAGAGCAAGCAAAACGGATCGAGGGCGAGAGCAAGCAAAACGGATCGAGGGCGAGAGCAAGCAAAACGGATCGAGGGCGAGAGCAAGCAAAACGGATCGAGGGCGAGAGCAAGCAAAACGGATCGAGGGCGAGAGCAAGCAAAACGGATCGAGGGCGAGAGCAAGCAAAACGGATCGAGGGCGAGAGCAAGCAAAACGGATCGAGGGCGAGAGCAAGCAAAACTGATCGAGGGCGAGAGCAAGCAAAACTGATCGAGGGCGAGAGCAAGCAAAACGGATCGAGGGCGAGAGCAAGCAAAACGGATCGAGGGCGAGAGCAAGCAAAACGGATCGAGGGCGAGAGCAAGCAATACCGAACAAGACAGATTGAGGGCGAGCAAAATGGACTGCAGATATTCACCAGAACAAACTCAAATGCGCCCAAAGAATACAAAGGCATTTCTAGCAAAACTACCAACAACTCCTCTTTGTTGCCTGGAAGCTCAACTTGAAAAATCCTGTTGTCGACTCAAATTAATGATGCACGACCACCAAGAAAATTCCTGAATCACTTGCAGCCTCCCCATCAAGCACTGTTGACGCTGCCAACTCCCCTGCAAACTTTCAACGACCACCGTCTTCCAATCAAACTGTTTAACCACTGCCCTCTGAGACCTCAACAACCACTGCCACAAGAAAATTCCTGAAATAGAGCGACCTTTCCAGTGGGGTGCAGATGCAACATCTCCGGACTCCCAAAAAAGAACTCTGGACGCTGCCCACTCACTTGCAAAATTTCAACGACCACCATCCGCCAACCAAACTGTTTAACCACTGCCCCCTGAGACCTCTCCTACAATGAAGTCCTCAACAACAAGAACATTCCTGAAATCGAGCGACCTTTCCAGTGGGGTGCAGACACATCTCCGGACTCCCAAATATAAACTCTGGACGCTGCCCACTCACTTGCAAAGACCAAACTGTTTAACCACACCCCTCTGAAATCCTCAAAAGCCAGAGACCTCCACAACCACTGCCCTCCGAGACCTCTCCTGCAATGAAGTCCTCGACAATCCCTACCCTCCGGGACCCTCAAATGAAGTTCTCGACAACCATTGCCCTCTGAGGAAGTTCTACGGCTGCCGTCATCCATCGCCAAGGACTTCTACTTCGCCTTGTACTTTACGAGACCGTCCCTGGGTGGAGCCTATGCTCTACCCCCATAATCTGATCTAATGTTTTTAAGTCTTTATCTTGAACATAAGATAAAAGGAACCCCTCGTTCTCAACTTTTGAATTTTTTATTTTTTTTTTTTTTTTAATAAATTTTTTTTTCGAGATATGTATGTGGTTGTCTAAGGGACGCTCTTTGAAGTATAAATAAAGAAAATTGCCATGATTTTTGAAAGTTTTTATTACCATTTTATATATACAGTACAAAATTAAGAACTGGGGTTGTTTAAGGGACACTCTTTGAAGTACAAAATAAAAACCAGTTTCCATGAATTTTTAGATGTTATTACCCAAAATTACAGAGGTACAGTATTTAAAAACAAAGGACCTATGCCCAATTTTTTTTAAACTAAAATACAAAAACCGTCTAATTCAGGGACCAATATTCCTCAACTTAAGTCTATAACTCAAACTTCCTTATAGTTCTAAGATATTTAGCAGAATCTTGATTGCTGAATTGGCACTACATTCAATGTTAATTCTGCTAAATAATGTCTATACAGCTCCAACTTCCTTAGATCAGGACAAATTATAGAAATAGTTCTAAGACTCATGAATTCAAACCAAAATTGGGACAAGGACAATATAAAGTCAAATTAAATTATCAAAATCGCTATGTGGAAACAACTTTTACTAAAATGAAAAGAACACAATCCACCACATAGGGTCTACATGAGCAAGTTAATCTGTTTCCCAAGCAAACTAATCGCACATATAACAAAGCACTATCGTCACGTTAAAGGAAGTAGTCAAGTCCGGGACGTTCTGGCAAATTTTACTAAACTCTGCATGAATAAAGAAACTACATGTTAAATGTCAAAATATTATTTAAAATCAAATTTGCAACATGACAAGACATTAACAATAGTACAAAATACAAATATTGATAAGATATCTATACTATTACAAAATAATATATACAGTACAGCACTCACTAACGATAGTGCTATCGGGTAGGTACAGGCCCAGTCCTCCTAAAGACGGTATGATACGAGAGCTTTTATAATCAACATTTTGTCTGGAGTCTTTTGCACTGGTATCATAAACTAGACTGATGGTAGATGAATGTTGATGGAAAAAGCAGTGTAACATGGGCATTCTGTACCGCCGACGTATTCTTTATTTTATTCTTTGCTACTTATTAGAAGATTTTGTTCAGCTTAGGAAGAATATCTACCCATTAAAAAAGCTATAGACTATCTCAATCAATCCTTTTAGCTTCACAAAATCGTCTAAAAGTAGCAAGAATAACACTAAAAAGACGTCACCGGTACAGTAAAGGGTTAGTGTTTTTATACTAAGCTATAACCGATTCTGGCATGTCATTCTAATAATCCAAGTTTAATCCCAAAGTTAGATTAATTTACTCTAGTATTAACTTAGTCTGACAAAATTAATTTCAAATTCACTCACAAAGGTCGATTAATCCAATTCAAAATTTAATCACAAAGGTATATTTATTAACTTTAGTACCTGAAGTTGATGATTATTTTAATTCCAAATTCTACCACAAAGGTTGATTAATTTACTCGACTATTAATTTAGTACCTGAAGTTGATCATTTTAATTCCAAGTTCAATAAAAAGGGTCGATTAATTTAATCTAGTATTAACTTTAGTATCTGAAGTTGATGATAATTTTAATTCCAAATTCAATCACAAAGGTAGATTAATTTACTCTAGTACTGTACTGTATTAATTTAGTATCTGGAGTTGATGACAATTATATATAAATCTAGTAATTAAAGACAAATAAGTGAAAAGTATGATAATTTAATATACTGTATATCTGGTAGTGAAAGCAAAAATCCTTAAAAACTTTGACAGCCAGAATCGATGATAGATATATATAAAAAACACTAAAGAAACTTGCCCTGTCACACTGCCTTAAGAATCCTCATATTACCACACACACCAACAGCGCTAGTCTATCCATTATAATCGGGCCAAAAATATTGATCACAAAAATCTATAACTCAAAACCGACTATACAGTACTCGGTTTCATTTCATCTGACGGTAAATTGAATCCCTTAGCAACTAATTTCTCGATACTTAATGGAAAAATATGAAACTACTATGTCTCTGCATCATATTAAATTCATATTTGTTTTCACCAACTCAACAATTAATTTTAAGTAATGAAAGTAATGAATACATGTGGTACTCCAAGGACTCGCACCGAAATTCCGCACACTAAGAGTTTATATAATCAGCACCATATTTCACTACAAATTTTTCAAAATAACTGAGAAATCTTGATGGGAACTTTGCAATTTACCGTCAGTTGAAATGAAACGGAGTATAATCAAGCTAATATGCTAGCCCACATGAGGACCTAAGTAATGCAATCTCCTAAAAGCCACTTTGCCCGGGATATTTTTTATATTGAAAAATGTACAAATTATCTCGATTTAGCTTGATGAAGGAATAGACATACTGTATTAATATATTTGTTTTCACAAACCAACTTCACTTCTAAACTCAACTAATGAAATCAACAAATACATGTAGCACTCCAAGGACTCGAACCTAGGACACTCACACTGCAATTCCGCTATCAAGCTTAAAAAATAGGTACCCCCAAGACCCCCCTCAAATTTCTCAAATTTGAGATAAATTTGTAAATTTTTCAGTAAACAAAAATATGTCTCGACCAAAGTGCCATTTAGGACACTATATTACTCAGGTCCTCATTTGCTCTAGCCCCTTTTGAGTTACAGAGGATAGGTGTCATAATTTTTGGCCTATAAAAAATGAATACACTATAATTAACAGGATGATTAATTAACACCTTCAGTATAACATTGGCTTTTATTCTGGCTATAGGTAGGTCATTTTATTCAGCTTAGGAAGAACATCTGGCTATATTCTGGCTATTCGTAGGTACTATTATTCAGCCTATTCTCTCCACATGACAAGCTCCTGCCAGCTAAGCAAAACAGATCATCGTGAAGAGCTAGTTAGTCTCTGCACCATCCCCAAGTAGCAGAATTAATCTCAACATACTCTATACTGTAGATAGTTAGATTTTTTTTTTTTTTTTTTTTTCTATATTCCAACTTACTTCCTCTCGGGCATAGGCTGAGAGCCTTAACAATCACCGCTTTAACAGTGAAGCCCGTGAGTTTATTCCAGTCTAGGGAGTGAGACATGTGAAACTCATGGCCCGAAACGCCCCCATCTCTGAACCATCTCGTTCCGTGCTTTCACTGTCTCACCCCCTACACTCTCTCACACTTACACGACCCAACGCCACCTGTTGAGCAGATAATCACCAGGCATTGCCCCCTATAGCATATTTTGAATATGGGAATAGTCAAAGTGCTATTTAATCAGGGAACATTTTATTGAGTTCGGTGGGCTTGTGGTAATGCACTGATACTAGGTACAGCACAAATTCCATCCCAATAATATCTTCCCATTGATACATGAGATACACTTCTCTTTCTACCCTAGCCTCAGCCAATCCCACTACATGTATACTTTAAGGGGAGGTTTTTAGTTTGTTCCCTAGACCTCCATCAAGCTTTACACCCTCTTGACCCCCTTTTTAAGATAAATTTGTACATTTTTCGGTAGAAAAATTTTGGTTCCTCTTAAATTACAGGCTCGCCATTGCTCGCCAGGAAGAAATCGACACCTAAGTGGCACGAAAGGTCTTAAAATGGACAGAAATGGCGCAAAAGTCTTTCAAATAGCCAAACTATTAGGCCGAACGTCTTAAAATCTCAAAAGCAATGGGGCTAAACATGAGGGAGAAGGGGACCAGAAAAACAGCCCATCTCCCCTTAAAGACTGAGTGATCTATAAGTGGCACAGTTTCAGTTTCACATCCTAATGGAGGAATGGCAGGTAGCCCTCTTCTGGGCTGCCTCACTTGTTAAGTTTTTGCATTGCATATCCGATCATAGAACCTGATCCCGCATCTTTCTAGCTCTGCCCCTCCACACTACTCCCTCTACGTTCACTGACTTATATATCTCTGCCTGCTTGTGCATCTCTTCACTGATACTCTTAATACCTCACTGCCTCCTCAGCTCCATATTAATTACCTTATCTTTAAGTTTCTAAAATTCTCCTACTCAATAAAATAGAGAAAGGGGCGAGGGAACACGAAAGTGGTCCCGGGCCCTAAGAATTGGAACTTTAAAGGTTCCTGTTCGGGCTTTGTCTCGAGTCGGCCACCCCCAGTAATGGGGTATGTGCCTGAGAATATACAGTACATACTGAACATACATACATCTTTCAGTTTAACCCCACATATCCTTATTATGTTAATTTAATGTATTAAGTAACACCCCGTTCTTAACATTAATCATCAATTACAAACCCCAATGCACTTGAATAAACTAATGAAAGCATATGGTTCTCCCGGGATTCAAACTCGGGACACCACACCCAGAACATAAGCATCTAAACCATTACACCACCAACACAGTTAAAAAAAACACATATTACTCAGCCTGTCCCTCTAACATCTAAAGGTCCTTCCTAAGTTGAAAAAAATCTAGTTTTAGCCAGAATAAAATCAAACAATGCCATCGTACCGAAGGTGTTACACATCCTGCCTGTCTTGTGCATAAGGTAATATTTCCAAGGATTCTCAAGATCAAATCACATACACCAATTTAACAGTGAATTTGTGTCCGAGTCTGGTGTCCGCTACAAGATATCAGAAAAAATAAATATGTTGAAGTATTTATTACGATAATGTCCCTGTGGTTGTTCAGTACAGTGGGCCTAATAAGTGATGTCTCAGTATCAAGTATGTTTTGATCAATAATTGGTATCAGTAATATTTAAAATTGATTTACGGTATTCGTTTAGAGTGAGATATACACACATGTTCCTACAGAAATGCACCCTATTCAACATTTGACAGATAATTAATACAGCATAGAGCTAGCCAAACGTAATGAACGCGGAGACATGACTTATTAGCGCCACAGTACATATAGGAATGGAGGCATGACAGAAATACAAGGAGGAGCAGTGGATGTTGGAGTACGCCTGGTACGGGAAGGGAATGAAGAGAAGTTGCCTGTGCTACTGTTTGTTGATGATTTTTGTTTCTTTTTTACCTATGTGTAATGAAGGAGACAAAAGACAGGTTGCCTGTAACAAGTGTCTCCCCCAAAGCCGAAAGAGTGACAGGGCCAAATTCAAGGGACGTTGGGGTCGAAATGCCTGGACACACAAAGTTTAAAGCAGTTTGTCATAAGATGAGGGAGAGAGTTCCAGAGTTCACTTGTTGAGTAAAAGAGAGACTGAGAAAATTTGCCAATTCTAGGGTTGGGACTGTGTTGAAAGGCAGGTGCACTGATACAATTACGATGACTGACAATAAGAGGGAGCTGCAGGGTATGGTAAATATGTTTGGTGCTTTTGTGTGAGAAATGGAACCTGAAGGTCAATGTAGTAAACAAAATAAGATTGTGAGAGGGATGAAGCCACAGAATGTGAGGTGAGAGTTGAACGGTTAGGTAATGGAAAATTGTAGCTTATTTAAGTGGCTGCCGACAAACAAGTATGAAGGTGATTCATTTGTGGTCACCCCCTCAGGGATCAATCCATCAAGCAATATATATATATATATATATATATATATATATATATATATATATATATATATATATACTCTGTATTCTACAATTATATGTCAGGAAATTGGCTGCTATGCGTTGAAATTTCTCCTCCCGTAAAGATGAAAAGAATAGTACTGTATACACTATAGGTATATGTACGGTATGTATGTATGTATGTACTCAGGCACATACCCCATTGCTGGGCATGGCCGACTCGAGACAGAGCCCGAACTGAAACCTTTAAAGTTCCAAATTCCTAGGGTCCGGGACCACTTTTGCATTCCCTCGCCCCTTTTTCGATGAGTCGATGAGTAGGAGAATTTTAGAAGGGGAGGAGGATTCCTAGCCCCCTGCCCCCAAAGGAAAAGTAGGACAGTAAAAGAGACAGACAGAAACAGCTAAGGTTGGGTAGAGGATGCCAAACCTCACTCTGGACAGGAAAACTTTAAAAAACATTGGACACTATACTGTACTTCACTAACAGGATATTAATGTCTCGGACACTGTGACTCGGAGAAAAGTATACTGTTAAAAGTGGCGGTGTCATTCGACCTTAACTGACCAACCTTGATCTTGGAGAAGTGTTGGCTTGGCTACTGAATCTGTTGGTAAATGAAACATGGTAGAAAGTTCAGTGGGAGATTATCATAAGGAGAGTTACACCTGTTGTATTATACATTAGTTACCATGTTGTATACCATCCATCTTTCCCTCATCCTAAGACTTAAATTACCGTACTTCAAGCTCTGTGCGTCGAGACAATTTGACTCGAACAATACTTGATTTTCATCCTGCCACTCTTTCAAATCTGGGGGAGGCACTCGTCACTGGCAGTTTTGCCTTTTGTCTAGCTCATCCACATAGAAAAAAAAAAAATCTTCTAGGTTAGTTAAGTAACACCTCGTTCTTAACATTAATCATCAATTACAAACCCCAATGCACTTGAATAAACTAATGAAAGCATATGGTCCTCCCGGGATTCGAACTCGGGACACCACACCCAAAACATAAGCGTCTAAACCATTACACCACCAACAGTTACCTGTAAAATAGACTAACTTCGGATAGGGAGGTAACTTTGAACATCTCAGGGTATAATGTAATGAACCACTGTGCCACAGTTATGGGGAAAAAAAAAAAACAAAAAAAAAAACAAAAAAAAAAAAAATCTTAACCCTTTCTGCACCGGCAACGACTTTTTCATTTATTCTGGTCACTATTAGACGAATTGATTCAGTTTAAAAAGGACCTCCAGCAATAAACAGGCTTCGAAGTATCTCACATCATCCTTTTAACTACTGTATAAGTATAAGATCCAGTGTGGTATATTCTAAGTTCCTGAAATTCCCAAGACTAATGAATACTTAAACTGTAGAGAAAATTAGACCCGCATTAGAAAAGTTGGGGTCGTACACTAAGCTGATGATGACGAGTCACTGACCTCCATGACTTTGCCCTTTGGTGGGGGAGTACAGTTTCTAGCTCAAAGGGATCAAATGCGAATTTGCCATGTTAAAAAACATAGATATTACTTCAAACCCCTGAGGGGTTATTTTTTGTCAGACAGCGTAATTCCCGAGATGGGGTGGCCATGTACATTAGGCGTTTGTCACGAATTGCTAGGTCAAGTTGCCCGGGCTTGACATCTACCAATAACATTTTGACAGTGCGGGCTCAATCCACCGACCTTTTGATCAGCAGCCGATGTTCTACTGACTAGCGACATGATGACTCGCGACATGATGACTTTGAAGCCCCTAAAGATATTTCCACAGAATCTAAGATTTTACCGGTAGATCCCTTTAAACAAGTACAGTACTATGTGATTCATGAATTAAAACACTGGAACACCTTAAAGAATAGGTATACAACATGGTCAATGTAAATATATAAAAGGCAACATCTCTCCCTATAGATCACAATACCAGAACCTGTAAACCATCTGTTAAGTCTCTACAAAAATATTGATATCAATATAAGATAAACACCAGATTTTTGTGGATATAATACAGTATCAATGTGTAATTAAAGTACGGTAGCTAAATCCTCATCAAACTTAATGAGCATCAAATAAAATACTTTAGTTTATATGAATACTTTACAGCAAATACAGTATATCAAATAAGTAACACCCCATTCTTAACATTAATCATCAATTACAAACCCCAATGTACTTTAATAAACTAATGAAAGCATATGGTCCTCCCAGGATTCGAACTCGGGACACCACACCCAGAACATAAGCACCTAAATTAACAAGAATGTATTGGGGCGCGTGCCCAACCCCGAATGGAGTTGAAATAGGGGAGCTATCCCCCCGCCAAAGGCGGCTTTCTAGGGCCTTTCCTAGCTGATGCTGAGAGGATTGGGTTCTAGTCATGTAGTGATGGGCTGGTCTATCAGAGTGAGAACTGAGCGATCTCTGCCATACCCATAGCTTACTCTGACTGTTCCTTTTATTTATATATCTTCTAGATCCCAAGTGGCGGCGTCTTTTCCGTGGATTGACCTCCCTACTGCCAACCTAGAAGTTGGCAGATTGGGAGCCAAAGCGTCAAATTTTTCCCTTACCCCTCAACTTTCCCTTCATAATTGCTGAGGGGCACAGGGCCTTGGGTGGGGCTTTGGTTTCCCGGGCGTGTCCGCACCTTCCTCAGCTCCCTGCCTTGGAGTGGCTTCGGTCACCCGGGCTTTGTTAGTGGTAAGCAGTGAGGATTTTGTGGGGGCGCTCGTTTATGGCCATGGCCTTGCTCGAGACCTTGGGGCTGTTCGGCCAGACAGCCTGGAGAACAACAAGAATGTATTACCCCCAGCCCCTCCCCACCCTCTTTCAATCTCTCTCTCTCTCTATTTATCTATCGCCAGATGCCACAGACAAATCGCCTCCAAGTCCCTCTGTCATTCGTAAGCCGGCGTCCCTCCACCCACCCAACACCACCTACACTCATATATAACTCCATCCCTCCATCTCACTCTTGGTAGGCCTATACTTTCTTACAGCTTAGTCCACCTAACTTATTTATACCAGATACTATTTGTATATAAACTTATCTCTACAGGTCTAAATTTGATCTCTATATGTATGCTCATCACCTTGCAATATTTTCAATTATCTATGCTATCTCATGCAATATTTTCAATTACCGTATCTATGCTATCTCAAATTAAATCCGTCTTCCGCCCAATCACCTTAAACTACGTTTCCCTCCTTCATACTAAATTTGCTGTAGACTAAACTTTCTATAATATGACAAATTATAAATACGGTATGCTCAGATAAAACAGTAGCTATATAATTACACAAAGATACTGGTTAGGCTATACAAAGATGGTCTACAGTTTGGTCTTTTGTACCACTGAACATTTTATCATTTTCATTACCAATGTTCATTAACTACTGTTCAGGGGAGGCGGGTCGTTTTTCTGGTCCTCTTTCTCCCTCGTGTTAAGCCCCCATTTGTTTTGAGATTATAAGACTTTCGGCCCATTAGTTTGGCGATTTTAACACCTTTCGCCCCATTTAGTTGTCAATTTTAAGACCTTTCGAGCCATTTAGGTGTCAATTTTTTTTCTTCTGACGAGCAATAGCGAGCCTGTAATTTTAGGAGGAATCGGCCTTTAGCCGGGACATTTTTCTACCGAAAAATGTATAAATCTATCTTGTGGGTGTTCTTTTAATCTTGAAAGAGAAAAACTAAGAAAACTAAGAAACTAAGAAACTTAGAAAACTAAGAAATAAAGTAACAAATTAATAAATAGACCAAAAAAAAGGGCCCGTCTCCCCTTAAGTACCTAATCAACTAACTATCTAATTTACTAACAGGTGATGTGGGTGATGGTGGTAGTTGTTGTTGGTAGTGGTATTGGTGGTAGAGATCGTAGCGGCAGTAACTTCATCTCCAACTGAAAGATAAAAAACACCACATGAGACTTTTGAACACAGTGCCTACAGTGCCTACACTATCGATACAGTACCGGTATACAAAATTTGTACAAAACACCAATATTAGTAGATTAAAATGTAAAACTTGCAAACTAAACAAACCAAAAGGACAATATAAAGTCAAATTAAATTATCAAAATCGCTATGTGGAAACAACGCTTACTAAAATGAAAATTATTAAATAAAAGAACACAATCCACCACATAGGGTGTACATTACTACATGAGCAAGTTAATCTGTTTCCCAAGCAAACTAATCGCACATATAACAACGCACCATCGTCACGTTAAAGGAATTAGTCAAGTTTGGGAAGTCCGGGACGTTCTGGTAAATTTGTCTAAACTCTGCATGAATAAAGAAACTAAATGTTAAATGTCAAAATATTATTTAAAATCAAATTTGCAACATGACAAGACATTAACAATAGTACAAAATACAAATATTGATAAGATATCTATACTATTACAAAATAATATATAAAATACAGTACAGCACTCACTAACGATAGTGCTATCGGGTAGGTACCTGTAAGCATAGCATGCCTCAAGTGACCCCTATCAATAACTACCCTACAAATAACCTACATTTATTGCACAAATAAACTAAGGAAATCGCAAAAGCAAGCAATTGATACTATCGACAATGAATACATATAATATAAAGACAAATAATTGCAAAATATGAAGTAACAACAGATTTAAACAAAGAGTACTCTTTTAACAAGAACAATCAATTTAAAAAATCATCAATGTTAATATTAATAATAGAAAAAGAAATAGATAAACAATAAATACAGACAAAAAGTAAGCAGAGGTTATACAAGAAACTTCAAGTTAAAAAGGCTTGATTAAAATTATTGATGTCAATTTTTAGAATACAGTCACAATAATTGGCCCTAAACAGATTCAATTTATGGAACCATTTACTTGCCTCAAAACCTCTGTCTACTAAGAGTCTGTATAGTAACCTAGCTCTAGCCCAAAAGTCATCTACTAGTGCAGGGGGCGCTCGGTTATGGCCTTGGCCGTGCTCGGAGCCTTGGGGCTGTTCGGCCAGGCAGCTTGGGGAACAACGGGAACAACAACAACAACAACAACAACAACAACAACAACAACTAGTGCAGGTTTTACAAAATCTTATTAACAGCGGTAGTGTTGTGAGTTGTTGAGTTTGTAAACAAACATGGCGGAGGGAATTTCGGGTATGACGGAGGCGGAAGGAAGGTTACAACGTTTTCGGGGATTTAAGAGCACAGATAAGAAGTTAGAAGAGGTTAGTATTGTTGTGAAGGATTTGGAAAAGTGGATGAGTGATACGGAGAAATGGAAGGGGGATATTGGTGAGAAAGTTAAGGCACTGTGTGTAATGTGTGGTGTGACAGGTGGGGAAGGGAATAGGCCTAGTGAAGGAAGTGAATGCAGGCCTATTTTGGCAGTTAACCTAACAAGTGCGCATGGGGGTAATTGGAAACGTCCCCCTGTGCTGACATATTTGAGGTGTTTCCGTCACTAAAATATTCATTGTGCCATTAATAGCATTAATACTTATCCATATGCACCTATTATGGGTTGATTATAAAGGTATTAACCTGAAACAACAATAAAACGAGTGAAAACAGCGTTTGGATGGTCAAAATCGGAGATATAGCCCGCGAGTTGTATAATGTATGGGTGAGGCAAGCTGCTTTCCCGCCAATTTCCCCTAAGGCCACTGAGACACAGTCGATCGATACTCTCTCTCTCTCTCTCTTGCACTCGCTTGCCATCAGTGATGACAACACCCTGCTTGCAATTCGCTAATGTTAGCACGAAAATATACCTCAGAATAAGGGAATAACAGGGAAAATAGGTGATAACTGAAGGAGAGGAGGAAAGTGGGGAAGGAGGGGAGGTAGAGGACTGAGATTTTGCATGGCCCAGGGGCCAAAAAAAAAAAAAATAAAAAAAAATAAAAATACAAAAAAAAAAAAAATTTGATGTCAAAAGTTGATTTTTGTTTTCACTCACTCTTAAGAGTCTCCCCACAGTCCGCCGGGGGAACTCTTAAGAGTCTCCCCGCAGTTCCCGGGTTAATGAGAGCCTAGAGATGGTATTGAAAAGGGTAGATGAACTGGGAGCAGAGAATATGGCATTGAAGGAGCAGCTGAAGGAATACGAAGGACGTTTCACGGAAGTAAAACAGTCGACTGCATGGACGGTGGTAGGTAAACAAAAAGTCAAGGATTTGGAGGATATTATGAAAGAGCAAAAGGAAGAAATGAATATGACCAAAAAAAGTTTTGAGAGTGCAGTTGTAGGGGTCATGAAGAACAAGGAGAGTGTCGTGAGGGAGGCCATGGACAGGGATAGGGGTGTAATCTTGTATGGAGATATAGAGACTCATATGAATGATAATGGAGTGAGAAACGTGAGGGATATGGAGACAGTGAAGGAGGTCTTGAAAGGTGTGGATGAGGACGAATATGGATGGGAAGGGCAGGTGGAGGAGGTCAGTAGGATAGGTAGATATAAAAGGGGAGAGATGAGACCTATAAGGGTACAGTTTAAAACTAGGGTAGTGGCGGAGACTGTGACAAATTTTAGTTGGAGGCTAAATACAAATGATAAACTGAAACACATAAGACTAAAGAAGGATTTGAGTATAGAACAAAGGAAAAAAATTAAGGAATTACAAGAAAAGGCTGATGAAAATAATGGAAAGTTGGATGAGGAGGATAAGAGAAATTTTTACTGGAGAGTGAGGGACGGAAAAGTGAGGAAGTGGTTTATAAGAGTAGAAGGGAGGGGGAGATCAGGGATGGGAGAGAATGTGATGGGAGTTGTGACGGAGGAGGAGAACGGGGTGGAGGTGTCACAGGGAGAGACAGGCGACAAAGAGGCAGACCCAGTAGTGCTAACGGGGGAGTAGGGTACGGACTGGAGGAGCGGGATGGTGTAATTGCTGAAGGAATGGTAGATGGATTAAGGATTATGTTTAGTAATGTGGATGTGTTTACCCAGGACAAGAAAAGAGAACTGATATGTAGGTTGCAGGATGAAGAGGAAAAACCTGATGTCATAGCCCTACAGGAAGTAAGACCAAAAAATGCTAGAATTGAAAGGGAACTGGTGGAATATAGTTTGGAGGGTTTTGAGTTATATGAGAGAAATGCTATTAGAGCAGAGGTTGGAAGAGGACTGTTTATTTATGTAAGAAAAGAGCTCAAGGTTAATGAGGTGGATATGAGACAGCAGTATTGTGAGTATTTGTGTATTGAAGTAAAATGTGTAAGAGGATCAATTCTAATTGCCTCTATATATAGAAGCCCAAATAATAGCAGGGGAGAGGATGATAACCTACTGAAAGCAATGGAGGAGATAGATAATAGAGAGAACAAATATAAAATTTTGATTGGAGATTTCAATTTGTCAAGGATCAACTGGGCAAATTGTACTACTCCAGCGGGACAGTGTAGCCTGGAAAATAAGTTTATAGAGAAAGTGAGAGATTGTTTTTTAACGCAACATATTGTAGAGATGACAAGATATAGAGATGGGACGCAGGGGAGTGTACTTGATTTGATTTTTAGCAATGAAGAGGATATAGTGGAACATGTTAATGTGGATAGCCCTATAGGTCGTAGTGACCATGCCTGTATAAGCTTTAGTTGTAACATTAAATCAGAGAGGGATAATAGAAGCAATAGAAAATATACATGTATGATAGAGCAGATTATGAGCTGCTGAGACGGTGTTTGGACATTGACTGGGGGGAATACTTGAACGGTGAAGATGCTGAAGGAATGTGGAGGAAAATAAGAGTCAAACTGGAGAATGCTGTATCCAAAAGTGTACCAGTAAGGGAATATAAGGATAAAACAAAATTGAGGAAAAGAACTAACCCAGAATTGCCGCCAATGAAAAGAAAGCTTTGGATATTGATTAGAAGAAAGAAACAATCGTGGGAAAGATTATTTTTTTTTAAAAAGAACAGGGGGTCTAGTATAGAGGCTAAGGAAGTGGATCTGGAACGCAGACAAATAAACAATAAAATAAGGTGGGAAACAAGGAGGGGGTGAAGGAGAGGGAGAGAGAGATAGCTAGAAATGTGAAGGATAATCCAAAAATATTCTGGAAGTACATTCAGGAAAAGTTAACAAGAAGAGTAGGGATCCCAGAGCTGGTAGGGGGGTTGAATGATGGGAGTAGAGCGGAGACTGATAAGGAGAAAGCAGAGGTGCTGGGGAAATACTTTGGGGGGGTACTAACAGTGGAGTCGGAGGATGCAGTGCCTACTATTCCCATCAAACAGGCACCGGCACTAGAACATAGAGTTTTCCCATGCTAGAATAAGAAGGGCTATAGAAAAAATGAACAGAAGTAAGTCACCGGGACCGGATGGGATACACCCAAGAATCATAAAGGAAGGAGGGGAGATGTTAGTAGAGCCATTGAAAATGTTATTTGAGGTATCGTTTAATACAGGACAAATCCCGATGGACTGGAGAGAGGCGAACATAACAGCTATATTTAAGAAGGGAAAGAGAAATGACCAAGGGAATTATAGACCAGTCAGTTTGACAAGTGTTGTGTGTAAACTAATGGAAACGGTAATTAGAGAAGGAATAATGGATCATATGAAGTCAAACCAACTTTTCAGTGGGAGACAGTTCGGATTCTTGCCGGGGAGGTCGACGGTACTACAGCTAATTAAGGTGGTAGATGATTGGATGCAAATTCTAGAAGATGGGGATGTAATAGACGTGGTATTTTGCGATTTTATGAAGGCCTTCGATAAGGTCCCACATAAAAGGTTAATAGAGAAAGTTAGAAGCTATAATATAGGGAAGAAATGTGTGAAATGGATAGAAGCTTTCCTGAAAGATCGGAGACAGAGGGTACTGGTGAATGGAATAGGCTCGGGGTGGAGGGAAATTACAAGTGGGGTACCTCAGGGATCTGTGTTGGGACCACTGCTGTTCGTTATATTTATCAACGACTTGCCTGAAGTTATAACTAATGGAAGTGAGGTATACCTGTATGCGGATGACACTAAGCTGTATAGAAGAGTGAAGAGTGAGGAGTAAGGAAGATATGGGTTTGCTTCAAGGAGATGTGGAGGGCATGAAGGGATGGTCTGAGCATTGGTTAATGCCATTTCATCCAAAAAAATGCAAGTACATGCGGATTGGGACCAGCAAGATAGACAAGGTAGGATACAGTATGTATGAAGCGATGGAGGAAGTGAATGCAGAAAAGGATATAGGAGTAGTGATAGACAATAAGTTAAATTTCTCAGAAAATTTAGCGGAAAAGATAAACAAAGCCAATAGAATTGTAGGGCTGATAAGGAGGACATTTGTGTCACTTGACGAAGAAATCTTCAGGAATCTCTATACAGCGCTGGTTAGGCCGCACCTGGAATATGCGAACCAGGTGTGGGCTCCATATATGGTAAAGGATATAGAAGCAGTGGAGAAAGTGCAGAGGAGAGCTAGCAAGCTGGTACCAACGTTGAAGAACGCGGGCTATGAGCAGAGGTTGAGGACACCGGGGCTTCCGACACTGGCATATAGGAGAAAGAGAGGGCATATGATAGAGACTTTTAAGATAGTGTCAGGAAAGTACGATGAGGATGTGTGTGAAGGTATCTTCTTGATGCGGGAGGGAACAAGAACGAGAGGTCACTCTAAGAAAATTTACAAAGAAAGAAATAGGCTTGAGAAGGCAAAGAACTCATTTTGTGATAGAGTGGTAAATGAGTGGAACGCACTGCCCCAGTATGTAGTCGATTCCGAATCAATAAGGGAGTTTGAAAGTAATCTTGATAAAGCATGGGGAAGACAAGATTTGAAGTTTGATTATAAAACAAAAATACAGAATAGTAAAAATGTTGCGTCTGCTACCGCCCCCGCCAACACCGTGAACGACCGCAGCAGTGCAAGTACTGGTACTGAGCTGGATACACAGGCATAGTTTGCCTTTTTCCAGAGGATCTACTGTAAGAAACTGTAAGTTAACTGGGAATAAAAACAATTATAAGTTATTTTACTATCGATATTACTACTAGGGAAAGGAAAGTTTATTACGTTAAAATTAAAATCATCAACTTTGTGATATACTTTAAGTATGCACTGTTCATTAACAATCATTGGCGGGTGCCCAACCCCAAAAGGGGTTGAAATAGGGGAGCTATCCCCCCGCCAAAGGCGGCTTTCTAGGGCCTTTCCTAGCTGATGCTGAGAGGATTGGGTTCTAGTCATGTGGTGATGGGCTGGTCTATCAGAGTGAGAGCTGAGCAATCTCTGCCATACCCATAGCTTACTCTGACTGTTCCTTTAACTTATATATTTTCTAGATCTCAAGTGACGGCGTCTCTTCCGTGGATTGACCTCCCAATCTACCAAGATTGGAAGCCAAAGAGTCACATTTTTCCCTTGCCCCTCAACTTTCTCTTCATAATTGCTGAGGGGCACAGGGCCCTGGGTGGGGCTTTGGTTTCCCAGGCGTTTCCGCACCCTCCTCAGCTCCCCGCCATGGAGTGGCTTCGGTCACCCAGGCTTTATTGTGGTCGGCGGGGAGGGTTCTGTGGGGGCGCTCGGTTATGACCTTGGAATGGCTCGGGGCCTTGGGGCTGTTCGGCCAGGCAGCTTGGGGAACAACAACAACAACAACAACAACAACAACAACAACAACAACAACAACAACAACAACAACAACAACACACAACGTCAACAACAACAACAACAACAACAACAACAACAACAACAACAACAACAACAACAACAACAACAACAACAACAACAACAACAACAACAACAATCTCTATATTTATATCAAGAAAATTTTCAACTTTATAATTTACGTTACATTGTGTGAGGGGAATAGAATTAGGGTAAATAAGTTTAGCAACTTGATTAAAATTTAACAAATTGCAAACAAGAATATCATCAATATATCTACTATTATTACTTAACAATTTAGCAAGTGCTAATTTTTCTGGGATTTTATTTTTCTTGCTACTGTCAACTAAGTCTTTTATATATTTAAATTCTAAAGCAAGCAAGAATAAGTCTGCAATTAAAGGGCTAGCATTTCCACCCATAGGAATTCCTAATATTTGTTTGAAAATGTAAGGCCCGACTCTAACATAAGTATTGAAAAGGAGGAATTTAAGGGCATCTTTAAGTTTAGTTCTATCAAAATATACAGAACTAGTGGGAGTTGAGCTAAGTGATGCATTATTAAAATATGTATAAACATTTATGAAATAATTACCATTCCTAACGAACCTGTCAAAGTGCAAATCTATAATAAAGCAAAGCTCTGAATATACTAAATCTAAAGGCAAATTGGTATACAAAGTTGAAAAGTCGAAGCTATGTACCGAGGTAACTTTCGGCATGGTATTTATTTTATCAATAACTTCTAACGAATTGTCAACACTCCAATAATAGTTATGCCAGTTCTTCTCATGATGGTATTACAATATCTTTTATGAGTACTTTTAATGTATTTTAAGCAATTTATGACTTGTTCTGATAGAGTTTTAGTGGTAGCAAATTTTGCTCCGGCAATAAAGCGATATTTATAAGGTCTTTTATGAAATTTAGGTAACATGTATAATTTTGCAATGCACTTGTTCTTATCAGAAAGTTTAATATCAAATGTTATATTTTTCTTGGTATGTTCATCGATTAAGTTATCAATATTCAGATTATTTTGAATTTCATAAACAGAATTACCGCAAATATTTTTACGTAATATGTTACCCTTAATGCCTAATTCTTTTTTCATGTTTTCAAGATAAAATTTCTTACATGTGAAGCTATAATTATTGCTGGCTTTATCTACTGTAGTGATTACAAAATGTTTATGTAAATTTATTAAATCAGCTTTAACCCTCCAGCCCCGGCTACGCATTACATAAATATTCCCCGAAACCCGGGTGTTTTGGCCGAAAAACGTCTAGGCTAGGCTACCGTATCTTTGTTATTCTGACTGCTTCCCGCATTCCCGCGCATCCGCAAGCGTAGCTGTGTTATTTACCTGTAGAATGGCGTTAAGTAGAACTCTCTAAGTCAACTGGTTCAGTTGTGATGATGATTTCATTGGAGATAACTTTATGGCAAAAACAGCCACTTTACACTACTTTTCGATACTTAACAACAACATACAGGCACACACGAACAAGCGACGCTCTCCTTCTTGTGGCCGGAAATGCGGGGCGTCGGTCCAGCCGGCTGTTGTTTACATGCGTCGGACCGACGCCTCGCACACCAAGCTCACAGGCTTTCAACCACTGGGCGTTAAAGAGCCCTTCCGGGCAGCTCGTGTATGCTTTTTTATGGGCGTTCAAGAGCCCTTCCGGGAACAGAGGGTTAAGCTTATTATAATTATAGTCTATAAAATCTGAAAGATTAAATTCATTTTTAAGCGAGAAAATTTTATTTCTAATTAACTTAATTAATAATAAGTCCATAATAATTAGACCATAGCATTAGACTATTATGATTTTAATTAACTTGCTCATGTAGTAATGTACACCGTATGTGGTGGATTATGTTCCTTTACTTATAAATTATTCTTTTGCTAAAGTGTTGCTTCCACATAGCGATTTTGATAAGTTATTTTGTCTTTTTACTGTGTTCGTCCAAGTTTTGGTTTGTTTATTTTGCAATTTTTACATTATAATACAGTATCATACTGTACTTCTTATGTAGGTACTGTCCGGAACACCTTATCAAAGGTCTACAAACACAAGATACAGATCCCTATCTGTAAGTAACTTAGATGATTAGACAATTTTATGCAATTTCAAGAGGGCCTTTTGAAGCTAACAGGGTACAAACTAACATAATACACCTTTAAGTCTGACAGATTCTAAACAAACTGCCTAACAGCCTAAAATTATCTAATGATAGCAAGAATAAAGTTTGAAACACATCCTCAAATACACAAAGGTTAAAAATGTCATTCAGTTTAGAAAACATCTCTTGTTAGCCATCCAAATGCCATCATCCTCGAGGGGGTGGCCACAAATGGATCGCCTCCATGCATCTCTGGGGATGGATGTAGTTACCGGGTGTACCACTACCGACATACAACATAAATCATCTATAAATACTTATAAATCTATAATACAGTACTAGGTTAGGTTGTTTGGTTAGGGTAATGTATTCTTGTATCCAAAGGCAGTCAAAATAGGCAGGAACATGATGGTGAGCGTCCGCGTAGTGTAAACAAGACGAGCGGTACACCCGGTAACTACATTCTTGTCCATCTCTGTCATCAGTTAGCCAGGATTCCTCCTCCCACCCAACACACTCACTCATATACAGATCTCCCTCACTATCCGAAGTTTGGGTTTTGGCTGGTCCGAGAACGCATCCCCATTTACCCCATTAATTTTAGGGTGGCTTTATTATTTTTCTATTTAAGATCGGGTTTTCAGGAACGTAACCCAATCGTAAATCGAGGGAGACCTGTGTACCTCTCAACTCCATCCATCCACCTCACTCAGTGTTAGTGTTTATAATCACCTTTAATTTCTTGAGGCAGTTGGGTCAATTGTGTCGCCTCGTAGTCCCTGCCGGTCCTGGTGAGTCTTCGTTGGGGTCAATTGGACGCCAATCTCCAGCGCTCTGCAATTGAAAAAAAGTTTATCATTAGTTTATCATACAGTAGGCCTATTATCATTATTATCTATTTTTTTCCCGACAATATCAGGTTTCATAAAGGTGATCAAAATTATTGTCCAATAACGGATTATACATTAGTACAGTACCGGTACTGTACTGTATAGGAATTCCATAGACCTGCAATGTCTCCAATAAATTATGGAACGAGTTGTGTTACCGGGCGTACGTCGTGTAGACACGTAAGTTGGATGGGGATGGATGTATTTTCGGGCGTACGGTCGTCATGTTGTGCGCTCGCAGTTACGTTCCCGTCTATTTCGACGCTATATGTTCTGCTATTTTCCCCCTGTCATTACTACATGAATACTAGGTTAGGTTAGGTTGTTTGGTTAGGCTAATGTATTTTTATATCCAAAGGCAGTCAAAATAGACAGGAACATGATGGGAAAGGTCCGACGCCACTGCGTGTAGTGTAAACAAGGCTGGAGGTACGCCCGCACTTAACATTCTTGTCGTTGGATGTCAAACAGCGGGGGTGAGGGGGCAGGGGTGTGGGAGCCCCCACCCACAATACTAGAATAGGTTAGGTAAGGTTGTTAGGTTAGGCTAATGTCCTTTCAAAGGGGTATTGTAAACACTAGGATATACTCGGTCAGAGGTAGGTGATACGCCCGAATCCCGATAACACAACTCTTGCCTAAATTATTTCAAATAACACTGCGAGCCACCCTCTTCTAAATAATGATCAAACCTAAAAGGTGATAGGGGTTCAATGTTATTTTAATACCACAAATTTTGTAGATATATTTGAAGATAAATATTGAATCTATATGCTCTAAAGATCATAAGAAAATTTGATTTAACCCTCGGAAAAACCTAATAAAAAAGTATGGTACTAAAATTTCTTTTTTGTAACAAGGTTGTCAATACGGTTCTTTCAGTTATCGATAGCTCTAAAGATCATATGAAAATGTGTTAAACCCTCGGAAAAACCTAATATAAAAGTATGGTACTAAAATTTAATTTTCGTAACAAGGTTATCAATACGGTACTTTCCCGTTATCAATGTACAGTACAATCAAAGCTGAACATTGCACAGTAAACACCGTAGACTTCATCGACTTTCTTTCACCTTCGTATAATCGACAGCCAATTTTTTTTTTTGTATTTACTAAGGGATTAGTACGGTACTCAACCAGCGGGGGCGTGGGGGCAGCAGCCCCCACCCATAATACTAGGTTAGGTTAGGCTAATGTCTTTTCAAATAACTATCGGGGGCGTGTCTCAACATCGATCAATAGGCCTAATGGGGAAAATAGGTTTTCCCGAGATTTCTCATTAATTACAAACACTATATAGGCCTATTGATGCAAATGAACAATTTCTTTTATAAAAAACACTGAAAATTCGTGGCATTAAAATAACATTTTTCCGTGATAGGCCTAGTAGCCTATAGGATCGATGACTTCGTCCCAAAAATATATTGGGTAAGGATATAATATTCGGGCGTATCGCCAGCTTTGTTATTGTACGCTCGCGAATGTTCCCGTCTATTTTGACTGCCTTGAATTTACCTTGAACCTTGCCGTGGGATAAAATAATAGGTTGAGGAGGGGCTTTTCCCGCCTTCACTCCTCCATGACTTATAGTCATCATCATATATATTGCCAGCAGGGGGGGGGGGGGCAAATAACAGAAAAAAAGCAGTCAAGATAGACAGGAATGTAACCCCGAGCGTACAAGTAATGTAAACAAAGCGGGAAGACTCCGTCGTCGACACCTGCCCGGGTTGTAACACAGCACCCCATACCATAAAACACATCATAGAAGACTGCATTTCACACAACCACTTACGCAAACAACACAATTTACACTATTTGAGAGCTCTGTGGGAAAGCCCGACCGTGGCCATGGCCTTCCTTAAGGACTCGGGGCTGTTCGGCCAGGCAGCTTAGGGAACAACAATAACAAAGCGGGCGATTCCCGAATACGGTACTAAGTCTACAGTAACTAGGCCTACATCCGGTCAATTTAAAGATGATGTAATTAAATTGCTAAAAAATCATTTAGATTGTTTTTATGTAGTTTAGAGTTGTGTACGGGTGTTTTGATGTGTTAAAATAGGCGTAAATGCATATTTACCCATTATACAACAATCTAAAAACACGTCCCTTCACTCGCGAAAAATAACTATTTGGCCATAACCGTTTGCCGTTGGATACAAAATATGTAGAGGGGGGGGGGGGGGGCAAGCCCCCCCCCCCCAAGATTTATTGAAATCGTCATATATTTAAACAGTAGGGGGCAAAAAACAAATTTTCCCCAACGCTTCTTCTTCTTCTTCTTCGCGGCGGATGTAAACAAAGCCACCCGCCTCTTGCGACGTAGGCGATATAGAGGATATTTTGTTTTTTTCAGGATCAGTAATAAATTTGTACGCGCATTTAGACACATATAGGAATGAAATACATGGTATAAGAAACCTGTAGGCCACGATAAAATCGATGTATGAATTTAATTACATCATCTTTATATTGTCCCTACATCCTTACCATATACTGGGCCAAAGTTGCCAAAAATTACCTAGGTTACTAAGGACAGTGCTTTGTAATCATCGAGCCGAGCCATCATGGGCCAACGTCACTGTCACGGTCACCCATTTGGGATGAGTCAGCCAAGCCTAGGTGGAAATTTACAGCCCATTTGCTCTAGCCTAGCCCTCTAGTAATAGAGTTGGGGTCGAGACTGCAGGCCTAATTATAATGGTTTCGTTGAAGGGCAGACTCAATTATAATGAATGCATAGACGATAGCCGATTCAAGCAAAATATAGGCCGAGGTTCAGAAAACGGGGTATACACATGGTCGAGAACGGGATCATTAAACCCGTTATATTTACTAAACCAGGGCTATAAACATATCCTAACTCACATATATCGATGCTTTAGGGAGTCATATGTTACATAATAGCCGCATATTTGGTCATTATAGTCACATAAACGAGATATATTCATTTAAATACCTGGTAATCATTTCCTAGTTGACAAGACTTGTGTTTACGCGAGGGCCTAAATGTGATAATAGCGGACTTGTGATTGGCTGGGGGCTATGACTCAGTATTGCCAACTTAGCTCTTCTCGCTAAATGTAGAGGTATTACTTTAATCTAGAAGCCAATTTTTACATTTGGCGACATGAATTTAAGCGATGTTCTGTATATTATAGCCATTTAGAGTGATAATCTGTATATTATAGCCATTTTAGAGATTTTGCCATTACTGTAGCGATTTTCGGTATCTATTTACTATCTAGCGCACTTTAGTTGGTAACCCTGGTCTATACTGGTTAAAAGCTGCCTTGTGATTGGTCAGAAGCTTAAAGGGTCGTCAGCTATGGTCAGCTGATCTTGAGCGGGTCATTTAAATTGTTTTTTTTCTGGATCCCCCTTCTCCCTCATGCTTAGCCCCATTAGTTTTGACATTTTAAGACGTTCACCCATTAGTTTGGAGATTTTAATTATATACCCTTCTCTAACTAATAACACACTCAACAAAGCCACTCCAACAGCTTCTTATCTGACTTAGACAGCCATCATGTAGGGGACAGTGTTTATTAAACTATAAAATAGGCCTATTGGGCCTAAAAAAAAATCAAAATTTAAAAATTCATATACCGTTGGAATTGTAATGACGAGACGAATCCATACATACCCATGAAAACTCGAAATTCGAAAGTCGCCCGCCAAGTGCAAACATTTTGCAGGGATTTTGGACCACAATATTTTCGATTCTGGGCGAATGGCTGGGCGAAAATGATATAAAGGCCATGTATAGAAGCAGCTCGGCGAGAAAAATCGAATGACACCAAGTAAAATTCCCTAGGACTTATAGTTTGGGCTACAGAGGACTGTTAAACTCGAAAAAACGGTCCCCTGGGCCCTCCAGGAAGGCAAAGTCAAAATCAAAATCCTAAACTAATAGTCCGATTTCAATTATGTTTGCGCCATTCCATTCAGCGTGTCAAAGTGAACTGATGGTAAAAAATTGAACAAAATCCATCCATATATAACTCGTCTATGGATTTTTTTAACTTTAAAGTAGGCCTATGGAGCCTAAAAATTGGTAAAAATTAAAATATGTTTATACCGTTGGAATCGCAACGAGACTATTTCAAATATACCATCCGCAATTGCATTATTTAATTAATTTTATGTAAACTTAGGTTGGATCGTCTCACTATAAATCTCACCTGCAAGCACTCTTGATTGAGTACTTCGTATATTGCTGGACAAGTTTCAGGAATAATGCGAGACAAACTATGCTTCGATAATCTTTTAGTTTACTGCACATAAGTGTAGCTGCATCCATTTGAAACAAACATGAGGCGTTGCCTCCAGTCGAGCTTCTGCCGATATACACTCCCTCCTATTGGCATCTGCTTGGATATATAAGTTATATAACTGTCCTGTGATTATTGTTGTTGGGGACCATGGTGATCATACCGGACCCACTGACTCAGCTCTGCCGAGCTCCTACTCTGACCACTGGCAGACTTTGACTGGCCAATCACTGCCCGGCTGCCGTGTAGACAACACCACAAGCGTGTTTAACAGACTTTGCCCGGTGAAGGGGCACAGCCCGCCGGACACTGCTCGATCGTGTAGACGGGGCTTTAAGCTTTTTTGTTTTGTTACCCCTTTCTCCCTAGCTCATGTTTAGCCCCATTAGTTTGGCGATTTCAATATATTTCGCCCTATTTCTCAGTCAATCTTAAGACCTTTAGTGTAGTTTACGGGAAACCGGCCTTTGGTCATGGTATATTTCTTCTGAAAAAGGCTCAGTTTTGTTTTTAGCCTCGGGAGGGATTCTTGCGTGTATATATGTTTTAAGCTTGGTCAATTGGTTCGACTTTCGAGCTTGTTTTTTCTATTCTTCTCCCTCTTGTTTATCTCTACTAGTTTTCAGTTTTTAAGACCTTTCGTCCTATTTCTTTGTCTATTTTAAAGTTTGTGTTCCATTTATAAGCTTGCATTTAACCCTTTCACGCTTTTATGACGCAGAGCTTGCCAGATTAGCAATAAGAAATAAAGTTCTCGCACTCTTATAATTACCTCTCCAAAATTAGTTTTCTGCTAACTCAAAGACAACTGCAGAGGTAGAAGAAACTAAAGGTTTCTAAATACCCCTGATGGTAACAAAGGCTTTAAAGTATCCCCAATAGGCTCAAAATCGCGTCATATGTCTGAGAGGGTTAAGAGTTATTTCCTAGAGAGCGATATGGACCATGACCACTTGCGAGTTTCATGCTAGAAGGAAGTTAGAGTTTTTTACATAGATATTTAGCGGAATTACCAGCTAATATATAGTTTTAGTACATTTATAGATACATCAAGCCAAATTCAGCAGAATTTTTACTCATCAGGCATCTACATTATTATTGAATTTCGGTTTTATATCCGTTTACGGCTTCAACTTCCTTATAGTCTGAAACTCGCAAGTGGTCGAGTCTTTTCTCTGTGCATGAGAGACAAGGCAGAACTGTCTGACAAGTGCCTCACCACTGGGCATTATTTTTAATTTTGTTTTTTATTTTATTTTTTATTTATTTGTTTTAACTGAAAAGTGCAAAAAAGGTATACTTTTTTTTCTTGGAGGTCTAAGGGAACACAAAACATCAACCCTTACTAATTAAAAATTATACTCAAGGTAACTTCTTAAATTTATTCATAGAAATTCACTAAAATCAAGTCATGTTAATACCGAAAGAACATATTTAATGTTTAGTCAGATTCAATAATATACAGACATTGTAGAAATTTTAATTAAAAGTGTGATTACATTCTAGTTCTTATAGATTTCTTTATTTAAATCAACCCATATATTTGCCAAGTTACAGAACTGTTTCAATATGTGAAAATTGCTAGACTAGATTAGGCCTAATCTAGTTTTATTTGCTAAATAAAATATGTATTTTGGCTCGAACGTCCCTTGATTTTGGCCCTGTCACTCTTTCAACTATGGGGGAGGCACTCGTTATAGGCAGTTGTGCCTTTTGCCTCCCTCAATCACATAGAAAAAAAAAAAAATAATAATTATCTGACTACTGCAAAATTAGAAACTAGTATGGCCCTTCGCAAAAAAAAAAGCTCACCTTAAAACTGCAATGGATTCTAGATAATTATTAACCATTAAAATATTAAAGTACTATGGATTACAACTACCACAGCCAATATCGAACTATAGGTAGCGCCAACGAACTTGACAATCTGGACCCCTTAACTTCTTATAAAGCCGGTATCACACGAGAGCTTTTATAGTCCACATTCGATAATCAAAAAATTTCTGGCAAAATTTCTGGAATAATTTACACTGGTATCGGAAATTAGACTGGTGATAGATGATTTTAAGTTACCAAAATATATTAAATGTAGACCTCATAAGCTGCCAGGCCAGTGTTGAGGATAAATGTAGAGTGAAAAAGAGCTCGTGTGATACCGGCTTAACTCAAAATTAATGAAAGCAATCGGGCTGACATTTCTATCATATGAGAAGAGTCCACCAGGAAATAAGTGTGGAAATTTACAGCCAGTTTGCTCCAGGTCCTTTTGAGTTACGAAGAGGTCAGGGATCCAGATAATTGTCAATTTCGTTGGTGCTACCTATAGAATACAGGTAAAACCACCCTAAGGCATTCCTCTTCAGTTCCTAATTAATAAGGTTCAGTTACAAAGTTATTAAGGGGGGTCACTGTTTTTTTTTTTATCTTTCTCCTTTTCTCCCTTTCCCTGGCTTTTATCCATTCGGCCCCATTCAGCCAACTGTTAAGACATTTATCCCCATCCAGGTGTCTATTTCTTCCTGGCGAACGATGGCGAGCCAGCATTGTATGGAGAAATCCGGCTTTGCCGGAGAGATTTTTCTATCTAAAAATGTACAAATTTAGCTAGCTGTAAAAAAAAAATATATATATATATATATATATACAGTATATGCTGGCTCGCTACCACTCGCCAGGAAAATATGGACACCTGGATGGGTGTAAAAGTCTTAAAACAGTAGGCTGAATAGGGCCGAATGGATACAAGCCAAAGAGGGAGAGAAAGAAAAAAAAGCGAGGTGGTCTCCCTTAACAAATTTATAAACAAATCTCAGGTACTCCAAAAGACGTCACAACAAAGATAATGGTTAGCAGAAGCAAGAACTAGTCTAGATTTTTTTTAATCCTCTCGAGGACTTTGTGCAAGTAAGTTCGAGCAAAATCATCAGACATGTACTTTGTGCTGTAGTCTATGGTCACGTAGAAGCGATTATCGAAGACGTACAATATGTGACTGCAGGCGAAGTTGGTCTTGTGCATGGAGTAGTTTACTTCTACTGCTTCTGGCTTCACTATGTCGGTGTTCTCAAACAGTGGTTTAGTTATATCACCTAGGTCCAACACACAGTAGTCGTACTGTCGGTCACTCTGGCACCAGAACTGCCGCTTGAATTCCATTGCGGCTAGTCTGTGCACCTGTCTGAACGCAATGTCCTTCAGTACTGAATCTTCGGTCTTGGCTTTCTTGATTTCTTTGTGTATGGTGTTCACGTAAATCCAGAAACTGCGCAAGTCTGCGGCCGGAGAGAGACACGCGAGCTTTACGGGGGTAGCCCAGCATCCCAGGATTTGCGAGCCATCACCACGCCAGAACCGCCGCAGGTCTACAGTGTGACTGCTAAGGATGGGGTAAGTCTCTTTCTGAGTCTCCTTTTCTTTCAACATTTCTGCTAGAACGAGGTTGGCTGCCCCACAAAATATAGCCTCAAGATTAACTTTCTCATAGTGACCTACTTCCAATAACTGTTTGGTAGCCATCTCGCTCAGCCAGTCTGATACATGGTGCGGCTCTTCAGGAATATGCTCCATAGGTTCAAGCAGAGTATCCAAGCTTGATAATCTCCATCGCTTGTAGTCAAAATCCTCCACCAGTTGCTCCTTTAAAGCTGGATTAGCATTTATTTCCATCTTGTGTTCTTCCAGCAAGTCAAACAATTCACCCTCTAAAAGAAGGCTTCCCAATTGTTCGTCGTCATCAACCTCTTCTTGTAGGATCATCCTATCCAAGATTCGCAAGAGAAGGTTAAGGATTTTGAGAGCCGTGGCACTATCCGCAATGCCAGGATGGATTCCCAAAATGATCCAACAGCATCCATCACCAGCCAGATCCAATCCCATAATGGAAGATCGATTCGACCAAGTTGAAACAATTGAGCTGGCGGAGTTAGAGCATGAATCAGAGCCTGGTGCAGCACTCAACGGAGGCATTTTTTCAAAGCGGGTCATGTTAGCACCATATCTGCCAGAGTCTGTTCCTGCGGGATTGCGTCTGTATTGGCGAGTGGCGGTGATAGCGGCCGTGGCAAAGGAGAGCTCGGACAGTTGACGCGCTGTGCCGTTAGTCATTCTCATGGGACGTGGGGGCTGCAGTGTCGTTATCCTGGGGGGAGGGTACACCTGGAAACCCGGACCGGTGGGCCGAGAACCAGCGTTTGCCATGCCGTTGGGATTGTGAGGCTGAAAAAGAAAAGTAAGCTAGATTTTCTGTTTTGGTGGTGTAATGGTTTACATGCTTATGTTCTGGGCATGGTGTCCCGAGTTCGAATCCCAGGAGGACCATATGCTTTTATTAGTTTAGTACATTGGAGTTTGTAATGGATGATTATAATGTTAAGAATATATTGTTACTTAATTCTAAGTCCCTAGCTTGCAATATACAGGCTCATTAAATTAGAATCTTTCAGTAGGAAATATACATAATCAACATATAATTACTTTAACATGACCTACAGCATACATATTCAAATCAATTTGCTTTACAAAACACTAATTAAAATTCTACCGACAAGACTTCCCATATTCTTACCTGTATCGGTGTGGGTATTCGCGGATTATTAAACCCTCTGATAACTGCTGCTTGCAACTGGGCTGCAAGATGTGCGGTTTGTGTGGTGGCTCTACTTGTCCCAGAGCTCGAAACCGTAGTCCCCTCCAGTGCCTCAGAGTCCAAGGAATCTGTATTGGGGGTTTCTGCCTGTGTTCAAATACAAAGCCCAGTCAAAATTAATAGTTAACCCTTTATCTACCGGCGACTTCTTTAATTTAACGTTAGCTATGGTCTACAGATAGTCAAAATATAATTTAAGAAATTTAATCTAATACTGAAAGAGTTATTTCTCCTCACCATGAAGTGAACCACGTTGGTATAAATCCTAGTTTGTATTTTGCTTATGTAACCACTAGTTTTGCCAAAGCCCTTTAAGTCTACATTAGTAAACAAAGGCTGCTCAACAAACCTCCATAACCTGTAGAGTTGGTGGCAGAGAGTTACCATCAGCATCGGCACCAAAGGTGTCCATAAAGGCATTATCCGGAATTTCAAGAGCCGGCAGCGGAGTCCAGTTCGAGGGAGCAACAGTGGCGTCTGCTTCGGCAGTGGCGGCTGAGTCTCCCTCAGCCACAATAACCTCGCCCGGGTGAAAACCATCGCCCCTACTATCATCCGTATCCACATACTCTTCCTCTTTGGGCTGGAAACTAGACGCAGTGCTCGAGTATGGCCCGGATTGTGGGGATGATCGCTGCGAGTCTTCGGACGATTGCCGCGAGTCTGTGGATGGAAAAAGTTCTTCGAAACCATCGCCTCTACTATCATCCGTATCCACATAATAGTCAGCTTTGGGTTGGAAACAAGACGCCGTGCTTGAGTATGGCCAGGACCGTGGGGAGGATGGCCGAGACTCTTCGGACGACTGCCGAGAGTCTGTGGATGTAAAAATTACTTCAAAAATTGTACAAGGTCTCACTCGATTTAGGATTGGGTTACGTTCCTGAAAACCTGATCTTAAATAGAAAAATCATATAGCGAACCCTAAAATGAATGCGGCAAATAGAGATTCGTTCTCTGACCAACCAAAACCAAAACACAAACACCTAAACACCTATAATATCGTAAATTGGGGATATCTGATAGCGAGGGAAGCTAGTTACAAACTGATAATTTAACAGATTGATCACTATAGTTTCCTTTCAGGTTCCAGGGGCCCGATTTATCATCGCATTTACCACCATCATCATTGGGAAAGTCCATGGTGTAATAGCGAGAATAAAAGGACATCAAATATATCAATGCACCAGTTTAACTGCGTTGTCAGCAGTGGATTCTTGACATGTCTATGGTTTAATTCCACGCTCAGGCACTGAAAAGTGCAGGATCCTAAGTGATCCCTCCTCACCTGCACAGATCGTCTACCGATAGCCTGAATACAGAGAAACTCTTCCTTTTAACTCTAGTTGTGAAGATTTGAATAACAAAGGACTGGTGTTCTTGAAAAGGGGCTCTAGTCCTGACGCTATTTTTGGCTTGCATTACATACATAAAAGTTTAAAGACAGTTTTGTTCACAGGGAATGTGCTTACAGTCTCTCGTCCTAAATGGCGGCTTTCCAGGCGGCCCTGTCAAGGGCTGCCTTGTACAGTTCTTCATTTTGAGATCGGACTGGAGTACCTGATTCCATGTCATTCTAGGTCTAATGTGCTGGCTTAATAATCCAGAAGGGTTGTTAGCCTCTGAAGCCTTGTTTTAACTAACTTTTATCTCCAAGAGTTATAATTTGAATAACTTACCAACATCGAAGCCGCTGGATTCGCCCAGAGAGCTTGCCCTTGTATCGTGGGGTGGAAGAGATGGCCCCAACTCGGTATCGGAGTCTTCGGGAGAGTCTGAAGGGGATGTGGTGGCGTCCCCCATATTACTGCCAATCTCACCGCTGTACACCAATCGTACACACCATAACGGTCCGTCGGTCTTGTATTTATAAGTTTTTAGCGCTTCCACGGTTGGAAATGGCAGCTGCTTCTGTAGGAACTGTTAGGGGAAAGATCAATCCTGTCAATACTTTACTTTTATTCTGACTAAAATATATAATTAACCCGGAATTCTTTATATTTAGAATTCATAAATATAACTGGTATAAATCATAAAAAAACACTTATATAACTAAACCTCCCTACGTTACAATGTCATATAGTCTGTATACAATTCACCTAAAGTAGTCTTGGAATGCATTAATGTTCACGCTAACTTTTCCAGAAGGAGTCACGCCTTACCTGACAATCTATGATGGGTTTGGTGGTGGACTTAAGGCGAACCGTTCCCGCGGAATCCTTCTCAAAGATCAGTCTCAGGGCGGGTACCTTCCTGGGAAAGATATATGGGTTAACCCTCTCAAGACTAGAATATTTTTTCAGTTCTGGCTATAGTTAGATTTTTTTAATAATCCGGTCTTTAAATTTCACTCCCAACACCAAACTCCTCTCAAGAATTTAATGAACGCGTGTGATCCTCCCATGATTCGAACCTGGGTTAACACATACAGATCTTAAACTCTAACCATTACACCATGAACACAGTTAAAGGTTAAGTATAAGGCATACTTTATATAAATTTATCGTATACAGGATATCAGTCTAATCTATAAATCATAAAACTGCTATAAGACAATATAGCCATTTACATTGTGCGAATGAGATTTCATAGTAAAATATAAAGATTAGCGTTTCGCAAACAAGAACAAAAAAAATAGGAACTTTGAAGTCCATCTAGTTTGTAAACTAAGGTGAAAATCCCACACCACCAGGGATTAAACCCTGGATTAAGATATTAACAGGAGATTTAGATTACATTTAAATTTAACTTGGATGAAAGGGAGATCGGTAGAGCATTCTTCAAGCTTTAACCCCTTCAGGACTAGGATTTTGTTTAAACTTATATTTCGTCTAAAGTTAGACTATTTTATGCAGTTCAGAGGGTTTATCGAGACTAATTAGCCATGGAAGTCCTGGAGGTAGATCATATGCAAAAGAAAATAGTCTAATGGTAAGCAAAATAAGACTAGAATTAAGTCGTGCTGAAAGTGTTAGGAAGCCTATGAGACTAGGAACAACAAAATATAATAAATAGTTTAGTTACTTGCGGAGGTGTATTAGGGCAGAGTTCATATGTTCGGGACCCAGTGGCAGCCTAGAGAACACCTTCACGAGGTAGACTGATCGTAAGGTACCACCACGGAAGGCATCCTCGCAAGACTCTTCTATCAAGGTCGCTTCTCGCATCCAGGGCTCCAGATCCATCATCATCATTGCTAGGGTTAATTGGAAAGAAGGTAGAACATTTATCCAATCAATCAATGGGGGCATATGCCGTGACAGCATGTGGGCCGTGGCTGCACTTAACCGCTGACGTCACCCAAGGGGATCCTCCTGGGAAAGCCTCCAGGCATATGAAATATTTCATCGTGATTTACCCACTTCCTTCAGCCATGAGTTCCGTGGTCTTCCCACTGGCCTCCTCCACTAGTGCCGTCTTCTTAAAGAGACCAGATGTCATAAATTTGTGATAAAAGTTTGGAGAAGGTAGAGTTTATAGTATACTAGCAGGGGTACCCGGCGTTGCCCGGGTAATCACCATAATCACCATCACTACTACCACCACTACTACTACCAGAATCACTACTACCACAATCATCACTCACCGGCCTCGACCTCCCTGTGCCTCATTAAACGGCGACCTCGATTTCGGCCGCTAAAGGACATCAGATTTTGGATCTGACCTCATCCGTACCCCCATTTTGGGGGGCTGCAAACAACTTCCGTTCCATACACCCTTTCGATCGGAGGCCTCCTTCTGCCCCAAACGGCCCTTTTTCCGATTTCGCGCCCATTTTCTCCGTCCCTTTCACCCTGGGGACCCCTCTATGACCTGACCCAGGTCAATTGACACCCACATGCAAATTTTCAGCTCTCCAGGTCCAAAACTGCGGCCGCCTATAAAGAACACACAAGACAGACAGACAACCGTAAATATTATATAGAAGATTGGTGGTATTAATATAGACAAGATTGACTGCATAGTATAATGTCCTGACCAGAACATTTTTCTACCGAAAAATTTACAAACTTTTACTTGAACGAGTCTTTTGTATTTTTTAAGCTTTAATTTCTAGGTAGCAAACCAAAAACCTGCCCTTAACTCACTAGGTTAGGTGAACATACTGTAGGTCAAGCTAATAGATCAAGTATTCAGAACAACTGTATTAAGGTAAGAGTGTTTAGGCAAGTGTCGTAAAGACCTAGTTCTGTACGGTCGAGCTAATAAGTCATATCTCGGCTGTCATTATGTTTGGTTCACTCTGTGCTGTAATAATGTCTGTCAGATGTTGAATTTGGTGGGTAAGTGTAGGAATAGTTTGGTATACCCCCCTCGAAATGAGTAAATTAAGTTTGGATATTGATTAAACTAATTATGGATCCTGGTGGTGTAATGGTTAGAGTGTTCAAAAATATGTGTGGGAGAACCCAGGTTCGAATCCCGGTGGATCACATATAAGTTTTCATTAATTTCAATGGAGGTGTTAGGTGTTTTGGGGAAATTAATAAAAATATAAATTATACTTTGTGCCGAGACATCACTTATTAGGACGGAGTGGTCATCCAATATACCCGGGTTCGAATCCCAATATATCAATGGGAAGATATTATTGGGATGGAATTTGTGCTGTACCTAGTATCAGTGCATTACCACAGCACACCAAAATGCCAAAAAATACCCTCATTGTTCCCTGATTAAATATCATTGTATGAATATTCCCATATTCAAAAATATGCTACATGGGGGCAATGCCTAGTGAGTTAATTGCTCAATAGGTGGCGTTCTGAGAGTGAGGGTCCGAGTGTGGGGGATGAGACTGAAGTGCAGAGGCTAGGCGGCTAGGCGACATGCTTCGCATGTCTCACTCCCTAGACTGGAGCATGACCTCACGGGCCTCACCGTGTTCAGCGGTAGTGTATCAGCCTATGCCCGAGAAAAAGAAAAAAAAAATCCTTTGAACCCCTACAGTACCGGCGACGTATTTTTGTTTATATTTCAGTTGCATTTAGGCGATTTCATTAAGCTTAGAACATATGGGAGCTAACAGGATTAATAGGGAGATAGTCTAATCTGTAAACTGGTAGACGTCCTTCCTAAGCTGAATAAAACAGTCTAATAGTTGCCAGAATATAATGAAAAGGACGTAGTCAGTAATTAAAGGATGAACTCGCCTGTTACCACTTTCACGCATATGACGCAATTTTGAGCCTATTGGAGATACTTTAAAAGCCTTTGTTACCATCAGGGGCATTTAGAAACCTTTAGTTTAGTTACTTCAACCTCTGCAGTTGTCTTTGAGTTAGCTGTGTTGAGCCTATTGGAGATACTTTAAAGCCTTAGTTACCATCAGGGGTATTTAGAAACCTTTAGTTTAGTTACTTCAACCTCTGCAGTTGTCTTGAGTTAGCTGTGTTGAGCCTATTAGGGATACTTTAAAGCCTTTGTTACCATCAGGGGTATTTAGAAACCTTTAGTTTAGTTACTTCAACCTCTGCAGTTGTCTTTGAGTTAGCTGTGTTGAGCCTATTAGGGATACTTTAAAGCCTTTGTTACCATCAGGGGTATTTAGAAACCTTTAGTTTAGTTACTTCAACCTCTGCAGTTGTCTTTGAGTTAGCTGTGGGTAGAAAACTAATTTTGGAGAGGTAATTATAAGAGTGAGAGAACTATTTCTTATTGCTAATCTGGCAACCTCTGCGTCATACAAGCGTGAAAGGGTTAAGAAAGATATATATAATAGCTAAAAGGGTTAATAAAGATAATCTAATCTTTTAACGGATATACACACTGCCTAATTTGAATAAAACCATCTACTAATAGCCGAACATAATTAAAAGGAAGTCACCGGTACTGAACGGGTTGAAAAATAGTAAAATTGCAAATCTTAACCCTTTGAAGCTCGCACGCGTTCTAGCAGTTTATTTTGGCTATCATTAGACAATTTTATGCAGCTTAGGAAGGATCTGTGGGTATTAAAAGGGTAAATACTATCTCAACCAACCCTTTGACTTCCATATACCGTTACTAATCTGAATAAAATCGTCTAATATTAGCCAGAAACAGAACAGCAACGCGGATTGGAGCTTGAAAGGGTTAATTAATAAGGAGACGAGATACTGGCATCGAGGCTGGGACCTAATCAACAAACTGACACTAGTCACTAAAATACATTATTGTTCAAAGTTGTCAATAAAATAGTACTTAAAAGGCCATCAACCCTTCTGGATTAACCCTTTCACGCATATGACGCGAGTTTGAGCCTATTGGGGATACTTTAAAGCATTTGTTACCATCAGGGGCATTTAGAAACCTTTAGTTTAGTTACTTCAACCTCTGCAGTTGTCTTTGAGTTAGCTGTGGGCAGAAAACTAATTTTGGAGAGGTAATTATAAGAGTGAGAGAACTCTATTTCTTATTGCTAATCTGGCAACCTCTGCATCATAAATGCGTGAAAGGGTTAATAAGCCAGCACACTGCAAGTCAAGAATAGCGTCAGGACTGGAGCCCCCTTTCCAGTACTCCAGTCCCTTCAGTCACCATTAAACAATACTCACTTTAAAATCCGTAAAAATCCGAGATATCTAAAAAATCCCCGACAGCCTGGCACCAGCAGTTGTTACTCTGTAGAGGGGTACACTGAGAATGGGCAGAGAGGTTTAACTATGGGAAGAAGATTACAAAAAGGGGAAAAGGAGGGGAAGGAGGGGGGTAAGAGCTCAAATCAGTGTGTGTTCGAATTGAGGTGTTCGAATAAAACAAAAAAGTGATCGAATCAGAGTGTTCGAATCGAGGTGTTCGAATAAAAAAAAAGTTCTCAAATCACAGAGTGTTCGAATCGAGGTGTTCGAAGCAAAGAGTGTCAGAATCAAACGGCTCCTATTTAATTGACCACTTGCCAATTTCGGGCTATAATATGGAAGTTTAATCTGTAAGCATCAATATTAACCCTTTCACGCATTTATGACAGATTAGCAATAAGAAATAGAGTTCTCTCACTCTTATAATTACCTCTCCAAAATTAGTTTTCTGCCCACAGCTAACTCAAAGACAACTGTAGAGGTTGAAGTAACTAAACTAAAGGTTTCTAAATACCCCTGATGGTAACAAAGGCTTTAAAGTATCCCCAATAGGCTCAAAATCGCGTCATATGTCGGAGAGGGTTAAAAGGACGTCATCGGTACTGAAGGGGTTAATAATGATTAGATTCGATTAAGTTCGAGAGAGATTCGAAAACTTAACCCTTTGAGTACCAGCGACGTGTTATATTTTATGCTAGCTATGATCAGACGATATTATGCAGCTTAGGAAGGATCTGTGGTAGTTAAAAGGGTTGGTTGAGATAGTTTAAGGTCTTATTATTACTAGAGGTCATTCCTAAGCTGACTATAATCGTCTAATAGTTGCCAGAATATGATAAAAAGGACGTCACTGGTACTGAAGGGGTTAAGGGGGAGTATTCGTTATTTTTTCTGGACCCCTTCTCCCTCATGTTTAGCCCAATTAGTTAGGAGATTTATAGACGTTCGCCCCATTAGTTTGGCGATTTTAAGACCTTTCGCTCTATCTAGGTGTTGATTTTTCCCCTGGAGAGCGATAGCAAGCCTGTAATTTACGAGGAACCAGCCTTTTTCTACCGAAAAATGTACAAATTTATCTCGAAGGGGGGTCTTGGGGGGTATTTTTGTTATAGCTTCATAGAGATATAGGGAGTAAACAAATAATATAATTTATTAATTTCACTCGCAACACCAAACACCTCCCAATTAAATTAATGAAAACATATGATCCTCCCGGGATTCAAACCTTAAATAAAAAGACATGAAACAGCTCGGGACCGACTGGAACAAAGATCAGCCAACCTCCGCCATCTTGGAGCCACTGGTTATATGATCCTCTCTTTATACTAAAATATTACCACACCCTTAATAAACAAGAGACTGGAGTTTTCGAAGAGAGGTTCCAGTCCTGACGTTATTCTGGACTTACAGTGTGCTGGCTTAATAATCCAATAGGGTTGATAGCCTCTGAAGTCCTATTTTAACTAACTAACATAATATACATTAAGTGGTGATGGGCTGGTCTATCAGAGTGAGAACTGAGCGATCTCTGCCATACCCATAGCTTACTCTGACTGTTCCTTTAACTTATATATTTTCTAGATCTCAAGTGACGGCGTCTTTTCCGTGGATTGACCTCCCAATCTACCAAGATTGGAAGCCAAAGCGTCACATTTTTCCCTTGCCCCTCAACTTTCTCTTCATAATTGCTGAGGGGCACAGGGCCCTGGGTGGGGCTTTGGTTTCCCGGGCGTTTCTGCACCCTCCTCAGCTCCCCGCCATGGAGTGGCTTCGGTCACCCAGGCTTTATTGTGGTCGGCAGGGAGGGTTCTGTGGGGGCGCTCGGTTATGGCCTTGGAATTGCTCAGGGCCTTGGGGCTGTTCGGCCAGGCAGCTTGGGGAACAACAACAACAACAACAACATATACATTAAGTAATACTGGTACGGGATATATAGTTTGGTCTTAGGGTTTACATTCTAGGCTACACAATCCTCTCTTTACCCTAAACAAAGAAAACACAATAAATACATATAAAAATCACACACACGCACACCTTATACCTTGTGATACCTTGTGATGTGTTCGCCACACTTCTAGCTGCACAGAGGAGAGCGCCGCCCCTCGTTCTGGGTGGTGATTTGGTGCAGCAGACTGTTTGAAGCGACAGATCGCTCCCCTGCCAAATAACTCCCTAAAACACCCATGGTCCAAAATTATTCCCTAAGCAACCCATGGTTGGTTTAAAAATACCCTCAAAAACACTCATGGAATATAGTCTTGGGTCTAAAAAAAAATATAAAACAATAGAAACACCATTGGACTATAGCCTTTGATCTAAAAATATTCCCTAAAACACCCATAAAATACCCTTAAAAACACCCAAGGACTATAGCCATTGGTTTAAAATATACCCTAAAAACACTCCAAAATACCCTAAAAAAAAACATGGACTATAGCCTTCGGTATACAAATTAGGGCTCTACTTGTTTATTCAGTGAGGCCTTCAATGTGCCCCAGATTACAAGTATCCTTCTCTAGTACTTAGTTTCTATAGTCTACTCGCTGTAAGTAGGCAAGAAATCATGACCTCTATCCTCTGTAACTAAAAAATTACTAGAGTAATCGATCTAATATTTCTACCATTTGGGAAGAGCCAGCCAGGGAATAGGTGTGGGAATTTACAGCCAATTTGTTCCAGCCCTTTTTGAGTTACAGAGGATAGATGTAATGATTTCTCGCCTACTTACAGCGAATAGACTATAGCTACGTGATCACAAGTCGGAGCTGGTGGTGGTGGATGGGATGTGATTCCAAATGAAGCCACTACTTTTTGTAGCTCCTCGGTGGTCTAGTGGTTAAGGTGCTGGAGTGCTGCACTACTGGCCTGGGTTCGAACCCTGGTTGGGTCATGTCACAAAAATATTATATACCCCTTACACACCCATAGGTCCAAAATTCAACCCAAAACATCCAAATCTCTTATGAATAATTGTGTAAAATTTTGTATAATTGTTATAAAATGAATAATTGTGTAAAATAAAACACCAGATTTCAATGATATACAATATTTTATTTATAAACATGTGACAGTCGTAATGAGTTTGAAAGAGATTATAGATGGGAAGACATTAGGACAAAACTAAAGGTGCATTTTATAGAACATACGGAAAGACGCAAGAACATAAAACAAAGGCGCATTTTCCACGGTTCAAATATAAAAATACAGATATCTCTAAGGATATTATTACATGGTTTTAAGCAATAAAGATATATGGGATAATGGAAACAAGTCAAGTCAAAACTAAAGGCACATTTTTTGTATAATATTCGAGATATCTGGAAAACACAGGGATGACACTATAGTCCGTTCATTCTAGGTTGGGCAGAAATCGTAACCTCTAACCTCTGTAACTCAAAAAGGGCTAGAGCAAATGAGTTGTCAATTTATACACATATTCCCTAGCCAAGTCTATCTATTTGGTAAACATATTAGCTCGATTACTCTAGTCCTTTTTGAGTTATGAGAGGTTAAGGGTTACGATTTCTGCCCAAACCTAGAATGAACAGACCTTTTATAGAGACCAATTCATCCACAGTTGAAACATGAGAATTCGCGAGGACAAAAGTATAATAATTCCATGGTTAAGACATATGGGAAAATGCTAGGACAAAACTAAGGACATATTTATCAGCAGTTGATACACTTGGATAGACGCAAGGATAAAGCTAATTGAGTTGTAAAGGTATGGATTCAAGATTTATGGTCTAAATATAATCAATAAACTATAAATATATATACTAACAAATATAAGCTACTTTCAAAAGACGACTGAACACGTAAAGGAGTATTAGTAAAGTAAACTCATTCTACCGATAAAAATATATATATATATATTTATTTACACTCGGATACCATAGTCTGTAACCCACTCATAAATATTCGTGGATGTCACCTATTTCTAACTATAGAAGTCTTTGGAAACGAATTTATGCATATTGTTTTCTATGCATCAACTAAAAAACTATATACATTATTGATTGAAAAGCAAGTCGTAGCCAAAAATCAATCCAGCTATGGGTAGCACCAGCAAACTTGACAATAATCTTGATCCCCTAACTTCTTATAACTGGAAATGAATGTAGGCAATCGGGTTGATGTTACTATAATTTGAGAAGAGTCCACCAGAAAATAGGTGTGGATATTTACAGCCAATTTGCTCAAGGTTACAGAGAGGTCAGGGATTAAGTTTATTGGTGCTACCTATAGTAATAATTGCATAAAGTAAGACACAGGGGGACCACGAATTGTTACGAGTGGGCTAGAGACTATGGCATCCGAGTGTACTGTATATTTATGCTATAGATACAAGGGGGGTTTCTTTGTACAGGTCAGACACGCTCGATAAAAAAGATCAGTCACACGGGATGGGGTTAACCCCTTCTGTACCGGAGACGTCTTTTAAATATTATTCAAGCTATATTTAGAGATACTGTGTGCAGTTTAAGAAGCATCTGTGGCAGTAAAAAGGGTTAAATGAGATAGTTCGAAGCCTGTTTATTGCTGGAGACCCTTTTTAAGCGTAATGAAATTGTCTAATAGCAGTCAGAATAAAGTTAAAAGGACGGCACCGGTAAGCAAAGGGTTAAGGCGAACTCGCACAAACTGATTTTTCCGTCAACTTTGATCGGGGACTTAACGCCGGCATTATTTACAATACTATTTTGCATTGGTATTGGCAAGTAGATGGAAGGTAAGTCGTCATAAAAAGCGTGCTCCCAGTTGTGTGTTTATAAAATGTACTATGACTGTATTATCGCTGGCAATTCGGTGTAATATCCTTAAACAGTTCATGCGAATCTCCCTTTATTCTTAAGTATATTTAATTGAGTGGATGTGTTGCTATGTACAGTACACACACACACAGGAAAAGACACATGTACGCTGACACACAGTAACGAACACACACAAATATGCACACTAACACAAACACATACAGGTCTCCCTCACTATACGATGCCCTGATTTACGATATCATTATAGGTTTTTAGGAGTTTGTATTTGGGTTTTGGCTGGTCTGAGAATGCACCCCCATTTAACCCATTAAGTTTGGGGTTCGCTATATGATTTTTCTATTTAAGATCGGGTTTTCAGGAACGTAACCCAATCGTAACTCGAGGGAGACCTGTACTCCCGGGGAAGAGCTTCAGGTGGGGTATAAGGAGTGATAAACATCTTGTCTCCTTTGCTGTTTTTTTCTATGCCTCAGTTACACCAAGAGCAATTGACCCCTTGCAAGTTTCAGGCTATAAGGAAGTTGAAGCTGTAGACATCGATGGTAAATAGAAATGCAATAATAATGTAGGTTTCTGATGGATAGAAAGTGTGTCTAATTTAGTTTTATGCATAAATAAATGTAGTAGGACCGTATTTTAGTTGTTAATTCTGCTAAATATCGATGTCTACAGCTCCAACTTCCTTATAGGCTGAAACTCGCAAGTGGTCAATTCTAGCTTGATCTTAAGATACTCAGACTCTTGCTTTCTTACAAAAAACCACAAGCACTACACACCCTACACTAAAAAAAAAAAAATTTCCAATTTCTTTCTGGCGCAATGATTCGGCGACCCCACTGCCCGCCACTTTGAAATTGGTATGGCTATTTACCGCCCATTTGCTCCATCCCTTCCTGAACTGTAAGATGCTCAGGGGTGACAATTCTGGTGAGGTCATACTGGAGATATTACACACTAAAGGTAGCACCAGCAAACTTAACAATAATCTCGACCCCATGTATGTATGTATATACTCAGGCACATACCCCATAGCTGGGGGTGGTCGACTCGAGACAGAGCCCGAACATGGGCAACACAACACAAAAAAACAAAATATAAATTCACACACATCTAGGATGCCCAGGAGAAGACCCCATAACTTCTTATAATAGTGTAACAGACTAACAGTTAGTGCGCAGAGTTTTGGTGTGAGTATCCTAGGTTCGAATCCTTGGAGTACCACACATATTCATTAGTTTCACTGATATCATTAATTAGGTTTATTTGTAAGTTAACTGGTGGGTTAGTGATAATATGAATTTGGGAAGAGCCCACCAGGAAATAGGTGTGGATATTTACAGTCAGTTTGCTCTAGGCCTTTTTGAGTTACAGGGATCAAGATTTTTGTCAAGTTTGTTGGTGCTACCTATAGAAAGCGAGATTCTGGTCAACACGGGACTGGAAGCAGATGGAGTGACGAGGGGGACAAACTTATAACTATATATACATAGAACACATAAACACATGAATAACTATATATATAACTATATATAACTATATATATAACTATATATACATAGAACACATAAACACATGAATACATAAGAGGGAATCAAACCTATGCAGGCCTTTGTCTGGGTAATAACTGTGTAGGTGGTGTAATGGTTTAGATGCTTATGTTCTGGGTGTGGTGTCCCGAGTTGGAATCCCGGGAGGACCATATGCTTTCATTAGTTTAATCAAGTGCATTGGGGTTTGTAATTAATGATTAATGTTAAGAAAAGGGTGTTATTTAATAATAAAAATAATAATAATAACAAAAAAACAATAATAATCTATCTAAATGTTCAGGCACATACCCCATAGCCTGGGGTAGGCAGACTCGAGACAAAATAATATTAACAATAATAATAATTATTATTATTATGTATAAGTGGTATCACTAAACTTTATTTGTAACCCTTGTGTTTAATAACGGTTTCATCTAGAACAATCACAGAATCTATTAAATTGGTTTGCCATCCATAGTTGAAGTTAGGGAGAATGAGAATAATTAATTTAATAAGCTAATGAAACCATATGGTCCTCCCGGGATTCGAACTCGGGACACCACACCCAGAACATAAGAATCTAAACCATTACACCACCAACAGAGAAAATCCAAATTTTCCTATACATTTTCTTGATTTTAGAAACAGGCCTACATAGGTTTGATTCTCACTCATACAGTTATCTTGAATTATATATGTAAAAAACCTTCATTCACGATGATGACATTACTGATACAGGTCTCCCTCACTATCCGATGTCCCGATTTACGATATTATTATTATAGGTTTTTAGGTGTTTGGGTTTGGGTTTTGGGGTGGTCTGAGAATGCATCCCAGTTTACCCCATTAATTTTAGGGTTGGCTATACAATTTGTCTATTCAAGATCGGATTTTCAGGAATGTAACCCAATCGTAAATCGAGGGAGACCTGTATTAGTCATAATGTGGTATGGATCGAAGAGAGCGGACAGCATAGATGAATGTTATGAGAGCTGTAAAATATAATATCGGACAGCATAGATGAATGTTATGAGAGCTGTAAAATATAATATCGGACAGCATAGATGAATGTTATGAGAGTTGTCAAATATAATATCGGATAGAGAGAATAGGGATGGATAAATGTGACATGGAATATATTGAGAGAGAGAGAGCCTGGATAATAAATTTTTAAAAACTGTCTTGATAGCGTAATGCATATAAATGCGCGGAATTTCGGAGTGAATATCCTAAGGTTCGAGTCCTTGGAGTGCCACATGTATTTGTTGATTTCATTAATTGAGTTTAGAAGTAAAGTTGGTTGGTGAAAAAATCTGGAATATGATGAATGAAAGCGATGATGTAATATGAAGAGCTAGATATTGTGACACATTGTAAAACGAATGTATCTTAATGGAAAGGGTGATTAGGGAAGGTAATGATTGGAAGCATGATTTGCATATGAAGAGAAAATAACACACAAGTCAATAAACTGATATATATACAGTATATATTGTTTCGACCACCAAGCTTAGTATGGAAATAAGGCATCTGGCTACGTTAACATACCGTATTTAGAACATTGGAGGACAAAACGTAAGGGATTAAATACCTCCTTCATCCAACTTCATTCACCATCATAAAACCTGAACACAGGAAGGTAAGCTTGATAAAATTATAAAATACTACTTTCATCCATCCTTCCTTCTTCCAAGAGCTTGAACACAACAGGGTAATAAGCTTGATTTCAACATAGACAGATACTGCAGTAAGATTAAATCACCGACGAGATACCATTCACAGTAAAAAATGTCAGTTCGCTCAGATGCCTCCCTCATTCAACACCTTACTCATGTTGTTAAGAACGGACTGTTCGATGGGTCTTTGTGGAGATTCGGGATTGAATAACTCTTTGATGAAGGCGGGCTTGTGAAGATATCTAGCACATTGTCTATCCTGCCCAGTCGTATGTCCGTCAGATGGTTGCCTACGAGATGCTTCGGAAAGTCGTAGCACATTGTCTATCCTACCAAGGCGCATGTCTGTCAGATGGTTGACTACGAGATGCCTCGGAAAGTCGTAGCACATTATCTATCCTACCAAGCCGCATGTCCGTCAGATGATTGCTTACGAGATGCTTCGGAAAGTCGTAGCACATTGCCTATCCTGTCCAGGCGCATGTCCGTCAGATGTTTGACTACGAGATGCTTCAGAAAGTCGCAGCACTGGTGTATGGATTGTAGGCTGTGTCAATGTGAGAAATTATGATATACGGTACTGTATAAACTACATTTTGTTGAGTAGAACATCTGCGGGAGACCTAGGGCATCGTAATTTCCATAATTAGCCCTAACTTGGTATGCTTACTGAGTCTGATCTCTTTTTTAAGGTATAAGTAATGTTCCTGATGATGGCTCCAAGCCGAAAATTTGAATATATTAAGATATATTTCCCTCAAACATATATTATGTTAGGATGCTCAAATGGCCCCCTCTTCAAGCACATAGGGAGTTGTGTCAATTTACAATATGTTAATTGGCTCAGATCCCCCCCTCATCCAACGCCTTGCTCATGTCGTCAACAATTTTCTGCAGGATCGGTCTGTGCGGGGAGTCGGGTTTAAACATTTCCTCCATAAAAGCGGGCTCGGTGAAGAAGTCCAGCACATGGTCTATTCTCCCCAGGCTCTTGTCCGTCAGATGGTTGCCTACGAGTCGCTTCAGGAGGTCGCGGCACTCGTTGACGTTCTTGGTGAGGAAGACCTTGTCGAACGTGAACTGCACCTCAAAGAAGCTGATCACCGTCTTCACCACCGTGCTGAATTTCGACCTCAACTGAAAAGAAACAGAAAAAATTAACCTGTCGATAATTATGAATTGTTTAAAAACTTAGGGAGGGGGGAGCTTCTTTGAAAAGTATAGACCTATATCCTAATAATCATAAATAGGTCCACAAAATTACTACTAACCTCTATAACTAAACAAATTCTGGAGAGTAATGATGCGAATGTTTCTACCATTTGAGATGAGTCAGCCAGGGAATACACACATACATATATACAAGTTAAAGACCGTTTTGTCCACAGAGAATGTGGTTACAGTCTCATGTCCTAAATGGAGGCATTCCAGGCGACCCTGTCATGGGCTGCCTCTGTTATCAAGTTCTTTGTTTTGAGATCGATCCGAAGTACCATATCCCCTGTCTTTCTAGGTCTACCTCTATGTGGAAATGTTAAGCCCTTATGTCCAAAGCCTTTTATGAGTTACAAAGAGTGAAACGATATTTTCAATCGTTCTTCTTTTCAACAACTGAGCTCTGAAACTCACTCCCAGAATGAGTATTTTCCTCTTCCTATGACTTAAATTGTTTCAAACTCAGTGTGTCCAGAAATTTTGGCTCGAACGTTCCTTGATTTTGGCCCTGTCACTCTTGTAACTCTAGGGGAGGCGCTCGTCACAGGCAGTTTTGCCTTTTGTCTCCCTCACTCACATAGAAAAAATTATGTGTGTGTGTGTGAGTGTGTGTGTATGTGTGTGTGCGTGCTTGCGTGTGTGTGTTAATGTGTGTGTGCATTTATCTATATATATTGAGAATATATCACAAATACACGTGAGCCACTAAATGTTTCTAATCTCTCAGTGGGGATCGAACCGTCGACCATCAGGACGATAGCCGACGCTTTAATCAATTACACCACGGCAGTCTAAAAGACACTCAGCCTTCTATCCTATTTATGTTAGGGAGAAGGGAAACCCACTAGGCGAATATATTTCAATTCAAACCTAGTTGTAGGATCCATATTTCCAGAATACCATACACAGATTTCTGAGTGTCCTGACGCAACTCGGGTCGAAATTGATTTCATTTAATTCTAACCCACAAAGCATGAGAGTTACAAATATTGAGAATATATCACAAATACACGTGAGCCACTAAATGTTTCTAATCTCTCAGTGGGGATCCAACCGTCGACCATCAGGACGATAGCCGATGCTTTAATCAATTACACCACGGCAGTCTAAAAGACACTCAGCCTTCTATCCTATTTATGTTAGGGAGAAGGGAAACCCACTAAGCGAATATATTTCAATTCAAACTTAGTTGTAGGATCCATATTTCCAGAATACCATACACGGATTTCTGAGTGTCCCGACGCAACTCGGGTCGAAATTGATTTAATTTAATTCTAACCCACAAAGCATGAGAGTTACAAATATTGAGAATATATCACAAATACACGTGAGCCACTAAATGTTTCTAATCTCTCAGTGGGGATCGAACCGTCGACCATCAGGACGATAGCCGACGCTTTAATCAATCACACCACAGCAGTCTAACCACGGCAGACCCGAGTTGCGTCGGGACACTCAGAAATCCGTGTATGGTATTCTGGAAATATGGATCCTACAACTAGGTT
>CM064515.1:28982224-28987224 GCA_032716605.1 Paralithodes platypus
CTAGTTTTGATATTATAAGACGTTCGGCCCATTAGTTTGGCGATGTTAACACCTTTCGCCCCGTTTCGTTGTCAATTTTAAGACCTTTCGTGCCATTTAGGTGACAATTTTTTCCTGGCGAGCGATAGCGAGCCTGCAATTTTAAGAGAAACCGGCCTTCGGCCGGTAAATGTTTCTACCGAAAAATTTGCAAATTTATCTAGAAGGGGAGTCTAGGAGGTGTTGTTCTAAGCTTGATGGAGGTCTAGGGAGGAAACTAAAAGAACATATGAATACATTAATTAATAGACCAAACAAAGGACCAGTCTCTCCCTTTAAACCTACTTGACCACTCTCCCTTTAAACCTACTTGACCACTCTCCCTTTAAACCTACTTGACCACTCTCCCTTTAAACCTACTTGACCACTCTACCTTTATACCTACTTGACCACTCTACCTTTAAACCTACTTGACCACTCTACCTTTAAACCTACTTGACCACTCTCCCTTTAAACCTACTTGACCACTCTACCTTTAAACCTACTTGACCACTCTACCTTTAAACCTACTTGACCACTCTACCTTTAACCTTTAAACCTACTTGACCACTCTCCCTTTAAACCTACTTGACCACTCTCCCTTTAAACCTACTTGACCACTCTACCTTTAAACCTACTTGACCACTCTACCTTTAAACCTACTTGACCACTCTACCTTTAAACCTACTTGACCACTCTACCTTTAAACCTACTTGACCACTCTACCTTTAAACCTACTTGACCACTCTCCCTTTAAACCTACTTGACCACTCTCCCTTTAAACCTACTTGACCACTCTACCTTTAAACCTACTTGACCACTCTACCTTTAAACCTACTTGACCACTCTCCCTTTAAACCTACTTGACCACTCTCCCTTTAAACCTACTTGACCACTCTCCCTTTAAACCTACTTGACCACTCACCCTTTAAACCTACTTGACCACTCTACCTTTAAACCTACTTGACCACTCTACCTTTAAACCTACTTGACCACTCTACCTTTAAACCTACTTGACCACTCTACCTTTAAACCTACTTGACCACTCTACCTTTAAACCTACTTGACCACTCTACCTTTAAACCTACTTGACCACTCTCCCTTTAAACCTACTTGACCACTCTACCTTTAAACCTACTTGACCACTCTCCCTTTAAACCTACTTGACCACTCTCCCTTTAAACCTACTTGACCACTCTCCCTTTAAACCTACTTGACCACTCTACCTTTAAACCTACTTGACCACTCTACCTTTAAACCTACTTGACCACTCTCCCTTTAAACTTACTTGACCACTCTCCCTTTAAACCTACTTGACCACTCTTCCTTTAAACCTACTTGACCACTCTACCTTTAAACCTACTTGACCACTCACCCTTTAAACCTACTTGACCACTCTCCCTTTTAAATGTCCGCTGGTTAAAGGACAAGTGTTTTAATGCCCCGCCGGAAGGAAGGTGTGTGTGTGGCCTTATAAAACAAAGATGATGTGTGTGTGTGTGTGCGTGTGTGTGTGTGTATGTGTGTGCGTGTGTGTGTGTGGCCTTATAAAACAAAGATGATGTGTGTGTGTTTGTGTGTGTGTGTGTGACTGTGTGTGTGAGTGGCATTATAAAACAAAGATGATGTGTGTGTGTGTGTGTGTGTGTGTGTGTGTGTGTGTGTTGATTCATTTCATAAATAGTTTAAACCTACTTGAGTTGTGCACTCTCCCTAATTACCCACTCTCCTTTACCTACTTGACCGCTCTTTGTCTCACTTGATCCACAACCTGACCTACTTGTCCGCTGGTTGGGTTTACGGAAGGAACTGTGTGTGCCGCGTGTGTGTGTGTGTGTGTGTGTGTGTGTGTGTGTGTGTGTGTGTGTGTGTGTGTGTGTTGTTGGTGTAGTGTGAGTGTCACATGATGTGTGTGTATTCATAATTCATGTATGCATTCATAATTTGTAGTTTGACAGGAATTGAGTTTTTGGCTCGCATTGTCCCGCTTCCTAGACATTATTACCAATGGCAATTACCCATCTCCTTGTTCAAGGGATATGGTAACCGCTGGCTTTGTCTCAGAACACCTTCATCAACCTGAGCGAGATTTGAAACCCGGTCTGTTGGGTTTCAGGCAAGGACGGTACCACTGAGACAGCCGCGTGGCTGTGTGTGTATGTGTGTGTGTGTGTGTGTGTGTGTGTGTGTGTGTGTGTGTGTGTGTGTGTGTGTGTGTGTGTGTGTGTTATTGTTATTGTTGTCGCGGGCAAAGTGGGGGTGGGAGGGATGGGGGGTGGGGGAGGTGGGGGTGGGGGGGAGGGGGGTTTGATAGAAAGAGTTAAACAAGAACAAAACAAAGGGAGGGGGGAAGTGGGGGAGGGGGGGGTCTTTGAGTACGAGAGAGAGAGAGAGATCACTTCAAGGGGGACTTCCAAGGAGGTCAAATGGAGGAGGAGGAGGAATACTTTGTGCCTTTTGTAATATTTTGTTTGGTGCATAAAAACAATTCACATATCTCTCTCTCACACACACACACACACACTCACACATACACACTCACTCACTCCCCCCCCCCCCCCCCCTCTCTCTCTCTCTCTCTCTCTCTCTCACAGTTCAAGCAGTACAACATTTAAAGGTTGTAGACAAACCAGGCACAATAGAATATACTCAAGTTACGTAACGTCATACTAAGGCTGGCATCACACGAGCGCTGTTTCCCTCAACCTTTATCCTCAACACTGGTCTGGCAGCTTATGAGGTCAATTTTGTCTCCCTCATTACAAAAAAAAAAAATTATATACAATATTTCGGTCACCTAAATTCACCTATCATCACTCTAGTTTCCGATACCAGTGCAAAATATTCCAGAAATGTTGCCAGAAAATTGTTGATCATCGAATGTTGACTATAGAAAAAAGTAAAAATAAATAAAATATATACCGGTATATATATATATATATATATATATATATATATATATATATATATATATATATATATATATATATATATATATATATATACCGGTATATATATATGGCTGTTGTGCCCTGTTGCCTCATTGCTTGATAGAATCTTTCTCTCTCTCACTATCACTCTCACTCTCACTCTCACTCTCTCTATTCCAGTTTTCCAGCCTTCCAGTTCACCTTGTTAAACTCACGACTATTCCTCTCTCTCTCTCTCTCTCTCTCTCTCTCTCTCTCACACACATACATACACACACACCACCACCACCACAAACAAACACACACACACATACATACACACACACACCACCACCACAAACACACACACACACCACCACCATATACACACACACCACCACCACAAACAAACACACACACACACACACACACCATATACACACATTTTTTTCTCTCTCTCTCTCATATTATAGTCACGAGGTCTACTTTGTGCCTTTGTAATAATTATTGTTTTGGTGTATGAAGAAGAAAAAAAAATCTCTCTCTCTCTCGTTCTTTGTGTTCCAAACAATACCAACTACAATTACCAGAGTTAATTATAAATGTGTGTGTGTGTGTGTGTGTGTGTGTGTGTGTGTGTGTGTGTGTGTGTGTGTGTTAAGGATACCTGTGTGTGCGTGTGGGCTTATGTGCATGTGCTTATGTGTGTGTGTGTGTGTGTGTATATGTGTGTATTTACCTATTTGTATTTACCTATTTGCAGTATACAGGAGTTGAGCTTTTTAGGCTCGTATTGTCCCGCTTCCTGAGTTACAATTATCTAACTTTGCCTTAAAAATATGAATGTTTTGGCACACACCACTTCCTCTTCCAACTGATTCCATTTACTTATACTTCTGTAAGGGAAACTATACTTTCTCACATATCCTTTACATCTTCCTTTCATTAGTTTATATCTATGCCCCCTAGTTCTACCATTATCTTTCACAATATAACCCTTCTTGTCCACCTTTTCGAGTCCTCTCACACATTTGTACATCATAATCATATCGCCTCTCTCCCTCCTATCCATTAGAGATGGTAAATCTAATTTCTTTAATCTCTCCTCATATGGTAATTCTCTCAGTTCTGGTATCATCCTAGTTGCAGCTCTCTGATGTGTGTGTGTGTGTGTGTGTGTGTGTGTGTGTGTGTGTGTGTGTGTGTGTGTGTGTGTTAAGGATACCTGTGTGTGCGTGTGGGCTTATGTGCATGTGCTTATGTGTGTGTGTGTGTGTGTGTGTGTGTGTGTGTGTTAAGGATACCTGTGTGTGCGTGTGGGCTTATGTGCATGTGCTTATGTGTGTGTGTGTGTGTGTGTGTTAAGGATACCTGTGTGTGCGTGTGGGCTTATGTGCATGTGCTTATGTGTGTGTGTTTCTTTATGTATGTATGCATGTGTGAGTGTGTGTGTGTGTGTGTGTGTGCGTTTCTGTATGCGTATGTGTGTATGTATGTACATCTATGTGTGTTTGTGTGAGTTTATCGACAAAACTATGCAAATATGTCAACTTTGCAAACAGATTGGTATGTAAAGGTTAATTAAAGTGCCCCTAACAATCTACCTATGTACAGTGGCGCTAATAAGTCATGTCTCAGCTGTCATTACGTTTGGCTCGCTCTGTGCTGTATTAATGTCCGTCAGATGTTGAATAGGGTGGGTAAGTGTAGGAACATGTTGGTATATCTCCCTCAATAATGAAGAAATTAAGTTTAGATATTGAGGATACGAATTATTGATCCAAATATACTTAGTGCCGAGACATGACTTATTAGCGCGACTGTACAAGTATATTGATAGTAATAAACCCGTATAATACAAGGATAGCAAAGTAAATCAAAGTGTCGTAATCGCCCAAATTATACCCTTTTTGTAGCCTTAACTTTTGACAGGGTAATTGGGCCACTTACGAGTTTCAGCAATAAAGAAGTTGGAGTAGTAAACTTCGACATTCAGCAGACACATAAATACCGGTACTAAACGAATTTATGATGACCTAACTGACCTAACACTAGCCAGGAAAATATATATAT
>CM064515.1:28992224-29001665 GCA_032716605.1 Paralithodes platypus
ACTGAAAAGGTATCAAAAGGTAAGGAACCCCAGGCAATATAATATAAATGTACACTCCAGGACCGCCAGGTTGTCAAAACAATTTGTTTTTCCAGAAAACACCTGGGATGGGTTAGAAATTAAGGAAAAACCACAAAAAAACGATCTCCTAGGTCATTAAGGGGTCCTACGGGGCGCCCGAAAGTCGGAATTAAAATGGGGAAATGGGTAGGCAAAAACATGCACGCGGCTGGACTTTAAGGGTTTACAACCATCGGCATTGTTGTGTGGGATACTTACGCAGTTCCCGTACAAATCTGAGCCCTCTAGGTGCCATAGGACCGGAGTAATTACCCGCGACGCACCCTATGCGTCTCTGGGGTTTAGCGTTACATACACTGCCTACCGCTGGGGTCCAGTGGGTTAATAACCACCTCGTCGTTCCTGAAAGTCTCGAGGCCAATTTGCCTTGCTAAATATAAGTTTGAAAAGTATGTTAACAAGTTTACGGAGTGGCATATTAATGTGGTTGGCCTTAATTACTTTAGTACCAGTTTCAAACTTTATTGTTGACTATAAATTTTAGTGCTCTGACATGGTGTGTGTGTGTGTGTGTGTGTGTGTGTGTGTGTGTGTGTGTGTGTGTGTGATAGAGAGAGAGAGAGAGAGAGTTGTGTATATATAAAGGTATATAATTATACAGTATACCGTATACAGTATAATTATACGTTTCGGAGTGTGGCCGTTTTAGAGTGTGGCCGTTTCGGAAAGTGGCCGTTTTGTCATGAGAAGGCTACAACGTATATTATATATACATAGTGCGTAGGTGCGTGGCTGGCAAGGCAGCAAAATGGCAGTATATTGGAGAAGTTGGTGCAGTACTAAGTGATTGATGGATGGATGGATAGATAGATAGATGGATAGATAGATAGATAGATAGATAGATAGATGGATATATATATATATATATATTAATATATATGTATATATATATATATATATATATATATATATATATATATATATATATATATATATATATATACCTGTATATAGATTAAGTATCTTAACATAAATCCTCCATTACAAACCCCAATGCACTTGAATAAATTAATGAAAGCATATGGTCTTCCGGGGATTCGAACTCTGGACACCACACCCAGCACATAAGCATCTAAACCATTACACCACCAACACAGTTATATTCCTTCGACATTTCACATTAATCTGTTCAGTAAATTAATCATTTTACCGGATGTGTAGGCGACAAATGAGTGATAATTATAATAACCTGAAACAATACGAAGTTTGTTTTGTTCTCTATGTTGTCTGCATTCACCCTCCAAGCTGCGGAAATATCAGGAGTCATTGTACGGTCGCGCTAATAAGTCAAGTCTCAGCTGTCATTACGTTTGGCTCGCTCTGTGCTGTATTAATGTCTGTCAGATGTTGAATAGGGTGGGTAAGTGTAGGAACATGTTGGTATATCTCACTCAAAAAGAAGAAATCATGTGTAAATATTGCTGATACCAATTATTAATCAAAACATACTTGGTGCCGAGACATCACTTATTAGCGCGACTGTACATATCATAATGAAAATGAATAAGGGTATAATTATATGTGATGAATATTAATTGTATGTCTATCTATCTATCTATCTATCTATCTATATATACAGTATATGTGTGTGTGTGTGTGTGTGGCATTGAAGTACACCAGGCACATACACACAAGGACAAACAGAAACCAGACACACACACGCACTTTACGCACACACAATGTAAGCACACACTTACACCAGACAGACACACAGACACACACTATCCAGACACACACACACACACACATACACACATAAACCAGACACACACACACTATTTTGTCTCCCTCTCTCTCTCCCTTCTCTCTTACACACACACACACACACTTTCTTTTTTTCTTTCTCTCTCTCTCTCACACTTAATGTATCTTTAACCAAATGTGGTAATCTACTCAGAAGGAACTACAAGGTGTTATGAGATACTAACCTTTCCTTGCAACTCCTTGTACGCCTTTCTCTCTTAAAAGGTGTAAACACAGTGACACAGTTGGCTAACCTCATGTGTTGATGGTCTGAAAACGGTAGGGTTATTATTGTACACACACACACTCCTACATACATATACATACACACACACACACATACCTACATACTTACACACACACACACACACATACACACACATACTCTCACTCTCTCTCTTACACACATATACTCACCCACACTCTCTCCTCTTTAACACACACATACACACGCCCCCATTCTCTCCTCTATCACACACACAAACACACACACGCACACCTGTGGTTCCTGTGGTTGTAGTTGAGGGCGGTCAGTTAGCGCCCCGTGGTCCACGCCGTTGCGGCGCCGCCACTGTACATCCCATCTACCCTCCTCTGTGCCAGCTGAGGACACACACACACACAACCCCCCCCCCCCCCTCCCCACACACACACAATTTCTCTCTCTCTCTCTCTCTCTCTCTCTCTCTCTCTCTCTCTCTCTCTCTCTCTCTCTCTCTCTAAGACAAGATAATCAAAAGGTGGTGAAATTTTGAGGTTGGCTTGGGATCAAAGAGACGTCTGTGACTAATGATATATTTGGATTGTATATAGAACATGTGTGTGTGTGTGTATGTGTGTATGTGTGTGTATGTATGTATATGTATGTAGGCTATGTAGGTGTGTAGCGTAATAAACCCCACCGTTTTCAGACCACCAACACATGAGGTTAGCCAACTGTGTCACTGTGTTTACACCTTTTAAGAGAGAAAGGCGTACAAGGAGTTACCAGGAAAGGTTAGTATCCCATAACACCTTGTAGTTCCTTCCGAGTAGATACATTTGGTTAAGGGGAGATCTCCACTTGAGGGATTTTTTTCTTGACCCCTTTCTCTCTCATGTTTAGCCCCATTGCTTTTGATATTATAAAACGTTTGCCCCATTAGTTTAGCGATTTTAAGAACTTTCACCCCATATTAAGACCTTTCGTGCAATTCAGGTGTCGATTTTATCCTGGCGAGCGATAGCGAGCCTGTAATTTAAGAGGAACCGGCCTTCGGCCGGGAATTTTTTCTACCGAAAACTGTACAAATTTATCTTGAAAGGGACTCAAGGGGGTGTAATTTTAAGCTTGATGGAGGTCTAGGGAACAAACTAAATACCTCCCCTTAACCCCTACGGTACCGGTGACGTCTAGGGAACAAACTAAAAACCTCCCCTTAACCCCTTCGGTACCGGTGACGTCTTTTTCATTGTAGTGTGGCAAATGTAAGACGATTTCATTCAGCTTAGGAAGGACCTCTAGCCATAATAAGGCTTACCACTATCTCAAACCCATGCTTTGACCTACACACGTCGCTGGTACTCAAAGGGTTAAGGGGAGGTTTTTAGTTTGTTTTCTACTCCTCCAGCAATCTTAAAATGTCACCCCCTTGACCCCCTTTCAAGATAAATTTGTACATTTTTCGGTAGAAAAATTTCCCGGCTGAAAGCCGGTTCCTCCTATATTACAGGCTCGCTATCGCTCGCCAGGATAAAATCGACACCTAAATGGCACGAAAGGTCTTAAAATTGACAGAAATGGGTCGAAAGTTCTTAAAATCGTCAAAATAATGGGGCGAACGTCTTAAAATTAGAAAAGCAATGGGGCTAAACATGAGGGAGAAAGGGAGTTAAGAAAAAAAATCCCTCAAGTGGACATCTCCCCTTAAAAGATAGATTATCATAATATAGCCTATTGTTGCATACAAAGTCTCCATTTTGCATACCACTACATGATTTAAGGTTGAAAATCTCTCTATTCTAGGTTGGGCAGCAATCGTAACCTCTAACCTCTGTAACTCAAAAAGGGCTGGAGCAAATGAGCTGTCGATTTCCACACCTATTCCCTAGCCAAGTCTTCCTATTTGGTAGACATATTAGCTCGATTACTCTAGTTCTTTTTGAGTTATGAGAGGTTAGGAGGGTGATGGGCTGGTCTTATCAGAGTGAGAGTTGAGCGTTATCTGCCATACCCGTGAGAGTTGAGCGTTATCTGCCATACCCGTGAGAGTTGAGCGTTATCTGCCATACCCATAGCTTACTCTGACTGTTCCTTTTACTTATATATTTTCTAGATCTCCAGCGGCGGCGTCTCTTCCGTGGATTGACCTCTCTACTTCAGACTGGGAGCCAAAGCGTCACATTTTTCCTTTGCCCCTCAACTTTCCCTTCATAATTGTTAGGGGGCACAGGGCCTTGGGTGGGGCTTCGGTGTCCCGGGCGTTTCTGCACCCTCCTCAGCCCTTCGCCTGGGAGTGGCTTCGGTCACCTGGACATTCTTTAGTCAAGTTTAGTGGTAAAGCTGGGAGGGTTTTCTTGTCTTGTCAGGGGGACCTGCAGAGGGCTGCTCTCGGGAAGCATGCTATGCAGGGGTTGTGCAGGGGAATTAGGACCAAGGGATTGGATCGGTTCTGTGGGGGCACTCGGTTATGGCCTTGGCCTTGCTCGGTACCTTGGGGAACAACAACAACAACAACAACAACAACAACAACAACTTAATAACTTACATATGACTTAGCTAGATTACACAAGTTGTCCAGTAAAGAGGCCAGGGTATCGTCTATGAAGTTTTTCGCCATACTTTTGTTGGACATTTTGGATAACAACTTCTTCTGCGCCTTCAGACTGATGTCCCGCGCTCGGAATGAGTCACCCATCCTGTAGAAGAGACAAATTGATTGATAAAGTTTGCCTGATCCATCCTAACAAGTAAAGGAATGAAAAATATAATAGAAGAGAGATATTGATTGATAAATATATGTTTTCACCAACCAACTCCACTTCTAAACTCAATTAATGAAATCAACAAATACATGTGACACTCCAAGGACTCGAACCTAGGACACTCACACCGAAATTCCGCGCATTTATGCATTAGGCTATCAAGACAGTTATGTGTGTCTGATCCATCCTAACAAGCAGATGAATTATCTATCTGTCTATCTATATACTCAGGCAGATCTCTCTCTCTCTCTCTCTCTCTCTCTCTCTCTCTCTCTCTCTCTCTCTCTCTCTCTCTCTCTCTCTCTCTCTCTCTCTCTCTCTCTCTCTCTCATTTAAGAACAAAGAGTACGCCCATTGAACCAAGCGCTCATTAAGTTTTGGACAATCAACATAAGAGAGAGAGTGTGTGTGTGTGTGATTGTCTCTCTCTCTCTCTCTCTCTCTCTCTCTCTCTCTCTCTCTCTCTCTCTCTCTCTCTCTCTCTCTCTCTTCCCTCTCTCTCTCTCTCTCTCTCTCTCTCTCTCTCTCTCTCTCTCTCTCTCTCTCTCTGTATTCTGTTTACAGTATTATTGTCAATATTGTTGGTTATGACTGTAATGCTGTGTGTGTGTGTGTGTACAAAGGAGTACAAAGTACAAAGGAAATCAAGCAACAACAGATCTAGTGACCCTTCTAGGTTGCTTGTCCTCCAAAACACTGAGGATCAAGTGTCCAAACAGTGGTTTAGAGTGGGTAAGGGAACATTGGAAAGGGAATTACTGCCCTGGAACTAATGTCTGTGGCAGGACTTACCCACCCTATTCAACATCTGACAGACATTAATACAGCACAGAGCAGGCCAAATATAATGACAGCTGGGACATGACTTATTAGCACGACCGTACAGTATGTGTGTATGTATGTGTAAGTGTGTGTGTGTGTGTGTGTGTGTGTGTGTGTGTGTGTGTGTGTGTGTGTGTGTGTGTGTGTGTGTGTAATAATAATAATAATAATCGGTTTATTTCAAGCCGGCAGCCAATGGGGCTGAAAATACACAGACTTAACCTAGATCTTATCCGAAGGGATCAACAGACTGATCCTGGCTGCTAACGAGAGCGCCTACATACTCCCGAGGGAGTAGGACGTGGGCGGAAGACTTTGTGGGTCACCCGAGACGGTCCGTCCAGACCTTGCCTTCACGGCCAGGGAAAGTTTTTGAGAGAACTTCCCCTGCCGGCGCGTGGGATTGAACCCCCGACACCAGAGCTACTACAGAGTACTAAGGGCGCTCAGCCACCGTGACCGTGACCGTGTGTGTGTGTGTGTGTGTGTGTGTGTGTGTGTGTGTGTGTATGTGCATTCACCTATTTGTAGTTTACAGGAATTGAGCTGCGTTCGTGTTGTCCTGTCTCAGTCGTGGATATTTCTTGCTTCTACAACCTCCACACTTAAGTTATTCCACCTAGCCTATCCATCGTGCTATACGGAAAGCTAAACTTTGTTCACATTGGACTTGCACCTCTCCTTCTTTATTTTAATAATTTACTTACATTAATCGATTTTAGGAGTATAGTTGGTTGTTGGAAGGAACATAATAATTTATACATATGCCCTCTGGTTCCCCCATCGTCCAGCCAGATACAATCCTCCTTGTCAAGTCTCTCAAAATCTCTCATGCATCTATACATTGCCATCAGGTCTCCTTGAACTATTCTCTCCTCTAGCGTGGGTGATGTACAGTCGCGCTAATAAGTGATGGCTCGGCACCAAGTATGTGTTGATCAATAATTGGTATCAGCAATCGCTAAGCTTCATTTCTTCATATCGAGTGAAATATACAAACATGTTCCTACACTTACCCACCCTATTCAACATCTGACAGACATTAATACAGCACAGAGCAGGCCAAACATAATGACAGCTGGGACATGACTTATTAGCACGACCGTACAGTATGTATGTATGTATGTGTAAGTGTGTGTGTATGTGTGTGGATGTATGTATGTGTAAGTGTGTGTGTGTGTGTATGTATGTGCATGTAATCATTGTTGTTCATATCATTGTTGTAAAATATTGTTGGTTATGACTGTACTGTTGCACAAGCGTGTGTGTGTGTGTGTGTGTGTGTGTGTGTGTGTGTGTGTAGTCATAACTAATAAAGTGTAAGACAACGAATTTCTATGGGTTTCCCACTCCATTATAATGACCGGTATAGGATGTACCGTACCCACTGAGCTTTCTGATAAGGAGAGTGGCTCTAATTATTCATTATCTCTCTCTCTCTCTCTCTCTCTCTCTCTCTCTCTCTCTCTCTCTCTCTCTCTCTCTCTCTCTCTCTCTCTCTCTCTCTCTCGTTATAATATTCTGAGATATCTTGCCATAGGGGGGGTATATTTAGACCCCCCACTCATGTCAAACCCACCCCCCTCCCCAACCATGTCAAACCCACCCCCTCCCCAACCATGTCAAAACCCCCCCCTCCCTAACCATGTCAAACCCACCCCCCCCCCAACCATGTCAAACCCCCCCCTCCCCCACACACACACACCCCCCCACACCACCACCCTCCACACACACACACACACACATACACACACACACACACACACACACTGAGTCACCCTCACATCATAATCTATTTAAACTCATTATTTTGACTCACTCTATTCTAAAGGGAGTACATACACAAACACACACACCCACAAACACACACACACACCCACACACCCACCCACAAACACACCCACCCACAAACACACACACACACAAACACAAACACACACACCCACAAACATACACAAACACACACACACGCACGCATCTTAAGCCGGTATCACATGAGAGCTTTTATAGTCAACATTCGATGATCAACATTTTTCTGGCAACATTTCTGGAATATTTTGCACCGGTATCGGAAACTAGACTGTTGCTAGATGTTTCTAGGTGACCGAAATACTTAAAATGTTGACCTCATAAGCTGCCAGACCAGTGTTGAGGATAAATGTTGAGGGAAAAAGCGCTCGTGTGATATCGGCTTTAGACACTGATGGGTTTAATATGATCAACAAGAATATAGATGACATTAAACTTGGAATCGGTGTGACACACACACACACACACACACACACACACACACACACACACACACACACACACACACACACACACACACACACACACACACAGCCTAGTAGGTAGAGCTCTCGTCTCACACACGAGGGGTCGGGGGTTCAATCCCGGGCCGGGCGGAGACAAATTGGGCTTGTCTCCTTTCATGTGTTAGCCTCAGTTCACCTAGCTGTAAATAGGTACCTGGAATAAGTGGACGACGTTGTGACGTCCCATCTGGGGTTGGCAAAAATGGTACAAGGCGAGATGGGTATCATATGGTTCACCTAAGCTGATGGCTACCTAAGCCTTCGGGCGAGACGGTACCGTCTATAGTGAGAATGGTACCATACAGATCCACCCTAAGCCTTCGTTTCCGATGTCGCCAATTGGCTAAAAATACAGACTACACACACATCCACAGCCATTCCAACGATACATATAACACCTACACATATAGGAGGCGGGAAATAACGAGCATGCTCACTCCCGCAATACAACTAGAGTAAGTACAACTAGAGTAAGTACACACACACAATTTACCTTATCTCTCACAATCAGACCATGCCACCATTCTCTCTCTCTCTCTCTCTCTCTCTCTCTGTCACACACGTCTTGGGCACTGATGGGTTTAGTAAGCTCTACAAGGTTATACATGACATTAAACTTGGAGGTTGTGTGACAAATTCTACACCGCTGGGATTAGACAATTTTGGCGCGAACCTTAACCTCTTGAAGATCATGACGCATGTTTTTTTTTTTTTTTTTTTTACAGCTTAGGAAGGATCTGTGGGAATTAAGAGGGTGAAACATCTATAAATAATACACACACACAGTCTCTCTCTCTCTCTCTCTCTCTCTCTCTCTCTCTCTCTCTCTCTCTCTCTCTCTCTCTCTCTTATTAGATAAACGTCTCATCAGAATTTTATATAAGGATTGGCAGGTGTGTGTGTGTGTGTGTGTGTGTGTGTGTGTGTGTGTGTGTTTTGATGGTACTGTAAACTGTTGTGGTCTGTTTTTTACACACTGTTGATGGTGTGTGTGTGTGTGTGTGTGTGTGTGTGTGTGTGTGTAGTGCTGAACCTTTTCCAGCTCTATTTTCCAGCCATGGATGCGTTTTGTATTCATATTGAGGCTAAACATTTTGCTATAATCCACATTGTCAAACCCATTAAGTATTTGAGAGAGAGAGAGAGAGAGAGAGAGAGAGAGAGAGAGAGAGAGAGAGAGAGAGAGAGAGAGAGAGAGAGAGGTAAGCCAGGTGGTATAATATACAAGTGGTAGAACTATGTTGCTTCAGGCTATACACACACACACACACACACACACACACACACACACACACACACACACACACACACACACACACACATCTCTTTTACATATCTCTCGTATTTGACCTCTAAATAACATTGGTAATTTTCCTCAATATCTAAACCTCTCTCTATATCTAAACCATCAACCACATCCACATGCTTCCTCCACCACTACTACCATTCTCTTCTTCCACTATCCTTACTCCACCCTTCCACCATCTTTACTCTACCACCACCATCATCTCCTCCA
>CM064515.1:29014265-29016765 GCA_032716605.1 Paralithodes platypus
TGGAGAAGTTATGTTGAACTAGGCAAGTCTCTCTCTCTCTCTCTCTCTCTCTCTCTCTCTCTCTCTCTCTCTCTCTCTCTCTCTCTTTCAAAGTAATAGCTGCAAGAGGCTGCCCTTAGACTAAGTGGTTAAAGAGGACAAAATATGCATAAGCTACTTGAAAGGGGTATGGATAAAAAAAAAGTAAGTGGGAAAAGAGAACAATATAATTATATATATATATATATATATATATATATATATATATATATATATATATATATATATAAGAACAAATAAAACATGAATACAAAAAGTAAATCAATATATAATATACACCCACACATTACTCACAGTCACAGGTTCGAGTCCAGAAGGGTCCCAAAAATCGGTACTGGACCCTGAATCAAACGTACCTGAAACCAAAAAGACTTTCTTAAAGGGGCTGTCAATTTATAACACTTTTCCAAATTAACCTTATGAATTCATTAGCTATAAATTGCAAGATACTAAATAATTCTTGCAACTCATTTAAACTCACTCTCAATCACTCTCACTCTCTCCTTATCTCAAATTGCAATATGTTTGAGAAATGTACAGAAATGTCAAACCTCTCTCTCTCTCTCTTTCAAATGATATTATAAATATTAATAATATGTACAGTCATTTCAGAAATACCGCACGAAATATTTCTTTGCACCTCAATTGAACTTTCACTAATTTTCAACTCTCTTACACACACACACACACTCTCTCTATCTCTCTCTATATCTATTTATCTATCTATCTATCTATCTAACTACCTACCTAACTAAATAACTTCCTACCTACCTAACTACCTACCTACCTACCTACCTATCTAACTACCTACCTACCTACCTACCTATCTAACTACCTACCTAACTACCTGCCTACCTACCTACCTAACTACCTACCTACCTACCTACCTATCTAACTACCTACCTACCTACCTACCTACCTATCTAACTACCTACCTACCTACCTACCTACCTACCTACCTACCTAACTACCTACCTACCTACCTATCTAACTACCTACCTACCTTTCTAACTACCAACCTACCTACCTACCTTTCTAACTACCAACCTACCTACCTACCTTTCTAACTACCAACCTACCTACCTACCTTTCTAACTACCAACCTACCTATCTAACTACCTACCTACCTACCTACCTAACTAACTACCTACCTACCTACCTACCTATCTAACTACCTACCTACCTATCTAACTACCTACCTACCTACCTATCTAACTACCTACCTACCTACCTACCTATCTAACTACCTACCTACCTAACTAACTAACTCTCTCTCTCACACACACTCTCTCTCTCTCTCTCTCTCTCTTTCTTTCTCGTTCTCTCTCTCTCTCTCTCTCTCTCTCTCTCTCTCTCTCTCTCTCTCTCTCTCTCTCTCTCTCTCAGCACGTGTCTTCTCAATACCACACAAGGATTGACCTGCTCTCAAACTCTTCCCTCCCCCCCCCCCCCACCACCACCACCACCACGGGCACTAAGAGCTGTGTGGGTGTGGGTGTTTTTTTTGTTTTTTTTTTTCCTATGTGATTGAGGGAGGCAAAAGGCATAACTGCCTATAGCGAGTGCCTCCCCCATAGTTGAAAGAGTGACAGGGCCAAAATCAAGGGACGTTCGAGCCAAAATGCCTGGATACACGGAGTTTGAAGCAATTTAGGTCATAGGAAGAGGGAAAGACTGATTCTGGGAGAGAGTTCCAGAGCTCAGCTGTTGAGTAGAAGAAAGTTTGAGAGTAACGTTTCACTCTTGGGTTGGAGAGTTGCACAGAGTAGGGGTGGGATTGAGTTGCAAGACGGGTACCACGTGCCCTACGTAAAGGAGGTGGTATACACTGGGAAAGCTCTGAGGAACACTGATTATTATAGTAGCGATAGAATAGCGAGAGATGCAACATTGCGGCGGAGAGAGAGAGATTGCAGAGAGTTGGTGAGTGGACGGGAGTTAATGATACGAAAGGCCTTCCTTTCAACTTTGTCTAGGAGAGCGGTGTGAGAGGAACCTCCCCACACATGTGAACAAGACTCAATACAAGGACGCACTATGCCCTTGTACAGAGCAATGTGTGTGTGTGTGTGTGTGTGTTCTTATCACTACAACCTAATTTCCTCACCTTTAGTTGCTAAATTGGTAATTATAGTAGGTTCGTATTTGAAGTATAGGTACTACAGCGTATATTATTATTATATATATATATATATATATATATATATATATATATATATATATATATATATATATACTGTATATATAAAACCATGCAATGATATACTAGAACCACATACCATGAGAGCCAATCAGATGTCAGTACCCTAGACTACTGACCAATCACCACGCAGGACCACACACACCACTGGCCAATTAAATCGCTTGAATGGGAGGCCAGAGTTACAAGGAGTTATGAGGAACATACCTTGCAGTCCATTCCAAGGAGACAGGTATTGTACAGTCGGTCAAAGAAGTGATG
>CM064515.1:29019265-29281765 GCA_032716605.1 Paralithodes platypus
TATCATTATTATTACCCCCACACACACACACACACACCCACACACATACACACACACCCACACCCACACACACACACACCAACAACGCACTATGAGAACATTAGCCCCAAGCAAGCACACAAGAACTAGGCCACAAATAAAGCTGAAAAGAACTCAACCCCCAAGAGAGAGTTACTGAATAAAAGTCCCTTGGTTTGTGAATAAGAGTGTAAGAGTTTGTGTGTGTGTGTGTGGGTGTGTGGGTGTGGGTGTGTGGGTGTTTGTGCAGCTATAGAGAAAGAGGATGTTTTTTTTTTTTCTATATTCCAACTACTCCCTCTCGGGCATAGACTGAGAGCCTGTACATTCAACCATACATACGGTACAACGGTGAAGCCTATGAGGTCTCGTTCCAGTCAAGGGAGCGAGACATGTGAAGCACCTGAGATACATGCTATCTTGCCTTCGCAGGATGCACGGGGCCCGGTTGCCTACTCACGGCTCGATATAGCCCCATCTCTGAAGTTGCCTCGCCCCAGTGCTTCACTGTCTCACCTCATAGACTCGGACCCTCACTCTCAGATCGTATGTGTGTGTGTGTGGGTGGTGTGTGTGTGTGTGTTAGTGTGTGTGTGTATGTGTTGTGGTGTGCGGGTATGGGTGGGGTGTATGTGTGTGAGTGTGAGTGTGTGTGTGTGTGTGTGCACGTGTGTATAGAGGTCACATAAGGTCTTGAAGCTTGTGATGAAATGTATACGACTAACCTATACCTGTGATGCACCACACACACACACACACACACACACACACACACACACACACACACACACACACACACACACACACACACACGAAATTAACTTATTATTATTATTATTATTATTATTATTATTATTAGTAGTAGTAGTAGTATTGATATTAAACACACACGTACCATCACACACACAACCACACACACACACACACACGACCGTACAGTGGTGCTAATAAGTCATGTCCCAGCTGTCATTACGTTTGGCTCGCTCTGTGGTGTAATAATGTCTGTCAGATGTTGAATAGGGTGGGTAAGTGTAGGAACGTGTTGGTATATCTCACTCGAAAAGAAGAAATCATGTGTAAATATTGCCGATACCAATTATTTATTGATCAAAACATAATTGGTGCCGAGACATTACTTATTAGCCCGACTGTACATCAGGAAAAAGGTTTATTTTCCCGATTCACCTACGTATTGAAGGGAAAAGGAAAGTGTGTTTGAAAAGATAATTTGGGGTGGTGGGGGGGTTGGGGGGGGGGGGGGGGGGGTAGAATTTGTATTGTGTGCGGGGCTGAGAAAGAAACGGGAAGGAAGTGGGTGGAGGGTGGGGGGGGGGGGGGGGGGGGAGAGAGGGAGGGGGGAAGGGGGGGTTGAGGGAGAGAGAAAGGGGTCCAGGGGGCGTATTTAAAGAGATGGGGAGGGGTGAGAGAGTGAGAGTGAGCGAGAGGGAGGGTCCAGGGGGGTTGACAGGGAGAGAGAAAGGGGTCCAGGGGGCGTATTTAAAGAGATGGGGAGGGGTTGAGAGAGTGAGTGAGCGAGAGGGAGGGGGGGAGTGAGAGAGTGAGTGAGAGGGACAGAAGGGGGTGGAGGGTATTTAAAGAGACGGAGGGGGGGTGAGAGAGTGAAGTGAGAGGGAGAGAAGGGTGGTGGAGGGTATTTAAAGAGACGGAGGGGGGATGAGAGAGTGAGTGAGAGTGAGAGGAGAGAAGGGTGGAGGGTATTTAAAGAGACGGAGGGGGGGTGAGAGAAGGGGGTGGAGGGTATTTAAAGAGACGGAGGGGGGATGAGAGAGTGAGTGAGAGGGAGAGAAGGGGTGGAGGGTATTTAAAGAGACGGAGGGGGGGTGAGAGAGTGAGTGAGAGGGAGAGAAGGGGGTGGAGGGTATATAAAGAGACGGAGGGGGGTGAGAGAGTGAGTGAGAGAGAGAGAAAAGGGTGGAGGGTATTTAAAGAGACGGAGGGGGGGTGAAAGAGTGAGTGAGAGGGAGAGAAGGGGGTGGAGGGAGGGAGAGGAAGAATTTAGTTTAAAGGAATTAAAGCAATAGTTTAAGGAATGTAGTAATTGTTTAAAATGCATGTCGATTGGGGCATTAGGGGAGAGAGAGAGAGAGTGTGTGTGTGAGAGAGAGAGAGAGTTAAGATTTGAGGGCATCATTTACAAGTATTCCATGTTGGTTATTAAATTAAATGTGTGTGTGTGTGTGTGTGTGTGTGTGTGTGTGTGTGTGTGTGTGTGTCAGAGCTCAGTGAATATGCATGTGTGTAACACTCATGTGTGTCTTATGTGCGCAGAAAACACACACACACACACAGAATCACACTCTCTCTCTCTCTCTCTCTCTCTCTCTCTCTCACACACACACACACACACACACACAATACAAATCTTTGCCAGAAACAGCCCAAAATAAAAGTAACGGGTACGGACGTATTTATTTTCTCATTTATATATATTTTTATTATTGTGTTTAGTTTCCTCCCTAGACCTCCATCAAACTTTAAAAAATCAATCCCATATCCCTCTTCAAGAAATATTTGTACATTTTTCGATAGGAAAAATAATGTCCCGGCCTGGTTCCTCGTTAATTACAGGCTCGCAATCGCTCGCCAGGAAAAACTCGACACCTAAATGACACGAAATGTCTAAATATTGACAAGGAAACGGGGCGAAAGGTCTGAAAAATCGCCAAACTAATGGGTCAAACGTCTTAAAATCTGAAAACTAAAAGGGCTAAGCATGAGGGAGAAGGGGGTCCAGAAAAACGACTCATTTCCCCTCCAGAAACACAAGCTTAAGAGACAGCCTGTGACAACGAAGAAAGGAAAAGTGAAAAAGATTAAGATTTAACCTTGACAATGAAAATAGTAGTTCAAAAATAAATAATAAAAAAATCTGACCCTGAAACTGAAAACCCGAGCTATATAATATATATATATATATATATATATATATATATATATATATATATATATATATATATGTGTGTATATATATATATATATATATACAGTATATATATATATAATACGTAGCAATGGATCCAGAAACTAGCAGTAGCCTATCCAATAAAATCTATGAAATATGCAGAGAGAGAGAGAGAGAGAGAGAGAGAGAGAGAGAGAGAGAGAGAGAGAGAGAGAGAGCAAACCATAATGCGTAGCCTCTGCTGATATAACGCAGTATAAATGACAAATACAGAGAGAGAGAGAGAGAGAATGTGAGAGTGAGAATATGTGAGTGAGAGAGAGTGAGAGTGACTGTGAGAGCAAAACGTAATGCGTAATTGCTAATATAACGCAATCAAAATGACAAATACAAAGAGAGTGAGAGTGAGAGTATGAGACTGAGTGAGTGTTAGTTTGCGTGTGTGTGAGAAAGAGAGAGAGAGAGAGAGAGTGTGAGAGAGTCAAAGTGTGAGTGAGAACAAAACATAATGCGTAGCCTGATAATTATAACGCAATAAAAATGACAGAGATTTACATAGATACACTGGCCACACAGATCTTACGATCCCTACGAGGTGGCCAGGACTTAATCCTAATACGGATAGTAACCCTAAGAGAAAGTGGAAGGAAAGGATAGCAAAGATGAAGGAGAGAGAGAGAGAGAGAGAGAGAGAGAGAGAGAGAGAGAGAGAGAGAGAGAACACCGTCTTCTGACAGCCAGGAAATAAGAGGGTCAAGGAGGACAAGGGGGAAAAAAATGAAAATATATGAAAAACGGTAAGAAATATAGGGCAAACAAAAAATAAAGTCAATGAAAATGTATGAAAAACTGAGTGGTAAATAAAGAATATGAAAAAAATGTATGAAAAACGGTAATAAATGTAGGGCAAACAAAAATAAAATAAATTAAAATGTATGAAAAACGGTAATAAATGTAGGGCAAACAAAAATAAAATAAATTAAAATGTATGAAAAACGGTAATAAATGTAGGGCAAACAAAAATAAAATAAATTAAAATGTATGAAAAACGGTAATAAATGTAGGGCAAACAAAAATAAAATGCAAATGTATGAAAAACGTTATGAAATGTATGATGAAGAGAGGAGAGGAGAGAGTTCGTGGGATTTAAAATGATACGGTACGCTAAACATATACAAACAGACAAACACTCACACTAACAAGCACTTACAATAACGCGCCTATTCAAGGAACATTCAGCACACACACACACACACACACACCCATACTACACACACACACACACACACACACACACACACACACAAAGCAAAACTGAGCACACACACATACGCACCAAATAAAAGCCGTCTCACACACACAAGCCCAACCACACACACACTATAGTGACTATACACATACAAACACACACACACCAAGTAAAAGCCATCACACACACACACACACACACAAAAGCACACTCACCCACTCACGGAGAATGAAGAACTCTGAAGTACCCACCACTGACAAACTCAATAGAACTGAGGCTTGAGCAACAAAAGAATTATGAAAAATATAATGGCAAAAAATGGAGAGCCGTGATTTTTTTTTTTTTTTGTCTATGTGAGTGAGGGAGACAAAAGGGCTAACTACCTGTAGCGACTGCCTCCCCCAGAGTTGAAAGAGTGACAGGGCCAAAATCAAGGGACGTTCGGGCCAAATATAACTAATGTCGGTCTACTATATAAACAAGAGATAAACAAACAAGGTGTCAATTGAAAGCCGAATCCAATATTTTGAATCTTTAGTATCGTAAATATAAAGATAAATTTATGGTTTATTGTTCAAATTATGTCCTAGGAAGTGATAAAATGGCCAACACAATGTTATTCCATGTTCAATGTCTTGTCTTCGAACAATGTGCTTGAGAGCTGAAGAATACATACCGTAGTAACACATATACAGGCAAATACATACATAAAAACACACATATACATACATACATACATACGCATAAGCTCTCTCTCTCTCTCTCTCTCTCTCTCTCTCTCTCTCTCTATCTATCTCTCTTAAACACACACACTCATAATTATTTTATTATTACCTCTCTCACTCACTCTCACTCACTCACTCTCTCTCTCTCACCTTTGTCCTTTTAAATTCCCTGAACGTTCTCATCTCCCCACTATAGCTTCCAACTCCCAGCAACATAATACAAATAAATATACTTTTTGTTTATATTGTACTTATATTTATACTTATATTTTACTTATATTTTATTCAGTTTTAAGTACCGGTATTCTAGATTTGCTACATGCTCGGAATGTTTTTTTTTTTTTTTTTTTTTTTTCTATGTGAGTGAGGGAGGCAAACGGCAGAACTGCCTGTAGCGAGTGCCTCCCCCAGAGTTGAAAGAGTGACAGGTCCAAAAATTCAAGGGATGTTCGAGCCAAAATGCCTGTGTGTGTGTGTGTGTGTGTGTGTGTGTGTGTGTGTGTGTGTACCGTACAAGCCCATACAGACACACCCACATACACACAGTCACCCTCCACTCCTTACACACACATACACCCCGACCCCCCCTCCTCCTCCTCCCTTACACACACACACACACAGACACACCCTCATACACACAGTCACCCTCCCCCTTACACACACACACACACAGCAAACACACATAGCCCCCTCAAAAAAAAAAAAAAAAAAACACACACACACACAAACACACACCCATTACTCTGGCGATCCCTTGACCAAGAAGGACCTCATTAACCCCTAATTACGTATCATTACCTGTTAGTTATTTCTCTATTACCTGCCAATTACTTATTAATAGCCCACAACGTCCAGATAGATTTGTTCTTTTAGTAGAGTAGCGGCTTTTTCATTGCTTTGTGGAATTGCTGGCTAACACTAAGCGACTTTATACTGTTTATGATGGCCTATATTAATTATATGGGCAAACTTGATGTCGATTTTATTTTTTTTTTTTTTTTTTTTTATGTGGATGAGGGAGACAAAAGGCAAAACTGCCTGTGGCGAGTGCCTCCACCAGAGTTGAAAGAGTGACCAAAATCAAAGAATGTTCGAGCTAAAATATCTGGACACACGGAATTTGAACCGATATTAACCCTTTGACTCCCACAGACCCTTCCTAAACTGATTAAGAACATAAGAAAATGGGAGTCTGCAGAAAACCGATTGGCTCACACAAGGCAGATCCCTGGTTTGATTTGACTTGATTTGACTTGACTTGAAAAATCGTCTACTAATAGCCCCCAACAAAATGAGGAACAAAACCAAAATATTAACCCCGCCAAAACCAAAATATTAACCCCGCCAAAACCAAAATATTAACCCCGCCAAAAGAACGTGAATAAAGTTGGCGTTCCAATAAACCCTAATTACCTCTCATTACCTGGTACTTATTACCCACTTACCGACGGATGACTTATTAATATGCTTAATTAAATGACCCCCACTCTCTCGCAGACATGGATGAAGATTTATTATGTGTGTTTGTTATTATTTATAAACGATGAGGCTGCATGGTAAATACTAAATATATACTGGTACACTTACATGACATATACTGTATGTATATATATATATATATATATATATTCTGAGATACTAACTATTCCTTGTAACTCTCTCTCTCTCTCTCTCTCCCCCCCCCCCCCAGTACAGGTGTGTGTGTGGGGGGGGGGGGGGGGATACACCTACAAGAACACCTGTGCACTAGAGAGACCCCTGTAGTAAAAGAGAGAGAGAGAGCTACTGGCCAACCCCTGGAGGCTGTTAATTAATGGCTGGAGGTCCTTTTTAAACTGAATGCAATCGTCTAATAGTAGCCAGAATAAAGTTAAAAGGACGTCACCGGTACGGAAGGGGTTAATTAGTATGAGAGTAATTCCAACTATCGGTATCAGTATTAATTAATTAGCATATCTTGTATCTAGGCAATGAGAGAGAGAGTGAGTGAGTGAGTGTGAGTGTGAGAGAGAGAGGGGGAGGGAGTGTGTGTGAGAGAGAGAGTGAGTGAGAGGGAGTGTGAGGGTGAGAGTAAGAGAGTGTGAGAGAGAGGGAGTGTGTGTGTGTGTGTGTGTGTGTGAGATAAATAGATAGATAGAGAGAGTGTGTATGAAAGACGGAGTGTGTGAGAGAGAGAGAGTAAAGAGAGAGAGTGAGTGTGTTACCAGACCTTAAACAGTGAAGAGATACAGTGATACCAGAACGGATATCCTGAACTGACAACACATATATAATATTACACACACACACACACACACACACACACACACACACACACACACACACACATTTTACGGTCACGGTGGCCGAGCGCGCTTAGTACTCTGTATTGGGAGCGCTAGCTCTGGTGTCGGGGGTTCAATCCCACGCGCCGGCAGGGGAAGTTCTCTCAAAAACTTTCCCTGGCCGTGAAGGCAAGGTCTGGACGGACCGCCTCGAGGGGCCCACAAAGTCTCCTGCCCACGTCCTACTCCTTCGGGAGTATGTAGGCGCTCTCGTTAGCAGCCAGGATCAGTCTATTGATCCCTTAGGATAAGATCTAGGTTAAGTTTGTGTATTTTCAGCCCCATTGGCTGCCGGCTTGAAATAAACCGATTATTATTATTATTATTATTATTATTACACACACACACACACACACACACAGCCCGTAGCCTAGTAGGTAGAGCTCTCGTCTCACACACGAGGAGTCGGGGGTTCAATCCCCGGCCGGGCGGAGACAAATTGGGCTTGTCTCCTTTCATGTGTTAGCCTCAGTTCACCTAGCTGTAAATAGGTACCTGGAATAAGTGGACGACGTTGTGACGTCCCATCTGGGGTTGGCAAAAATGGTACAAGGCGAGATGGGTATCATATGGTTCACCTAAGCTGATGGCTACCTAAGCCTTCGGGCGAGACGGTACCGTCTATAGTGAAAATGGTACCATACAGATCCACCCTAAGCCTTCGTTTCCGATGTCGCCAATTGGCTAAAATACAGACTACACACACATCCACAGCCATTCCAACAGTACATAAAACACTTAACATGCATTTCACGCAATACATTCCCAGTTAAGGAGGCGCGATAATAATGAGCTTAGCTCGCATTGCGTGGATTCCCCTTGACGAACAAGTAACTGAGTAACACAGTCCCACATACAAATAGGAAAACAGTCACATACCCACATTCTCTCTCTCTCTCTCTCAAACACATTTTTTATTACGTGCAAGAAGGATACAAAAGGCAAAACGAGTGTCTCCCCCATGCAAGCAATCACACACACACACACACACATGGATCCACTTAACCTTCATCACTTCATCTTCTGATACACCTGCTTGGCAAGAATCTACCGGTAGAACACCTGCACACTCACTCTCACTCTCTCTCTCTAGCTATCCATCTATCTCTCTGTTATCCTTTCCTTCCACTTTCTCTTAGGGTTGCTATCTCTACTAGGATTAAGTCCTGGCCACCTCGCAGGGAACGTAAGATCTGTGTGACCAGTGTATCTATGTAAATCTCTATCTCTATCTCTCTCTCTATCTATCTATCTATCTATCAATCTATCTATCTATCTCACACACTCCTAGATAAAAAGTTCTAATCCCCTATTTTGGATCGTAAGTTCTGTGTGGTCAGTGTATCTATGTAAACCAAAGAGAGAGAGAGAGAGAGAGAGAGAGAGAGAGAGAGAGAGAGAGAGAGAGAGAGAGAGAGAGAGAGAGAGAGAGAGAGAGAGAGAGAGAGAGAGAGAGAGAGAGAGAGAGAGAGAGAGAGCAAGCATAAAGTCATCAAGATATTATTGGACTTATTAAACAATGACTCCAGGGTTGATCACTTTACTGTGTGTGTGTGTGCGTGTGCAAATACTGTATGACTGTATATTAAGTGTATGTATGTATGTATGTGTGTAAGAGTGCATGTGTGTATGTGTGTAAATACTGTATGACTGTATATTAAGTGTATGTACAGTATGTATGTATGTATGTATGTGTGCAAGTGCATGTATGTGTGTATGTGTAAGTATATGTAGGTGTGAGGGTATACATATGTACGTGTAAACTTCTAAAGAAAACGGAACTGCCTCCGGAGATTGCTATGCTACGAATTTATATTTTCTGCAACCCATTTTAGAGCTTGCAGGTTACGAGTATGATAGTTTCCGCAACCCATTTCTGTACTCATGTCCAAGCTACGAGTTTTATATTTTCTGCAACCCATTTTAAAGCTTGCAGGTTACGGGTATGATAGTTTCTGCAACCCATTTCTGTACTCATGTTCAGGCTACGAGTTTGATATTTTCTGCAACCCATTTTAGAGTTTGCAGGCTACGAGTGTGATATTTTCCGCAACCCATTTCTGTACTCATTGTCTAATAGTTGCCAGAATATGATGAAAAAGACGTCACCTGTACATAAGGGGGTATTAAGTGTTGTCATAGCTTCCAGTGGTTTTCGCTCAACAAGTGTTATTGGTATCTTTATAGTTACTGGGAAAAGTGCTTATCCCTCAGAGTATTAGTCAGTGTCCGAAACTTTGTGAAATATCTGACAACACTTATTAACCTCAAATGTACATAAGGGGTTAAAACAGATATTGTCACCTAAAGTTTGTTCCTACACGTTTATAAATTTGAAACAAGAACTAAAAAGAACCTAATCTAGAAAGAAACAAAATGCCGGTACTCATTTAATAAAAAAAACACGGTCTTTCTCACACTCGAGACATATTCCTTTATTGAATTGAAACCTGAAGTACAAGACCCCAAGGCTACTGAGAGAACCGGCCGCACAGAGAGAGAGAGAGAGAGAGAGAGAGAGAGAGAGAGAGAGAGAGAGAGAGAGAGAGAGAGAGAGAGAGAGAGAGAGAAAAAAAAAACACTTGTACCCGATTAATAAAATAAAATGAATGTTTATAAAAAAAAAAAATATATATATATTAAACCCTCATATGCTCATGACCTTGCTCAATGTTAGCAGGTTCGCAGCAACTCCTTCAACAACTCTTTTTGCTCAAGGCGGTATTTTCATTTCTGCCTATTATTATATGTAAACGTAGCGCCAACCAACTTGACAACAATCTCGACCCTTGACCTCTTCGTAACTTTAAAGGACCTTGAGCAAACGGGCTGTAATTATCCACACCTATTTCCTGGTGGACTCTTCCTAAATGATAGAAATATCAGGAATACACAAATCACCACAGAGGAGAATCGTTGACATCTTCTTAACCTCTTCAGTACCGGTGACATCTTATGTATTGGGTTTCAGCTACAAATAGACGATTTTGTGGAGCTTAGGACGATATACGGTATACGGTAGCTAAAAGGATTAATATTATTTTTATTAATCTCACCACCACACCCCCAATGAAATTAATTAAAGTATATATGATCCACCGGGATTCGAACCCGGGTTATCACACACATATTTTTGCCACCTTAACCATTAAATGAGATATACCGGTAGTCTGTATCCTGTTAGTGGATAGACGTCTTTCCTAACCTGAATAAAATCGTATAATAGTTGCCAGAATGTAATAGAAAGGACGTCACCGGTACTGAATTAATTAATACCATATCTATAGCTTACATAATGAGTAGCTTGGAGATAATCTAACAGGTGTCCTAATAAATGAAACACCTGTGAACTCCCAAGTCTATCAAAATGCTGAGTCAGGATCGACACACACGCAAGTCATCACAGAGAGAGAGAGAGAGAGAGAGAGAGAGAGAGAGAGAGAGAGAGAGAGAGAGAGAACATAAGAACATAAGAACATCTTTGACACCTTCTTATAACCAGGTACCGGTACAACAACAGAGGTACAGTGGGATACAATAGTTCGCACATACCCTAGATGAAGAACTTAAGGCGTCCAAGGACCTCGTCTATTCGCTGTAAGTAGCCTAGGCGAGAAATCATGACCTCAAACCTCTGTAACTCATAAACGACTAGAGTAATCGAGCTAACATATCTACTACTTACCAAGAGTCAGTCAAGGAATAGATGTGGAAATTTACAGCCAATTTGCTCTAGCCCTTTTTGAGTTACAGAGGATAGAGGTCATGATTGCTCGCCTACTTACAGCGAATAGACTATAGCGTCTGTTAGTGACCTGAAGAAGCTATATGCGAAACGTTGGCTATATAGTGCTCCTCCTCATATAGGCCTAATCGTGTTTTGTTTTGTTTTGCTATGTGAGTGAGGGAGGCAAAAGGCAGAACTACCTGTATCGAGTGCCTCCCCTAGAGTTGAAAGAGTGACATGGCCAAAATCAAGGGACGTTCGAGCCAAAATGCCTGGACACACGGAGTTTGAAGCAATACTGATTCTGGGAGAGAGTTCAATCACCCTTTGTAATGCTAACATATCATCCTAATAAATGAAAAGACACAGCAACATGGGTTGCAGAAAATATCATACTCGTAACCTGCAAGCTCTAAAATGGGTTGCAGAAACTATTAAACGTTCATCAGCAGCGTCATTTGTTACAACGTTCGTGATAGGCCAGCTGATCCTTGACGTGTACCCCAAGACACCAGGAAAACGATAGATGGATAAGGATATATATATATATATATATATAGAGAGAGAGAGAGAGAGAGATTAAATATAGAAGCACAGATATAATATAGATGAAGCCTACCGGTATATCTATATATTTATCTATCTATATAATCTAATATCTATATATTTATCTATCTATATAATCTAATATATTAATTCACTCCCAACACCAAACACCTCCCAATTAAATTACCCGGTAATGAAAGCATGTGATCACCGGGATTCGAACCTGGGTTACCACACACACACACACACACACACACACACACACACACACACACACACACACACACACACACACACATTTTAAACACTCTAACCCACAAATTAACTTAAAAATAAACCTAATTATTGAAATCAATTAAACTAATGAATACAAATGAGAGAGAGAGAGAGAGAGAGAGAGAGAGAGAGAGAGAGAGAGAGAGAGAGAGAGAGAGCGAGATTTACATAGATACACAGACCACACAGACCGTACGACCCAAGCGAGGGGATCAGGACTGAATTCTAACACTCGCAAAAACAAAAATCAGTGCCTAGTGGAAGAAAAGGACAGCACAGAGAACAAAGGCCCCCACAACCAGGAAGAGCTTATAAATGAAGTGTTGACATATCACTTTAATAAAAATCGGTGTCAAGGTATTAAGGGGAGGCAGTTGGTTTTTCGAGTCCTCCTCCTCCCTCATGTTTAGCCCTATTAGTTATGAGATTTCAAGACATTCGCCCCATTAGTTTGGCGATATTCAGACCTTTTGCCCCATTTATTTGCCAATATTAAGACCTTTCGTGCCATTTAGGGGTCGATTTTTTTCCTGGCGAGCGATAGCGAGCCTGTATTTGAAGAGGAATCTGCCTTCGGCAGGGACATTTTTCTACCGAAAAATGTACAAATTTATATCGAAGAGGGGTCTTGTGGGGTTTTTTTTTTTTTTTTTTAAGTTTGATGGAGGTTTAGAGAGCAAACTAAACCCCTTCCTTAACACCGGTGTCACAGGAAGCGCATTTTCCGTCAATTTTTGATGAGCATGTTTTGTTTAACCCTTTGAGTACGGTACCAGCGACGTGTGTTATATCTTATTCTAGCTATATGTTGACGGTATTATGCAGCTGAGGAAGGATCTGTGGTGGCTAAAAGGGTTGGTTGAGATAGTTTGAAGCCTTATTATTGCTAGAGGTCCTTCCTGAGCTGAATATAATCGTCTAATAGTTGCCAGAACAGGATGAAAAGGACGTCCCCGGTACTGAACGGGTTAAGAGGCATTTTTACACAAGAATGGGAAACTACTGTAGATCGAAGGCAGATTATGCGACGTAGCTTAATCCTTAGGGAACTTATATTTTGAAGCCGTCAGACTAGAATTGGCCGTAAAATATAAAGGAAAAATCGCTCGTATAGTAGTAGTAGTTTTAGTAGTAGTAGTAGTAGTAGTACTGGTGGTGGCAGTATTAGTATTAGCCTAGGAGCCCTAGGTAGTGGTGGTGGTAGTAGTAGTAGTAGTAGTAGTAGTAGTAGTACCGTAATAGTAATAGTAGTAATAGTAATAGTAGTAGTAGTAGTAGTAGGCCTAGTTATAATGTAAAACTTGCAAAATAAACAAACCAAAACAGGGACGAACACAGTAAACAGACAAAACAACTTATCACAATCGCTATGTGGAAACAACGCTTAACCCATTGGCTGCAGCTATGTTTGGGCATATTCAGGCACTCCTGAATGATAAATCAAGCATCTGCATTAAATGAAGTGTATTCTGCCGAAAACTAGGCTTCATAATGAGACCAGAACGGGCCCCGTACGTGGTCTGGTTCACCCGCAGCGGTGCCAGTGAAACGCGGGAAACCCGCTATTTGGTAGCACTCGCTCGCTTGGCTACACTGTTGTGAGACACAGAGAGAGACCCGCGCGAGACACAGTCAACCTCAGTGAGCCGCTCGCTGCTCTGAGGGCCGGAGGTGGGCCCCTCACGCTCCCGCCCACTGACACTCGATTTTTACGTTTTTTACAGGCTTTTAAAACCTGGAAATTGCTGTAACTTGCCAGGACGTTCCAGAACGTCACCCGCAACAAAAGGGTTACGCAAAATAATAATTCTTCATAAATAAAAGAACACAATCCACCACATAGGGTGTACATTACTAAATGAGCAAGTAGTAAAAAGAAGAAGAGGAAGAATAGAAAGAAACAAGGAACCAAAATCCTGGCAGACCGTCAGAGAGCAGAGAGGACATTGAAGTGTGGACATAAAACACTATAAGAGGATCCCAACGTGAACTATACTAGTCATTCCTTCACAATCGGTTACATAATTTTAAATTATTGTAGTGTGGTTAAGGTTTGATGATGATCGTCGTGTACATCATCGATTTATGAATGAAAATTAGCAACACTGTAGGCTACACTGTACATTAAATTAGCAACACTGTAGGCTACACACATTAAGAACGATAGGGCCTACCGGTACATTAAATGAACATCACATTATTTCCACCAGTACCATCACACACCAGTACCGGTATTATTGTACAGTTGGTCAAATAAATCATGGCTCATCTCTCATTAAGTATGGCTATCTCTGTGCTGTATTAATGTCTGTCAGATGTTGAATAGGGTGGATAACTGTAGGAACATGGTTGTATATCTCACTCGAAACAAATAAATCAAGTTTTAGATGTTGCCGATACCAATTATTGATTAAAATATACTTGGTACCGAGACATCACTTATTAGCGTGACTGTACGTACATAGGCTATAATTAAAATAAGAAATAATAATGGCATAGTAATACAGTAGTAATACCCGGGTATATATATATATATATATATATATATATATATATATATATATATATATATATATATATATATATATATATATATATATATATATATATATATATATATATATATATATATATATATATATATATATACGAGCATAAACTCAGGTGTCCAATACTATGGCCCATATCAAACTCTTCATCAATCAAATCCAATATAAAACGTGTCCGACATAACACTTAAGCCTATATTTGCCCGGTCCTATGGCTTATGTGAACGTACCTATTAACATCAGTTATCAAGGTTTTCACCGAACTATTGATTTTGCCCGTACAGTATCGCCTAGCCTGGACTGAGAGAGGAAACCGTTACTGGGGTAGCCTGCTTCTCCCCCAGTCCTACCCCTCTCCCCCGGTACCCACCCCAGTACCAACCCCCCAGGCAGGTACCCAGGAACCCCCAGTACCCTTCCAGTACCATAAACCCCCCGGTACGCCTCACACGGTACCGCAAATCAGCATCATCGTAAATTTCACCCGGATTTGAGAGGGGCATTCGCTCTAATGAGATCGAGTTTTGCTACCTGCCCAAATGTCTTGAGATCAAAATATTCGTAAAAATTCGGCGAGTTATGCAGATAGGGATGCTGGCGGTGTTCGTAGGAGCTCACATCCCCATTATTCGAGCTTTAATTAAGGGTTTATGATAGGTTAATAGAGTTGTTTTTGTATCTAAGCTTACCTGAGCGTGCGTGTGTGGGGAGCGAGGGAGGGTATAGATCACGGGCGGCGTAACACCTCACTCTACCACTACCGAGGGACAACTGACACAGGGTGCGTTTTTCATGGTAATGTTGTCAAGATTGAATCTAGCAAATTTCGCTAGATTCAATGCCGATCACGGTAAATAAAATCCTCTTCGGGCCTCCATTAATACTAAAAATATGATGTGCCTTTCCGTGTGATTCTTGTTTACATGACGAATTTATACAACATAGTAAGGATTTCTAAAAATGTAAATGCTCAGGCATTTTTACGACCTTTTGCCCCATTTCTTTGTAAATTTAAAGACCTTTCGTGATATATAGGTGTCCCGTTTATCCTGGCGAGCGATAGCAAGCCTGCAGGAGGAATATACCTGGTATACCTGGTCTATATTCTAAGTCGATAGTAATTAGCTTTATAAACATGCGTGTGTAATGTCCATTTAATTTGTGTGTAATTTTTTTTTTTTTTTTTTTTAAAGAGACAATGAACGGAGGAAGGAAAAACACATAAAACAAAAAGGTCCATGTGCCTAAAGGCACAAGCTGATTAAGCTAAAAACCTTACTCTATATCCAAATATTTAGCATATGGTTGATCTAACTAAATAGCTGCCATACAAAGTACTGTAGTTGCATACTGTACAGCAAATATCAATAGATTGCCAATAAAACCAAATTGTAATGTATATAATGCCGTTATATTCTTCTGAGTGCCTTTGTAATGTGTCCTTTGGTGCATGACAACCTATCAATTCAAATCAGCTAGCCTATAGCTAACCTAGAAATATATATGAATAGTCCTCCAAAGTCGCTATAGTTGAAAATAAACTATCTAGAATATAGCCTTACTTAACCCCTTCTGTACCGACGATGTCTTTGCACCTTCATTCTAGTTATATGTACACGATATTGTGCAGTTTAAAAAGGATCTGTGGTAGTAACAAGGGTTAAAATAATGAGATAGGTCGAAGCCTGTTAATTACTGGATAAAATTGTCTAATAGTAGCCAGAATAAAGTTAAAATGACGGTACTGGTACAGAAGGGGTTAAAGCTAGCATATACCGGTACTTTAAATGCAGCTACATCCCATGCTGCTAAACGTCAACAAAATTCGCTAAACGGAAATAAATATCGCTAGATAAGTAAAAGAGCTAGATTGACACATCTGATTACTGACGGACCGGACCCACCATGCCTTTAGATCGGCACTCCTCTGGTATTATTATGCAGCATTGAATCCACTTGCGGGTATTTGTTACAGTGTTGCCAATTTAGCTACGTCCCCGCTAGATCTAGAGGTATATACTTCGATCTAGAGGCAAATTTTACATCTAGTTACATGAATTCTAGCGATATTCTGTAGATTTGAGCCATTTTCGAGAGATATTGTATAGACTGTGCCGTTATTCTAGCTATATCCTGCATTTATTTACTAAGTAGCGAACTTGATGTGGTAACCCTGTATTTGTAAAGGGCTGGTGGTTCACTCCTTGACAACCTAGAGGACCCGCGTTCGATCCCGGACAGGTGGAGATGTTAGGTTAGTCATTTTACACATTGTGCCTCTTAAGAAGGTATGTCAGGGTTGATCGAATCTATTCCTCATCCCTTATAGGGGGTAGGGGGTATTTATAAATATAATTATTTATTCATTTATTTATGTATATTGTTTTAGTTTCCTCCCTAGACCAATATATATATATATATATATAAACATCTCCAAGATACCCATCGAGATAAATGTGTACATTTTTCGGCAGAAAAATTCTTGCACTTACAGTACATTAAAATGGAGCCTAATTAACTTGGATGACAGTAAACATAAACACACCGTTAACAATATAATAATATATTCAGAAAACATACAAAATATACAACATGGGTTATAAATATCAGTATGTTTATTTTCAGCTGAGGGTAAATTGCCATGTTATAATTACTCGGCTATTACGGAGAATTTGTAGACTAAACACACACACATAACAAAGCCACTCCAACAGCTTCCTTTCTCTCCTACACCCCTTCTCCCCTCTCTACACTCTTCAGGTAATAGGAAAAGTAGAAAGTATACACTATACGAGGTGCCGTTGTAAAGGCTCATCTCTCAATACCTTCGCCTGACCTGACAGTGGCGCTAATAAGTCATGTCTCAGTTGCCATTACGCTTGGCTCGCTCTGTGCTGTATTAATGTCTTTCAGATGTTAAATAGGGTGGGTAAGTGTAGGAACATGTTGGTATATCTCCCTCCAAAAGAAGAAATCATGTGTAAATATTGCTAATACCAATTCTTGATAAAAAAATAATTGGTGCCAAGACATCACTTATTAGGCCGACTGTATAGAAATAAATTGTCATACATTAATTTCTGGTATTTATGGGACGCACAGACATAAAAGTTTCATAAAATTCCATGAAATCTGGAGATATCAGTTGCTAACGAGTTCAATTTACCATCAACTGGAAAAAATAGCGAGTTTTGGTCTATATGGAAGCTGGAATCAATTGTGTGGGCCAATCGGCTTTCTGCAGACTCCCATTTTCTTATGTTCTTACAGACATCGATATTTAGCAACAATTGTTAGCTAATAAATTTGTCTAACTATGGCCAGAATAAAGGTAAAAAGTGATGAAAGGGATAAATACGTGCGACCTCGAGATAACGAAGTATTACCTTATTACCTTGAATTTTCTCGTTTTCTTTGAGCCAGGCACGGGGGGGGGGGGGGGGGGCGGGGGGGGGGGGGTCATTATATATTATTATTCAGGGCTTTGGGTTATTAATTTAATGATGAAAGATGTATACAGATGCTGCTCTCTCTCTCTCTCTCTCTCTCTCTCTCTCACACACACACACACACACATATACACACACACTCTCTCTCTCAATCTCTCACACACACACACATAGGCTACACACACACACACACACATATATATACACACACACACACAAATATACAGTATACTGTATATACACACACACACATAAATACACACTTACACCCACATTCACACACACTCTCTCTCTCTCTCTCACACACACACACACACAGATAGATAGATAGAGAGAGAGAGAGATAGATAGACTATCTCTCACATTAGAGAGAGAGAGATAGATAGATAGAGTGAGAGAGGGAGAGAGAAAGAGAGAGAGAGACTATCTTTCACCTTATCACTATCTCTAATTATAAACTATCTCTAACTATCTCTTGACGGGATTGCGACAGAGGGGACAGAGGGGAGAGACAGCGAGACAGTCAGACAGACAGGGGGCGTGAAAGAGGTGTTGACAGGGGGTGACTCTCCCCCCACCCTCCACTCCTTCCAGGCACACTGGGCAGTTTCTTCCTTCACTCAGCTCCTGGGAGGATAAAAAACAAATTATTTTTATGAAACTTGGTTAATAATTTTTTTTTTTTTTTTTTTTTTATGAGAAAATTTTCTGTGTGTGTGTGTGTGTGTGTGTGTTTAATTTATTACTGGTCTAAAACACAGTGCTAGATTCTCACATGAGCATGAATATTAGCTGCTGTATTAAAATACTTCTATTGTATCTGCATTTGATATCTAGAAAGATTCCATTAATTTGTATACTCCTGTAGGCCTACACTTTTACTATACACATTGTTATTCTACTAACCTTCCCGGTGGGCCTTCTACAGACGAGTGCCAAGGTAGCTTTATGTGTTAGTCCTCCCTCCTTCACCTCTGTATGAACCTGTGCTAACGGTGCCGCCAGGTTGGTGTACAGGGCCGCTAGCACCAGGTACAACGATGGACCCGTGTTCTCCAGGCTACATGAAGACAAATATTTAAATAAGGTTAAAAAAAAAGTTAACTATAGTACAATTGACCCTACCAAGAATTCATTCAAGACCTCTGGTGGATGCTTCTGAAGTAGCGCCAGAGCTACGACTGTCGACATCAACAATTCCCAACACCTAGGATATGCAGTTTATCTTGATTTTTTGTGATTTTGTGGTTCGAATCCCGGGAGGATCAAATGTTTTCATTAATTTCATTGGGAGGTGTTTGGTGTTGTAAGTGAAATTAATACATTAGATTATCATACATACCGCATAGCCAGAAGTCCACCCACGACAGCCGAAGCCGCAATGGGAAGCGCCCGTATAAACACCCACACCCAGAACTCCTCCGCCATGTCCAGTCCCGCCCACCATAATGCCCGTGATACACCCTCGCTGGCTGGGAAGAGAGTACAAATGCCAGTTAGCCTACAGCTGTTTTTTTTTAATTATGTGACATTTGGAAATATTATTTAAGTTAGTGATCTAAACCTCGTTTTCTTTAGAACACCAGCTATAGAAAGCGTTAAAGTTTAGGGCTAACTAAACTATTAGGCCTTTGAATACCAGCGATGTGTGTTATATTTTATTCTCGCTAGATTTAGACGATATAAAGCAGCTTAGGAGAGATCTGTGATAGTTAAAAGGGTTGGTTGAGATAGTTTGAAGCCTTATTATTACTAGAGGTCCTTCCTAATCTGAATAAACTCTTCTAATAGTTGCCACAATATATAACAAAGAAGTCACCGGTACTGCACAGGTTAAACAGGGAGATGCATACATAGATAAATAGATAGGCTGAAAGAGGCAAGGGACTGGGGTTCTCGAAAAGGGGCTCCAGTCCTGAAAATGTACTTGACTTACAGTGTGCTGGCTTAATAATCCAGAAGGGTTGATAGCCTCTGAAGTCCTATTTTAACCCTTTGAGTACCAGCGACGTGTGTTGTATTGTATTCTAGCTATATTTAGACGATATTATGCAGCTTAGGAAGGATCTGTGGCATTTAAAAAGGTTGGTTGAGATAGTTGGAAGCCTCATTATAGCTAGAGGTCCTTCCAAAGCTAAATAACAATCGTCTAGTAGTTGCCAGAACATAGAAAAAAGGACGTCACTGGTACAGATGGGGTTAATAATCCAAAAGGGTTGATAGTCTCTGAAGTCCTATTTTAACCCTTGCAGTACCAGAGACGTTCTTTTCATCATATTCTGACAACTATTAGACGATTATATTAAGCTTAGGAAGAACCTCTAGCAATAATAAGGATTCAAACTATCTCAACCTACTATTTTAACTACCACAGATCCTTCCTAAGCTGCAAATGATCGTCTTAATATAGCTAGAATACAATATAACACACATCGCTGGTACTCAAAGGGTTAACTAACTAACTGAAAGAGGGAGAAAGTCACCAGAGTCAGCGGCAAGAGTAGCGACGAAGTACACGAGGGTGGCGAGGATGAAGGAAGGCTGGAGGGCTTCCGGGCGTAGTTCAGCCGCCCGGAGAGAGGTAAAGGTGACCAGGATGCAGGAGGATGCCACGCCCTTACCCATCCTACCGGCCGCCCACCATGCTGCCAGACCCACCACGCCCCGATCACCTCCGGTACCTACACCGCGACCCCATTCTCGTTTCTGGTGTATAAATAAAATAAAATAGTCTAATATATATGTTTCAATCCCAACACCAAACACCTCCCAATGAAATTAATTAAAGCATGTGATCCTCCCGGGATTCGAACCTGGGTTAATACATACAGATCTTATACACTCTAACCATTACACCATCAAGACACTTATATATGTAATATATACATTATCTGGAGGCATGATTGAGTTCCATTTCCATTGTTTTTATGTTCTTATACATTCAAACCTACATTTGTTTTCCTTCTCTATGTATAGGGTTTATATATAATATATGTAAAATACTTACAAAAATGGTTTGATAGACATATGTGACGAGGGTGTAAGTGCTCCTCCTTGCATGGGGTTTATATTCAACAAACTATATATACATTAAAGCCTACATCTATTTTCCTCCTCTATACACAGAGCATGTATATAAAATACTTACGAAAAGGGCGTGATAGACGTATGTGACGTGGGTGTAGAGCAGGAGGGTGTGGAGGGCGGTGATGGGTGGAGCTCCAGGGTTCAATAGTTGCTCCAGTAGTAGGAAGAACACCGCCTGTAGGAGAGACACATAGTAGTAATAGTAGTAGCACAGTAGTAGTATAATAGTAGCAGTAGTAGCATAGTAGTAGTAGTAGGGTGTGGAGGGCGGTGATGGGTGGAGCTCCAGGGTTCAATAGTTGCTCCAGTAGTAGGAAGAACACCGCCTGTAGGAGAGACACATAGTAGTAATAGTAGTAGCACAGTAGTAGTATAATAGTAGCAGTAGTAGCATAGTAGTAGTAGTAGGGTGTGGAGGGCGGTGATGGGTGGAGCTCCAGGGTTCAATAGTTGCTCCAGTAGTAGGAAGAACATCGCCTGCAGGAGAGAAATATAACACATTAGGAAAAGTAGTGAGAGATGTGTAGTGTAGGGCATAAATTTAAGGTGTAAAAGAACAAATATGGATGTAGGGAAGAAGGGGTCTGCCTCGGATGTGTCAATCGGCCGTCTGCAGATTTCCATTTTTCTTATGCTCTTATGTAAAATCGTCTAAATGTAGCTGTAATATTCAATAAAAAAGACGTCACGGGCACATTTTTAATTCGTCAGTTAGTATTATCAGCGGTAGAATTATGAAGTCAGCATTGAAAATACGACAATTGAAGGGGAATAATCACTTCACAAATCACTAATCGCAAATCACAAATCACTAATCGCTTCGAAAACTAACCTGACTGGTGATGGTACTAAGGCCTCGCAGGGCGATATAGGTTGTATGAAGGGAAGGCAGCAGTATAAAGGCCACACTAGAGGGAAGGCCCATTACACACGTCACCAATCCTAGCACCGTACGGGTCACCAAGACGAACACGAAGCGCACCACTTGTATGCACCACCCCACACACCTAGAGAAGAAAAATAAGTCAGTCAGTTAGTCAGTAGCCAGCTCTTACTCCTACAAGAGTCACGAGAAAGGAAAAATAGGTGACAGGAGAAAAACACATAACAGTTCGCCTACAAAAAGCAAGCACATAAACATTCAGAAGCACCAATCTTATAAATATTGTTTTATCGAGCAATGTATTTTAGTTTGTCCCCTAGACTAACAAAAATGCCTTATCAGACTTCCCTTCAAACTAATATTGGCCACCCAAACCCAATTGACTATTCAGATGAGTTAACCACTGCATAAGAAACTACACTCGTAATTCAATCATGCACATTATATTTCCATGTATAAGATCACGGAGAGAAACAGAACTTATTTGGGCAACTGTACCTAATTTATACGGGTATACCATTATGGACACTTTACATACCTTTTTTCATACCCAGAATTTGTAGAGTGTACAGTACAATGGTGCTAATAAGTTGTGTCTCATCTGACATTACGTTTGGCTCGCTCTGTGCTGTATTAATGACTGTCAGATGTTGAATAGGCTGGGTAAGTGTAGGAACATGGTTGTAAGTCTCACTCATAAAGAAGAAATGTGTAAATAGTGTTGATACCAATAATTGATCAAAACATAATTGGTGCCGAGACATCACTTATTAGGCCGACTGTACATCATGATACACAAAAAACGGTGCTCTGAACAGATCCTAAGTATTTGAGAAAATGTACATCTTCAAAATGCAGGGGAAACCATTATATTTCCATTATATTCCCATAATTACCTCAGCCATCACCACGGCTGGCACACTCTCCCTTGCTCGCTGTTCCTTGTCTCTAATGTTCTCTAGGGAACTTTTAGAATACAGAGATATGAAAGATAGTCACCATTTTGTTTTTCACATGTTCCAACTCTACCTCCTGACATAAGCTTAAGGTGGTGTTACAAGCACATTTTCCGACAATTTTCGATGAGCAAGTTTTTTCTCGTACTATTTTGAGACTCTTTTGCATTGGAATTGGAAACTAGATCATAGATAGATTATGTTAAGTAGTTTAATTCATATGGAACTTGAATTATGAAGCTGCCAGACAATAATTGCCCGTAAAAACTTATGGAAATATTGCTCGTGTGACACCGCCTATAGAGCCTGTAAATTTAATTGATCAGAATGATGAACGGAGCTGCTGTTGGTCCGCGAACCGCGATCACGTGCAGACATTCCCGGTGTCCGGTGCAATCTACGTCTTTATTTGGGGGACATTTAGTCGGCCCTGTTGATCGTCTGCTGCGTCGGTGGTTCTGCGGCCTCTCCGCCCGAAGCGTATACTATCTGCATGCCAAATTGCAGATCAGTATCTCAAAAAATACTGCTACAAATCAATAATGCCTTATCTACAGCAGACCTCCAATCCCCAAGAAAGACAACAACTTCACCAGGAGCAAAGTCAACCATTAACCCCTTCTATACCGGCGACGTCTCATAAATTTTATTCTAGCTATATTTAGAGAATTTTATGTAGTTTAAGAAAGATCTGTGGTAGTAAAAGGGCTAAGTGAGATAGTTCGAAGCCTGGTAATTGCTGGAACTGAATAAAATTGTCTAATAGTAGCCGGAATAAAGTTAAAAGGACGTCGCCTGTACAGAAGGGATTAAAAGGCCTTCGTCTTCGACAAAAGGAAAAATACGACACTACTCACCCCTTCATGAAAGAAATAAGAATGCGGGCAAGCTTCCTCGGGGCGGCCTGGGGCATCTGTGGGCTGAGAGCACGAGGTATGACCAGGAGGAGGTAGCAGAGGGCAGCTAGGGTCAATAAGTAGGGATAGGGCCGCAGCAGGTGCAGGAGGTAGGGCATGACCAGCAGGAGCACCAGCCAAGTGGTCCCTGGGATTGACACTTCAGGAGTCGGCTTCCTTTTGCTGCTACCTGCGGACCATCAGTACAGTCGGCCAAATGAGTGATGTCTCGGCACCAATTACATTTTGATCGCTAATTGGCAACAGTAATATCTAAACATGATTACTTCACAGTCGGACAAATAAGCGATGTCTCGGCACCAATTACATTTTGATCGCTAATTGGCAACAGCAATATCTAAACATGATTACTTCACAGTCGGACAAATAAGCGATGTCTTGGCACCAAGTACATTTTGATCGATAATTGGAAACAGCAATATCTAAACATGATTTCTTCACAGTCGGACAAATAAGTGATGTCTCGGTACCAATTACATTTTGATCGATAATGGAGACAGCAATATCTAAACATGATTTTTCACAGTCGGCCAAATAAGTGATGTCTCGGTACCAAGTATTTTTTTTATCAATAATTGGTATCAGCAATATCTAAACTTGATTTATGCATTTCGAGAGAGACATACAAACATGTTCCTACACTTACCCACCCTATTCAACATCTGACAGACATTAATACAGTACAGAGCAAGCCAAACGTAATGACAGCTGAGACATGACTTATTAGCGCTACCATACATCGCAGAAGAGCCAATCAATTCTTTCTCTTACAACCTCACCTCCATACAGCATGATTCCGGAGAGAAGCCCTCTGCAAAACCCTAAAGCCAGGTTTACGCTAACAGTTTTCCGGCCCATATAAGCGGGTCATGTGACGTCAAAGTGACATCACACCCGGAAAACTGACCAAATATTGGGGCCCAGAAAAATGGGTGATTTCTACTTTTTCTTTCAAAGAAAGAGAGAAAGAGACAGAGAAAAATTAAGACAAGATATTAAAGATATTTCACTCTATTTCGGTGGCAATTTTATGAAATATCACCCCATTATTCTGGCGATTTAGGAGAATTCAGCCTGCGGCGAATACATTTATCTATCTCTCACCTGGAGCCATGTTGTGAAGCCAGTGACGGTAAGGCCAGGATGAACCTCAGGATACGGAGGAACAGCCTGGGAGCCGAGTAGTAGCTGGTTAGAGCCGGCACCAGCACAAGAACGTAAAGCGCCACCCCCGTCACAACGCCTCCCAAACTCCACCCACACACACGGACCAGGATGGGCGCCACCAGCACCCCGGATAGGAGGCACCCTGTTTTTGAGAGTAATGTAACATATAAAATGGGACGAAAGGTTTTAAAATCGCCAAACTAATGGGCCGAACATCTTAAAATCTAAAAACTAATGGGGCTAAAAATGAGGGAGAGAGGGTGGGGGGAGGGAAGGGGGGTAGAAAAATTAACCATCACCCATTACTGGAAACATATATAAAACTGCAATGTCTCTGCAATGCAACATACATTTACCAAGATTTCATAATTAAGAGCACGTTTCGCTATACAATCTTCGTAATGGCGGAGTAATCAAAGTGAGAACATGGCAAATTACCCTCAGCTGGACACAGATTACACACACACATGCACTCTCACTGTCACTCCCACTCCCTCTCTCTCTCTCATTTTGTATTTTTCGGATTACCTCTTAATCATTCTCACTTCCTCTAGCACGCTATCCTATTCTGTCTCTCTCTCTCTCTCTCTTATATTATCTTTTCTCTGATTACTTTTCACTTCCTCTAGCACACTATTCTAAGGTCTTCTCTCTCTCTCTCTCTCTCTCTCTCTCTCACACACTATCTTACTCTAATTATCTCTTTCACACACACACACACAGACACACACTCTCTCTCTAACCTGACCTTACCTGCAGTACCGTGCCTGACCTCCTGTTGGTAGATTACGGCTCGCCACCGGCCAGGGTTACGATAGGGCGAGGGTAGAGGCATCACCACATCACTGTCAGGTCAAGGGAAGGTCATAAAGCCACTCCAGCAGCTTTTTCCTGGCGAGCGATGACGACTATGTAATGTAGTAATTTAGTACTGTTGATGATGTTGGAATTTCTTTGAACCTGGCATATTTTTTGTACTTGTTCCAACAGCTTACTTTTTCTCTTGAACACCTCTTCTCCCCTTCTTAATTCGAGAGGTCAAGTCAAAGCTTCAGGAGTGTTTCGAGACTATTTAAGCCGACTGTGCATACTCATAGAACTATACACACACTTTAACGTTAAGGGAGAGTATTAAAAAATCATAAACTTCCCATGAAAACAACGCACTGCTCTCACCCTCACTAACACACACACAGCCCACTACCATCTGCCAAAACCAGCTGCCAAGTCAGTGATAATAACTATACCCTGTTCCAAGTAGATAGGTCAGAAATCGTGACTATTAACCTCTGTAACTCAAAAAGGGCTAGAGCAAATGGGCTCTAAATTGGCATACCTACTCCCTGGCTGACCCTTTCCAAATGGTAGAAATGTTAACTCGATTACTCTAGTCGTTTGTGAGTTATAGAGGTTAATGTTAAGGAGTTTTGCCTACTTATATGGTCCCCGATGTTCTAGTTTTATTATATATTTAATGTTGCAAGTGAAGAATGCACAGGATAAATTGCCAGATAACAAAATAAAAGTGTAGATGATTAGTGTCCAAATTTGACATCAAGCAGTGTAGTGTTGCCAATTTAGCTACTTTCTCGGTTGATCTAGAGGTATTTACTTCGATCTAGGGGCCAATTTTTACATCTAGCGATATGAATTCTAGTGATATTCTGTAGATTTAAACCATTTTAGAGAGATATTGTAGAGACAGTGCCGTTCTTCTACCTAGCTTCGGCATTTATTTACTAACTAGCGGACTAGATCTGGTAACCCTGAAGCAGCATTACCACGTATTTTGCTACATTCGTCCTCAAAATTAAGTTGCTAGATAATAACTTTAGCTTATAGCCAATACATAAGATGAATGTTGTATGATAGCAGACATAATCTTTAGAATATTGCTTGATTTCGTGTAATTCGCTATCGTTAATTACAGTTAAATTGAAATAAATATATCTAGCGGTAAATTCGCAATATTGGCAAAGCTGACAATGAGTTATCTTCACCCAAAACCCAATACGTAGTATTACATGTCAATACGGCATTTGTTTTCAATAGGGGTAGCCTTCTATACAAAGCAAGAAATAACGAAGCAATGAGACAATGATTTCAACAAGTACATAAGTATTGATCCTTTTCTCTTTCCACCTATCAAATAGAGGAAATAAAAGAACGGTATATATGCCTGTAGCAATACGTATTGTTTTATATAACACATGACACTTGGAGCAAGCCGATTTGAAGGTGTGGTTGATGCGTGTCACTTTAGCAACATTACCAACTTAGCAGCATTAACGCTTACTTCTATCTAGCGACAATTATTAACGGCTAGCTACGTGAGCTATGGCTACAGTATGCAGATTGGACTAATCTATAAGTTATATGATATATGCTATAGTATTTATCCTAGCGATATACTGAATAATTATAGAGTGGCTATCTATCGAATATGAGGACAAATCTAGCGACATTAACTTGGTAACGCTGATCCCACCTCGGAGTAGAAGCGACGTAAACAACCGAGATGGAGGGCGTTTGGGGCTGGATATTTTCGGCCTTTTTGCTGTTTTCTGCCGTCCTAACCACGGCCAAGAAGCACGATGGAGAGGAAAAGCCTGCCTGGGCCAAAAAGGACATAAGAGACTACAGTGATGCGGACTTAGAGCGTTTGTTGGACCAATGGGATGTGAGTGTTTCAAGAGCTGATCATCTGATGCAATGTGACCATATCTAAGGACAGTTTCATGCAGCTAGTTTATTGTAGGCCTGGCCCTAGGCTATATGAATTTATCCCCAGTGTTATATGATTTGGGTTAGGGAGGTAAAGTTATAGCTAGGCTATCCTAAATTAATAGCGGTAACTGATACCTTTTAGTTAGGCTAGCCTACTCTTCACAGTCTTCTCTTCAGGTAATTTGGACTAACCGTATTTTTGGTAGCCCTAGCCCCTAGGCCTACCAAGACGGGAACGTAACCCCGAGTGTACTAGTAATGCAAACAAAGCCCACGATGCGCCTGAATACTAGACCTTTACCATTTCACCTTAAAACGTTTAGCCTAAATCAGAAACTACAATTTTACCGATATCTTCTCAGCATGGGCCTAGGCTATGTGTAGCCATGTAGGCTATAGGCCTAGCCTAGGCTTACTTAAAAATATGGGAAGTCCAAAATTACCTGAAGAGTAACTAAGGTGAGCCAGTTACCGGTATTAAGTTAGGATAGTTATAACTTTACCTCGCTAAACATTATACAGTATATACCATACCTGTATATACTGGTAGTCTGGTATATATATAATATAGGCCATAATATAGGCTATACAGTATATATTTATTCTGAAACTTTAAACCTATATCCTTTCAAAATACAGTACTGTATTTGTAACATCCTGTTCTTAATGTTTAAATGTACTTTACTTGAATTTGTACCACTCCACAGGAAGATGAGGAACCACTCCCCGAGGACGAGCTACCGGAGCACCTGCGACCGCAACCCAAGGTCAACTTTGACCCAGATAATATTGGTTGGTATATTTCCTGTTTAGCTGCTAATTTTTATGGTCTTAAGGGGGTTAGTGCTTGTTTATTGGTCTATGTATTTATTTATTCTATATATTTTTTAGTTTCCTCGCTAGACCTCCATCAAGCTTACAAAAACAACCCCTAGATCCCCTGTCAAGATAAATTTGTAAATTTTTCGGTAGAAACATTTCCCGGCTAAAGGTTTAGGTGTTTGTATTTGGGTTTTGGCTGGTCCGAGAACGTATCCCCATTTACCCCATTAATTTTAGGGTTCGCTATACGATTTTTCTATTTAAGATTGGGTTTTCAGGAACGTAACCCAATCGTAAATCGAGGGAGACCTATATTCTAAGCTACACTTTTACCCACAGGTGACCCCGAGCAGCTCCTGAAGCTGAGCAAGAAAGGTCGTACACTGATGATGTTTGCCCAGGTCAAGGAGGAAATGAGCCCAGACGAGGCTGAGGAGGTTACTAAGATCTGGCAAGGAGCTCTTTACAACAGTCATATCCAGGCTGAGAGGTAATAATAAGGACTTACTTAGGAATTAAATTAAAATTTAAAACTTGAAAAACAAACTAAACAAAACCCAAAACCACACAACATGTATGTATATATGTATTTACTCAGGTACATACCCCATAGCTGGGGATGGCAGACACGAGACATAGCCCAAACAGAAACAACATTAAAAGTTCCAATTCTTCGGGTCTGGGACCACTTTTTGCGTTCCCTCGCCCCTTTCTCTGTCTCGTTGAGTATGAAAATTTTACAAGGGGAGGAGGAATCCTAGCCTCCTGCCTTACTTTCTTAGGAATTGTATTAAAATGTAAAACTGGAAAAAAAAAGACAATAAAATATAATTGGATATGTGCCAGAGTATATAGATGGTTGTGGTCTTTAACCCTCCTCTAGCGGGTGCTCTGTGGCCGTTTTGGGCCTTTCTGGGCCGTTCTGACTGCTATATCAACCATCAGTATGAAAGGAACTGTATTGCGCCGAAAACTAGGTGGAAATTGCTACACAATGACGCCACATACAGCTACGTAGCACTCGTGGAGCACTGACCTCGAAGATGGAAGTTTAGCTGATTTTGCTACCTTGCTCACTTTTAGCGAACTATTGGTTACACTGTCATCCTCACGCGCGGTGGGGGAACTGGAGTTAGTGTGGGCCGGGAGGCCACAGATGTCGGACGTATGGATCATTACTATCCCACCCATTTTCACTCGATTTCCACCCTTTTTTCACCCGTTTTTTGCCAGTTTTTTCAACTCGACTTATGTGGTGAGCCGCTTTTTAAGGGTTAAACCCGTATGTATGTATGTATATAGATAGACAGATGTCATCATGTTGAAGAGGTTAAGAATACAAACGATCGTATCTTCCCACCTTTCTGACTTGCAACTTTCTCCAGGTACATGGTTGACAAGCGTCGAGCCATCTTTATGTTCAAGGACGGGACCCAGGCGTGGGAGGCCAAGGACTTTCTACTACAACAAGAGGAACTAAAGGAATGCTCCATTGAGAACAAGGTCTATCATGGACACCACACTCCGGAGGTAGGTTTAATGTTAAATTTTTAGATTTTCTTTTGGCTATTATTTGATAATATTCAGTTTGGGACTTTGTGAACGATAAGTTAAAACTAATGGAACGAACGTCATAAAATCTAAAAAACAAATGGGGCTAAACATAAGTAAAAGGGTGGTTCAGAAAAACTACCCTCTCCCCTTAAACAAATGGGGCTAAACATAAGTAAAAGGGTGGTTCAGAAAAACTACCCTCTCCCCTTAAAATGGCTGTAAAAACGTCAAATGGTTTTAACTGACCGAATGTATTTAAAGTTGCCTCTTCCCAACTCTATTATTCCTGCTAATGTACGGGTCTTATTTTTGCAGGGCAAGAAGGAGTTGAAGGAGAAGGCCAGAGCAACCAAGAAGGCCAACAAGAAGAAGAAGAAAAAGAAGGAGGAGCTGTAGTGTTTGTTATGGGCTATACCTCCCCCATTCCATCGCTTCCCTCCTACGCTGTTATCCGCATAAACGTGGCCCAAAACTTAGATTGGAGTTACAAGAGTGGCTGATGAATTCTACCCTGTTTCTTTTCATCTGATGGTAAATTGGCATGTCTTCCTCTTGATGTCTTACCTATTATGAACATTTTGTAGTGAAGTATATTCTTAACTATGAAAGCTTGGTGTTAATATGATGAAGAGACAGAGTACCGGTAGTTTCACATTTTTCCATTAACTATCGAGAAATAAGTTGTTAAGGGATTCAATTTACCATCAGCTGAAAAGAAACATGGTATAGGAGGAAGGGAAACGCAGGAAAGAGCTGGAATTTTGTATTCCTCTTACGTTTCGGGCTACGCAAAACCCATCATCAGAGAGACTATCTGATGATGGGTTCTGCGACTCAGAGACTCTTGAACACCAAATAAAAGTATTGACACAAATTTAAGATAAGGTATGCTTTTATGTTAACCATTTGTGTGTTGCTCAGAATGTTTTAGCTTAAGTTAAACCAGAATGATAAATGATAATGTTAAGTCGTCAAAATTTACTATTTGCGAGTTTGAGGCAATAAGTATGTTCAATTTGTAGACGTCAATATTTAGCAGAAATACAAGATAACCGTCTTGATAGCGTAATGCATAAATGTGCGGAATTTCGGTGTGAGTATCCTAGGTTCGAGTCCTTGGAGTGCCACATGTATTTGTTGATTTCATTAATTGAGTTTAGAAGTAAAGTTGGTTGGTGAAAAAATATTAATATTGTATAAATAGTACTGCACACATATTAGTACACTAGCTCTATAGATAACATATATACTTACATGCATATATGTGTTTTTTGAACAAGTCTTTATTGTACTGTACTACTGTAAAAACACTAAAACCAGGCTCTCTGAGGATGAAGCGGTCTTTAACCCCTCGAGTACTAGCGACGCACGTTATGCGTCGGCAATGTATGTAACGCTAAACCCCAGCGCCGCATAGGGTGCGTCGCGGTTAATTACTCCGGTACTATGTCATCTAGAGGACTACCCATTTCCCCATGTTAATTCCGACTTTAGGGCGCCCTCAATGACCTAAGGGATATTTTTTTTTTTTTTTTTTTCATTTCTAACTCATTCCAGGTGTTTTCTGGAAACAAATTTGACAACCTGCCGGGCCTGGAGTGTACGTTTATATTATACTGTATTGCCTGGTGCTCAGTGGGTTAAACTTGTATTGTATGTACAGTCACGAGCATAACTACTGCGACACCAACCTTCAAACTCGCAATGAATTTTGTATTTCATTCTAACTACCGTCAGACGATTTTATTCAGCTTAGTATAAACCTCTCGTGATGGAGGAGTTGATGTCGCAGTATTTATGCTCGTGACTGTACATAAAAATGTCTACTAAATAATGATGACTACAGCATTAACTATTACAATAAGCTCAATGTAACTATATAAGAGTGAGTTGCTAGTATTCTACATTGCATATATTATACAATGTAATAATTATTCTGATATTAAAATATGAACTCCGAAAAGTTGACAGAATGAATAAAAACGCCATATGAGGAGGAGCACTTTATTGACAACGATTCACAGATCGCTGATGACGTGACTTTTAGGGGAGATGGGTCGCTATTCTGGTCCCCCTTCTTCCTTATGTTTAGCCCCATTAGTTTTCAGATTATAAGACGTTCGGCTCATTAGTTTGGCGATTCTAAGTCCTTTCACCCCATTTCTTTGTCAATATTAAGACTTTTTGTGTCATTTAGATGTCAATTTTTTCCTGGTAGATAATAACTAGCCTGTAATTTAAGAGGAACCGGCCTTTGGCCGGAATATTTTTCTATCATTCAAATTTATCTTGAAGGAGGATCTTGGTGGGATGTTTTTAAAGCTTGATGGAGGTCTAGGGAGCAAACTAAAAGAGACCTACTGGTACATGAGCAAATAAATATGCCTATCCCTCCTTAAGAAGCTATCTGGAAAACATTATCAATAAATTGCTCCTCATATGTTTTTTTATCAATTAACCTGATGTATATTTCATGTGTTACCTGTCATTTTATGTTTTTTCACATTTAATTTCAAATAATTAAATATGTGATTATGTTATGCTTGTTTCAACTTAATTTGATATAATTAAATGGTATAATTGTAATTCTTTATTAAAGCTTTTCTAATAAATGTATGAGAATAGAATACTTGATATTTTACCCTTATTATAAACCCAATGTGTGTGAATTTGTATTTTGTTTTGTGTGTTCATTGTTTTCTGTTGTGTTGTCCCTATTCGGGCTCTGTCTTGAGTCGGCCCCCCCCCCCCAAAAAAAAATGGGATTGGGCCTGAGTACATAGATAGAATATATAGATAGATAAACCAAATACGAGCCGTGGCATAATCAAAGCATCGGCTGCTGATCAAAGGGTCAGCGGATCGAGCCCTCACTGTTAAAATGTTATTGGTAGATGTCAAGCCCGGGAAACTTGACCTAGCGATTCGTGACAAACGCCTAATGTTCATGGTCACCCCATCTCGGGAATTACGACGTCTGGCAAAAAAAAAAAAAAAAAAATTGCAAAATAAACAAACCAAAACCTGGACGAACACAGTAAAAAGACAAAACAACTTCTCAAAATGGCTAATAAATAAAAAATAAAATAAAAATAAACCCAACAGGATGAGAGCTGGTCCTACCCAGAGTGAGGTTTGGCATCCTCTACCCAACCTTAGCTGTTTCTCTGTCTCTTTTATTGTCCTGCTTTTCCTTTTGGGGGTAGGAGGCTAGGAATCGTCTCCTTGTAAAAATCACCTACTAGACGAGACAGAAAGGGGCGAGGGAACGCAATAGTGGGCCCGGGCCCTAAAACTTGGAACTGTAAATTACTCTGTCTTGAGTCGGCAACCCTCAGCTATGGGTTATGTGCCTGAGCATATAAATATATACATAAACCCAATACAGTATAAAGAATAAAGGAAGGAAATCAGTCAGAATAAGTCTTTCCCTCATCCTATGACTTAAATTGCTTCAAGCTCCATGTGTCCAGGCATTTTGGCTCGAACATCCCTTGATTTTGGCCCTGTCACTCTTTCAACTCTGGGGGAGGTACTCGTCACAAGCAGTTCTGCCTTTAGTCTCCTTCACTCACATAAAGAAACAAAAAAAATCCACAAGGCTAATAATGTTTGCAGCTTCTAGACTCCAACACAGGACCCCACTCAAACTGCTTGTGTGGTGCCAGCTCTACATGTATGTGGGACATCGCCTATTATAAAATGCCTAACTCTCTATCTACTGTATACAGTATACTCCGACACATACCCCATTTTATTATATTTTATATATATATATATATATATATATATATATATATATATACAGTATATCAGACGTATGAGAGTTCCATATATATGGAGCTCAGTGGTCTGGTTAATCTGCTCTACATAACTAACTAACTTTACAGTATATATATATATACTGTATATATATATATAAAATTATATACTGTATATATATATATATATATATAGCTGGGAGTGACTGACTCGAGACAGAGCCCGAACAGGGACAAAAAACAAAAACAAAGAAACACAAATTCACACACATCTAGGTTACCTATTATAAAATACCTAATTCCAGTATATCCTGTGTTGTGCACTGTCTAGCCTATTATCTTATCAGTGCTAGAGATCCGGTACTGAGAGAGATCGGGCAGATATTTTCCTTTGGGACGTCATTTAAGTGCTGTAGCTATTAAACAACGGGGCGATGTACTCCCATGAACGTTTAGAATCTAAATTGAAAAACCAAGGTAGGCTATATATATCTTGTGCCAATATTGCCAAGTATCTATAATAGGTTGGACAATTTTAAGTTTAAAGAGAAGTTAATGCTATCTATCTATCTATCTATATACTCAGGCACATATTCTATTTCTTTTTTCCTTTCTCTTTTTTTTTCTTAGCTGGGGGTGGCCGACTCGAGACAGAATTTAAAGAGAACTTAATGACACCAGAGGCACCATTATGGCGGAGGTTGACTGTTCTCTGTTGTTATAGGGTCAATAGTGTGACCCACATAGCTATCAAGATTACTTAATGACATATTCAAGCTCGCAACTTTTTTTAGGCGAATTGGGGTCGCACTTCGTACAGCCAGAATCAATAGTTCACTGAATATTGCTTGATGCCTTGCTTCCAGAGGAAACTCCCTAAAGGGGATTGTCATGGTAGAATCACCCTCCAGGCTCCCAGACAAGCCCCCACTGCTCAGTCCGCAGTGCCATTTCAACTAAGTGGTTTAAGACCAATAACACTGAAGGAGCAGACCAAGAGCAGTCCCTCACCCGGATGGCACTTCCACTACTGTTCTGCTGTTTTCTTTCCTTCTGTGGTGGCCCTGGCTGGCAGCATACCAAGCACAGGAGTGTTCTGAAGATAGAAACCAGTGGTTCATTGGTACAGAGCCTGACTGCACCAATAAAGTGGTGGGCGGTGGGGTCGCGGCAGTCGCCACTTCCCTACACCAGTAAGGATGAAATCTAGAGAGTACAATAGTGTCGGAGATAGAGCCATATTATTATATGGGCACCAAGGCCCTCACCCCCATTGGCAGCATCCAATCATCCCCAAAAATTATGTGTGAAGTAAGCAACTAACCAATAGCTAGTACTGCGAGTATCATGAATATTGAACAAAAATTTCTCATGGTGGTAGTTCGGAAAGGTACAAGAAGAGGGGAATTGGGTGACAAGAGACATAATCAAATGTTAAACAACAGTTAAGAGAATTCTTCAGGGTAAATTAAAATGTAAAACTTGCAAACTAAACAAACCAAAATTGGGACAAGGACAATATAAAGTCAAATTAAATTATCAAAATCGCTATGTGGAAACAACGCTTACTAAAATGAAAATTATTAAATAAAAGAACACAATCCACCACATAGGGTGTACATCACTACATGAGCAAGTTAATCTGTTTCCCAAGCAAACCAATCGCACATATAACAACGCACTATCGTCACGTTAAAGGAAGTAGTCAAGTTTGGGAAGTCCGGGACGTTCTGGCAAATTTTACTAAACTCTGCATGAATAAAGAAACTACATGTTAAATGTCAAAATATTATTTAAAATCAAATTTGCAACATGACAAGACATTAACAATAGTAAAAAATACAAATATTGATAAGATATCTATACTATTACAAAATAATATATAAAATACAGTACAGCACTCACTAACGATAGTGCTATCGGGTAGGTACCTGTAAGCATAGCATGAAGGGTCTGACCAAGTTTTGTTAAAATCCATTCACTCATGCTCAAGATATTTTATACGAACATACAGACACACACGGGGAGTGGAAACATTCCTTACGCTTCACACCTACAGCGATATATATATATACTGTATATATATATTTTATTTTATTTTTTTCCAGACGCCGTAATTCCTGAGAAAGGGTGGCCATGAACATTAGGCGTTTGTCACGAATCACTAGGTCAAGTTGCCCGGGCTTGACATCTACCAATAACATTTTGACAGTGCGGGCTCGATCCGCCGACCCTTTGATCAGCAGCTGACGCTCTATTGACTATGCTACGGCTCGCGACATGCAGAGAAATAAAAAATAAAAAACAAAACTTCCCATACGACCTTCCTCCCTTTTCTCTATCTGTACACCACACCACTATCAGACAACGATTACATTATTATCAGTGATGGTAGAGTCGGTATACAAATCCATCTTCAGTCTGCATATAATCAGTGGTCAGCTAACGTGTGAGTGGTTTAGTAACGTAAAGGTTTTTTTCTGGATCCCGTCTCCCTCATGTTAGCCCCATTAGTTTTGAGATTTTCTGTGATGGGCTGGATCTGTCAGAGTGAGGGTTGGTGTCCTCTACTTCCCATATCCCGTTCTGACTTTACCTTTTTCATCATTCTTATTTCTAACTTTTTTCCTGAGAGTGGTGAAGGCCATAATGGTGTGCCCCATGGTTCAATAGTATCTTACTCTCACAGCCCACTGGCACAAGTCGGCCTTTTTCTCTCTGGCGTTGGGATGCAGCGACCCCACCGCCCACCACTTTGGTGGTGCAATTAGCTTCTGGAGCAGTGGATCACTGGTTCCTATCTTCAGAAAATTCCTGTGCTTGGTATGCTTCCAGCCAGGGCCCCCACTGGGATAAATAAAATAACAAAACAGTGGTGGAACTGCCATCCGGGTAAGGGACTGCTCTGGGGCTGTTCCTTCAGTGCTAAGGGTCATAATCCACTTAGTGGAAATGGCACTGTGGAGTGGGACAGTGGGGGCATGTCTGGGAGCCTGGAGACAGTTTCTGCCATGGTCATCCCTTTTGGGGTGCTTCCTCTGGAAGCAAGGCGTCGGATTGATGATGATGATTTTAAGACGTTTGCCCCATATATTTGGTGATTTGAATACCTTTCATCCCATTTCTTTGTGCAGTACTCGGTCACCAATTAGTCTATCTATCTATCCATAAACAGAAATAAGAGGACCTCGATAATGGAGCGGCGTCGCGTGTTTATGGTCTCTGTCCTGACCCTCCTGTTCCTTGGGACCATCGCCGTCATCATTGTCTGCTTCCATGCCAAGTAATATCCATAGTTTTCAATACAAGACACTTAGTATTTTTTTTTTTTTTTTTTTTTTTGGGGGGGGTTCTAGATACCCTTCTCCCTCATGTTTAGCCTCATTAGTTTTGAGATGTTTAGACATTCGCACCATTAGTAAAACTTGCAAAAAAATCAAACCAAAACACGGATGACACAATATATGGATAAAAGAACTAATCAAAATAACTTATTATATATTATCAGCATATTATTATTACTTTCTATACTGATTGCAGAAATGGCGAGAGAGAGAAAGAAGAAGAGCCCCTGCCATTTTGGAAGACCAGTGTTGTCTATCAGATCTATCCACGCTCCTTCCTTGATAGTAACAAGGATGGTATTGGAGATATTGCTGGTGAGTCTTTCCTTCATCCTATGACTTAGACTGCTTTAAACTTAATGGTATTGGAGATATTGATGATAAGTCTTTCCTTCATCCTATGACTTAGACTGCTTTGAACTTCGTGTGTCCAGGCATTTCCCTTGAATTTGGCTCTGTCACTCTTTTGGCTTTGGGGGGAGACACTCGCTACAGACAACCTGTCTTTTGTCTCCATACACATAGAAAGAAAAAAACAGGATATATGATACACGTCACATGTTGCTTGATGAGTGTTGCCATACTGCTATACCCCATAGTTCATATTAGATGGAGGTGAAGTTAATCCCGAAGTTAACACCTTTATGCTCATTATAATTACTTGGTTAATTTCTGGAAGAACAAGTACTTAATAAAAGACCAGATATTATATTTTCCCGTGCATATTGTTAGAGGGACATGATATGATGGATTGACTGAGGTAAGGATTTGTTTCAGTGAAATGACTGATCACGAGGAAATGATAAGATTATATATCTCTCTCGCTGTTACTTTATAAACACTTCAAATTAAAGTCTTTTGCTTATACCTAAATATTTTTTTGGCATTTATATTTTTTCTAGCTACCACAAGATTGGTATTTACTTAGAATCAAAGAAAATCACATACAAAGAGTTACAAAAAAGTATCTTAGTAAAGCCTTCACACCAATAATACCCAATTTAATTTGACTATACTATGTGTCAGTTAACTTAAATACCGGGGTGCCCAACCCCGAATGGGACTGAAATAGGGGAGCTATCCCCCGCCAAAGGTGGCTTTCTAGGGCTTTTCCTAGCTGATGCTGAGAGGATTGGGTTCTAGTCATGTAATGATGGGCTGGTCTATCAGAGTGAGAGTGGAGCATTATCTGCCATTCCCATAGCTTACTCTGATCGTTCCTTTCGCTTATATATTTTCTAGATCTCAAGTGGTGGCGTCTTTTTCGTGGATTGACGAGGTTGGCAGACTGAGAGCCAAAGCGTCACATTTTTCCCTTGCCTCTCTACTTTCCCTTCATAATTGTTAAGGGGCACAGGGCCCTGGGTGGGGCTTTGGTGTCCCTGGCGTTTCCGCACCCTTCTCAGCCCTTCGCCTAGTAGCGGCTTCGGTCACCTGGGCATTCTTAGTGGTAAAGCTGGGAGGGTTCTGTGGGGGCGCTTTGATATGGCCTTGGCCTTGCTCGGGACTGTGGGGCTGTTCTCGTCAGACAGCCTGGGAACAACAACAACAACAACCATCGTATGGGTTTCATGACCAACCAATAAGAATGACTCCCCAACCTTGATTCTACCATCTCACAGGCTTCATAAATATAATGGATCATAAACACTATTGGGAAGAGTGTAGTGTGGTGTCTGAAGGTACAGTCGCCCTAATAAGTGATGTCTCGGCACCAACTATAATTTGTTCTATAATATATATCAACAATATCTAAACAGGATTCTTTATTTCGAGCGAGATATACAAACATGTTCCTACACTTACCAACCCTATTCAATATCTGAGACAATTAACACAGCACAGAGCGAGCCAAACATAGTGATAGCTGAGACATGACTTATTAGCGCCAGTGTCTGGCTCATCATCTGACAACAATTCTACTCTCCCCCAGGCATCACCTCCAAAGTGGACTACCTGAAGGCTCTGGGTGTGGGGGTGGTGTGGTTGAGTTCTGTATTACAGTCTCCTATGAAGGACTTCGGTTACGACATCTCCAACTTCACTGACATCGACCCTATATTTGGCACTGTGGATGACTTCGAAGATCTGATCCGCGTTCTGCATCATGAAGGTAAGTTTGTTTAGCTTCCTTCGTCTCTCTACAGTATTAATGTCTGCCAGATGTTCAGAGTCTCCCATGAAGGACTTTGGTTACGACATCTCCAATTACACTGACATCGACCCAATATTTGGCACTATGGGTGACTTCGAAGACCTGATCCGCGCGCTGCATCGTGAAAGTTGGCTTGGTAAACTCTAGTCGTCGTTCTACCGTAGTAATGTCTGTGTGTGTGTGTGTGTGTGTATGTGTGTTGAAATAGCACATACACTTAAGCAATCAGTCATATTGGTATCTCCTTAATGATAACAGATAAAGCTGTATGACCCCCATCCCTCCCTCCCCTCACATGTGTAAGAGTAATCCGACACTTATCTTCTCGATTAACCCTTTCAATAATAGGACGACAATTTAGTTTAGGTGCGTGTGTTCTGGGTGTGGTGTCCTGAGTTCGAATCCCGGGACGACCATATGCTTTCATTAGTTTATTCAAGTACATTGGGGTTTGTAATTGATGATTAATGTTAAGAACAGGGTGTTACTTATTACATGATTCTATAGCTATTGTAAAACTCTGACTAACGAATGTAAAGCGGCGTTTATTATTGTTTATTTATTCGTGTTTCTTTTCAGATATAAAATTGGTGATGGATTTCGTTCCTAACCATTCAAGCGACCAACACGACTGGTTCGCGAGGTCTGTGGGAAACGAATCTAAGTATATGGATTATTATGTGTGGGCTGATGCTGTCTGGCTTAAGGATGGCACAAGAACACCGCCTAATAACTGGGTGAGATAGATAGATAAGATAGATATTGTAATGCCCTCGAAAATGTCCCGCACCCACAATAATACTAACCCGAGTTGACGTCAGGTATAGCGTAAAATAGTCGGAGATGGTAAGTCCAATAAACTCATCACGTGATAACACCACGAGACTATCACCTGGTTCTTAAAAATCGGACTAAGGTTGCTATACTTTTAGTACGTCCGTGGTAGTACAGTGGGTTAGCGCGCGGGCCTGGTGGTGATGGTTGGGTCACTAACCAGGGTTCGAACCCCACCCAAGGCATCTCAAAACCTGTGGGTTTTTAGGGGGGTTAAATTCCCTTCAGAGGTTCGTACCCCGCGCCAGGTACCAGGAAAAGTTGATCCTAAAGGTAGCCTGGGGATATTTCAGGAGACCATGAAATTCCCTTCACACCCGGCATTTCAGATATGTTGATAGATAGATAGAGGAACCTGAGTAATGTATATGGATTACTATGTGTGGGCTGATGCTGTCTAGCTTAAACCGTTCAATACCAGCGACAGCAGAGAGCCGTCAGTAGATAAATCACTCCCCCAGTCTCAGCGACGGCTGCCAGCCGTCAGTAATATACGATCCTTGTAACTGCCAGTATCAGGCAGTACCTGGTACCACAACGTTTGAGCACTGCTCCAAGACCTTGGCAACACTTCTCAGCTTATATCCAAGGCCCCACATACTGGGAGAGGCAGTATTCCTCCATCTTTTGAGGTGGGAGGTTGTTATATCTTGCCTTAGAAGCCATTTTGGCCACATTGATTGGGACTGGGGGGTACATTTATGCTACTTGCACCCTATGGTACAGAAGGGGTTAAGGATGGCACAAGATCACCACCTAATAACTGGGTGAGATAGATAGATAAGCAAATAGATAGATGGATAGATTCTACTGACAAATTTACAAATTTATCTTGAAAGGGGGTGAAGGGAGTGTAATTTTAAGCTTGATGGAGGTTTAGGGAACAAACTAAAACCTTCCCCTTAATTTCTACCCCCGCAGCTTTGTGAATTTGGAGGATCGGCCTGGGAGTGGAATGAAGCGAGGCAGCAATATTACTACCACGAGTTTCTAAAGGAGCAGCCCGACCTAAACTACCGCAACCCAGATGTTAAGAAGGACATGGAGGTGTGGAGAGCTTTTATTTCCTTTCTTTATCATTAGTTTGCTTGGGAAACAGATTAACTTGCTCATATAGTAATGTACACCCTATGTGGTGGATTGTGTTTGTTAATTTCATTAATCGAGTTTAGGAGTTGTTGTTGTTGTTGTTGTTCCCCAAGCTGCCTGGCCGAACAGCCCCAAGGCCCCGAGCAAGGCCAAGGCCATAACCGAGCGCCCCACAGAACCCTCCCTGCCGACCACAATAAAGCCTGGGTGACCGAAGCCACTCCATGGCGGGGAGCTGAGGAGGGTGCAGAAACGCCCGGGAAACCAAAGACCCACCCAGGGCCCTGTGCCCCTCAGCAATTATGACGAGAAAGTTGAGGGGCAAAGGAAAAATGTGACGCTTTGGCTTCCAATCTTGGTAGATTGGGAGGTCAATCCACGGAAGAGATGCCGTCACTTGAGATCTAGAAAATATATAAGTAAAAGGAACAGTCAGAGTAAGCTATGGGTATGGCAGAGATCGCTCAGTTCTCACTCTGATAGACCAGCCCATCACCACCGAGTTTAGGAGTAAAGTTTGTTGGTGGAGAGAACATAACAATTTTGTAAATTATTATTTTGCTTAAGCGTTGTTTCCACATAGCGATTTTGATGAGTTGTTTTGTCGTTTTACTGTGTTCGACCAAGTTTTGGTTTGTTTATTTTGCAAGTTTTACAATTTATTTTATCATGCCATACTTTGATAGGTAAAGTTTTGGATTAGGTTTATTAACCTGAGGGCTGCTAGACCCCCCTAGGACTCACCATTGCCCTAGGCCGATTTGGCGATTCTTCCAAAACGCAACGAAAACCATATCATCGTGACTTCCATAAACCCTTCCTCTGAATACAATCGTCTAATGGTAGTCAGAAACCAGGAAAGAAATGTGTAATCGGATCTTAACCCTTTCCCTGGGGGTGACGTTCTGGAACGCATAGGCAATTTACAGCAATTTCCAGGCTTTAAAAGCCTGTAAAAGCCGTAGAAATCGAGTGTCAGTGGGCGGGAGCGTGAGGGACCTCCGTCCGACCCTCAGACCAGCCAGCCGCTCACTGAGGGAGACTGTGGTCTCGCGCGGCTGTCTTGACAGTGTTGCCGAACGAGCGAGAGCTAATAATTAGCGAGTTTTCCCGAATGTCTATGGCAACGCTGCGGGTGAACCCCGCCTCTTACGAAGCTCGTTCTGGTGTAATTCTGAGTCTATTTTCGCCTTGTTTTCGGCAGAATACAGTTAATTTAATGCAGATACTTGATTAAGCATTCAGGAGTGCCTGAATATGCCCTAAATAGCGCAAATAAGACCACAGAGAAAGGGTTAAAAGGGTTAATGTTATAGGTGATAGCCATACTTGGACTAATATATATCTTATGGAAACAGGTTACTGCCATACTAATCTTGAACTAATATATATGTTATGTGTTCCTTTACTTCAGGATGTGTTGACGTTTTGGCTGCAGAAAGGTGTGGATGGGTTTAGGGTGGACGCTCTCAAATATCTACTGGAAGATGAAGGTGATTATCAATGACATAATATAACATAAAATAATGATAATGTATATATGTATATATATACTCAGGCACATACCTCATAGCTAGGGGTGGCCGACTCGAGACAGAACCCGAACAGATACAATATTTAAAGTTCCTATTCTCAGGGTCCGGGACCACTTTCGCATTCCCACGCCCCTTTCTCTGTCTTGTTGAGTAGGAGAATTTTACAAGGGGAGGAGGATTCCTAGCCCCCTGCCCCCTCATGCAGGGTCGGGTACGGATCGACAACCCGGCCCAGTAGACCTTGATTATAATTTTTGGTATTTTACTGTATTTGTTCTGTGTTGTTTACTAGTTTTTCGATGCTACGTTACGCTACACTACATATATTCTAATTTATTTATTTCACTCACAACACCAAACACCTCCCAATGAAATAAACGAAAGCATGTGATCTTCCCCCCTGGGGGTTAGGGAATAGAATATGCCCCACGTGCCTTCTGCGTGTCGTAAGAGGCGACTAAAGAGGTTGGGTCGGTGGGCTTGCGACCCCCACCCGGAAAAAATATCTAAGCAAAGAAAAACGAACGAACAGCCTCGGATGCGGACGGAACCAACGTTGACGAACCACGACCGACTAAGGACATGCCTTCGGACATTACATGAACGAGGGCGGTGCTGGTTGGGGGGAGGGGCGTCGACTGACTGGGGACAGAGGTGCATGGGGGCGGTTCGTTCGTGGCCACCCCTTCGGGGATCACGGCGTCAGGCAATAGATAGATAGATGTGATCTTCCCGGGATTTGAACCTGGGTTACCTATACAGATCTTAAACACTCTAACCATTACACCATCAAGACAGTTATAAGTGCAGCACATGATCACGATTGATATCCATTTATTAAATACTGGATATCAATCTAATCATGCACTAAGACCCAATTGCACACTGAATAGCGTAATATTTTAAGTGAAAGGAAAGAACATTTTATTATCTCTAATGACCGACCTCGCTACAAAATAATTTTGAATACAGGTTCTTTCTCTTTGCCCAGACCTAACCAAAGACGAGCCCTTGAATCCCGACTCCGGTACAGAAGACCCTAACGATCCCGACTATCTGGACCACATCTACACCAACAACCAACCGGGGACCTTCCAAGTGTTGGGGGAATGGAGGGAACTCATCAGCCACTATCACGACAAGTAAGATATACCTCACTCCCACTCTCTAGCTATCTATTTATCTATCATCTCTTATATTTGGAATCCCATTACGCCATCAGACAGCACACTAGGACCATACAGCTGGGAAAGTGTAGATAGCAGAGAAAGGGTGTTGTAGATAGAGGAAGCTGTTGGAATGGCATTGGTATTGGTATGTTAGTCTGTATATGTCGTCGAGGTGTCCCCCGACTGGGCGCGAACATGATATACATGATATACATGATATACATGCTAGGACGTACTACCACACCCACTAAAGTCTATCATCTCGCTCTCTCTTGTCTAACAATCTATAACCAATTTACTAATTGACTGACCGACTAACTGACTGCGCATACTCCCTAACAGAGTTCTGACAGTAGAAGCGGAGTTGGAGACTGATCGACAACCTCCAGAACTGCAGTGCAGTGACCTGATGGGGGATAGAGCCTGTGGGAGACGGTGGAACTCTGGTTGAGATAGATAACTAACTACAGTATAGTTTATTCATTATAACCCACAAAGAGCTAGATCAAATGGCCGGTAAATTTCCACACCCAATCCCTACTTTACTCTTCACAAATGGTAGACATATTAGCTTAATTACCACACCCAATCCCTACTTTACTCTTCACAAATGGTAGACATATTAGCTTAATTACCACACCCAATCCCTACTTTACTCTTCACAAATGGAAGACATATTAGCTTAATTACTCTAGTTGTTTTTGAGTTACAGAGGATATTGGATACGATTTCTGGCCTACCTATAATGAATGGACTATAGCTATCTGACTAACTTACTATGCTAACTAACTACGTTCCCTCCCAACAGAGTGCTAATGGTGGAGGTATATTCCGAGGTGGAGGACGTGATGGAATACTACGGCAACGAGACCCATCCTCTGGCGGACTTCCCCTTCAACTTCTTCATGATCGACAACCTCCAGAACCGTAGTGAACTGACGGGGGATAGCCTGTGGGAGATCGTAGAACTCTGGTTTGACCACATGCCCCAAGGGAAGTGGCCTAACTGGGTGGTGAGTTGTAGCATAGCATCTTTTTGGGGGGCTTGAATCATGTATGTATGTATATACTCAGGCACATACCCCATTGCTGGGGGTGGCCGACATGAGACAGAGCCCAAACAGAAATAAAATTTAAAGCTCCTATTCTCAGGGTCCGGGACCACTTTCGCATTCCCTCACCCGTTTCTCTGTCTCGTCGTGTAAGAGAATTATACAAGGGGACGAGGATTAACTTGGTAACAGATTCTCACCCTAGGAGTATGAACTGTATGATTATGAATGAACATTATTGGTTGGCAGTGGTGTATGGAGTGACCCTTGAAGATGAATATATAGAACTGTTATGATGTCCAAAAGGTTAAAATATATTGATATAACCAGGAGTAACTGCGAGGACAAGGGTGGAGTAAGCGACTCTTGGAATTAGTCATCTCCAGGAAACTCTGTCCATCATGTCTTCGTATACCAGAAGACTGAGCTCCCTCATGACTTAGCCTACTCAACAACATCTCTCCAGCTGAATCTCTAGCTGATGTTTGAGTGTTCAAGATCTGTATGTGGTAACCCAGGTTCGAATCCCGGGTGGATCATGTGCTTTCATTAATTTCATTGGGAGGTGTTTGGTGTTGGGAGTGAAATTAATAAATTAGATTGTGCCCACAGCCCTCTGGATTGGCCATGAGATCAGGGTGCCCTATGGCGAATTGTTTATATAGCTCGTTCAGCTCAAAGCTGAGAGAAGTTGAGTTAGATTGACTAATCTAGGAATATAATAAATGTTCCTGTGTACCTAATTAACTATTGTGTGTGTATAGCTAATCTTCCCCTACAGCTTGGTAACCATGACAAGGGCCGGGTGTCATCTCGGCTGGGATGTGACCTGGTGGATGCTCTCAATATGGTCAACCTCCTCCTACCTGGGACACCCGTCACTTACTACGGCGAGGAGCTGGGTAAGGTTCTAGGTTACCTATAACATCAGCTACAGAATAATAACTCATGCCACAGGCCGTAGCGTGGTTGGTAGAGCACTGGCCTGCAAACCGTAAGGTTGATGGTTCGAGTCTCGGGCCCAGCCAGTGTGTGTTATTGGCAGACACCATGGCTGTTGATGGACGGTGCAGTCTATCAAACTGTGGCAACTGTTCACTGAAGTCCCTGATTATCAGGGCACCCACCCTAGCCCAGCTATTCAGCAGGAAGTGCATGGTGGTAAAAACTGCATCACTCATTCTAACAAATCCACACATAATTACGGTCTGAAACTTTAGAGCTACAACTGAAATTAAGTAAATACAATGTAAGCTACCAATTTGTGAGGAAATTTACACTGTTAGCAGTAGCAGTGGGGTGGGAAGGGTCCCATGTCATCTGTGGACTTCCAGTTTCAACATTGTTCTGTTGCAGGTATGGAGGACACCTTCGTAAGTGAGAGCGATGCCCAGGACACTCAACACAGGGACCCAGAGAGGACACCCATGCAGTGGGATAACTCCTCCTTTGCCGGTAAGATATAGACATAAAAAAAAAAAAAAAAATCGAACAGAAAATTTCGAGTTCATAGATGGCTAACCCCTTCAATTTATTCTGGATAACATTACCCAATAAACAATATATTTTGGAAGGCCCTCTAGGAAGCAATTATAAGGTGTAAACTGTAAGGCGAGGACATTGGCCTGTGGGTGCATGCCCGTGGGTTGAAGATCCCCTCCCCCACTGCCCTCTCCGAGACAGATCTCATCTCACCCTGCCCCTTTCGGGGGCCCGAGCATCTGGAACGGCTTCGGTTTACCGGACTTGAGACTTTTCGGTCAGAAAGTCTGGGGAACTGTAACAACAACAAAAACTAAGGTATATCTCAAACCCTCTGATTTCCAAACTTTGTACTGTATATGATAAAGATAATAAGTCATGGTGTTGGAAGGATTAATACCATATCTATATATCCCGGAAACAGGCTTCACCACCGGCAGTGATACCTGGCTGCCCGTCAACATAAACTACCTGACCCTGAATGTAGAAGCCCAGGAACATGCGGCAGTGAGCCACCTCAAGATCTACAGAGCGCTGGCGGAACTGAGGCAAGAGGAGACGTTTACCAAAGGAGCCATCGCCTTCCCGATCATCACGGAGGATATATTTAGCTTCACCAGGTATGTACATATATACTCATGTACTGTATGTATATAAATATACTCGGGCACATACCCCATTGCTGGAGGTGGCCGACTCGAGATAAAAGCCCGAACATGAAACAACATTTAAAGTTCCAATTCTTAGGGTCTGGGACCACTTTCACGTTCCATTTCAGTCAGTCAATATGTATGTATCTATCTATCTATATATAACTATATCTATATACAGGTCATATGAGGATAGTAAGAAGTACCTTGTGATCATTAGTCAATATATATGTGTATCTATCTTCCTATATATAACTATATATCTGTATACAGGTCATATGAGGATACTAAGGAGTACCTTGTGGTAATCAACACATCAGAAGAGGAGGTGGAGATCAACCTTCACCATCATTCTAACTTCCCTCTGCCAGAATCAGCCACAGTCGTCATCCGTTCCCTCCACGACCACTCTAACCACACGCATATCGGGTTAGTAACGCTCGCCAATATCATATAGTAAATTTCAACCTAAACACAATTTGAGGAGGACCACTTTATTAAAATTGTAGTAAAGATCCATGCTGCCAAATTGACTGGAAACAAGTCAGCTTAGAGTTCCATCTTAATAATGGGGCCCCCTGCTGAAGTGAGGCAAGTGACTTTATGACTATTTTTCAAGACACTGGAAAGCCAAATGTCGATTACCGCGGCATGTCACTTACGGCAGCCCTGTTGAGTTGCCTCACTTGTCAGGTTATTTATTTCAAGATCAGACCCTCCACGTTCACGGACTTGCATCTTTTCACCCAATTTAGTTCATCCATCCTCTCCCAAATGTCCAAACCAACCAAGCCTGCTAGAACGCATCTCATCACCGATACTCTTTGATACCTAAAATTTTCCTCAGCTCTTCACTAGATATCTTATCTCACAGTTCATATAATATTGATTGTATATATTTTCATTGGGTATTTACATTTTCTTTATCCTTATTGTGTATTTATCTTTATTGCAGAGCGGAGGTGAGTCTGGATGAACTGATCTTGGTGAAGGGTGGAGGTTTGGTGATGAGACTACCATAAAGGACTCTTTAGCTACAAAAGTTATCTCTCCTCTCTCTTGATATGTTTATCTCTCACATAGAATAACCCAAAGAAACTATGGAGGCACCTAAAAACAACAGGCTACAGCAACAAGACAAGGGATTCGTCTAACACTAATATTGCTCTCACCATTAACCTAACAAGTGCGCATGGGGGTAATTGGAAACGTCCCCCTGTGCTGACGTATTTGAGGTGTTTCCGTCACTAAAATATTCATTGTGCCATTAATAGCATTAATACTTATCCATATGCGCCTATTATGGGTTGATTATAAAGGTATTAACCTGAAACAACAATAAAACGAGTGAAAACAGCGTTTGGATGGTCAAAATCGGAGATATAGCCCGCGAGTTGTATAATGTATGGGTGAGGCAAGCTGCTTTCCCCCAAGGCCACTGAGACACAGTCGATCGATACTCTCTCTCTCTCTCTTGCACTCGCTTGCCATCAGTGATGACAACACCCTACTCGCTAATGTTAGCACGAAAATATACCTCAGAATAAGGGAATAACAGGGAAAATAGGTGATAACTGAAGGAGAGGAGGAAAGTGGGGAAGGAGGGGAGGTAGAAGACTGAGATTTTGCATGGCCCAGTGGCCAATTTTTTTTTTTTTTCTTTTTTTTTTTTTTTCCCGATGTCAAAAGTTTATTTTTTTTTTCACTCACTCTTAAGAGTCTCCCCGCAGTCCGCCGGGGGAACTCTTAAGAGTCTCCCCGCAGTTCCCGGGTTAATGATCAGGTTTGCCATGATAAACGACAAATTTCAACCTACTTCAACTCCTTCACTTCCATAGCAAACACACTTGCACAGAACCTACCTCCACCTCTCAATAAATACACGACAACAACGGCCACCTTTCGTAATTTCTACAGAGATAAAGACATACACCCGAACACATTTGGATTGCAAAATGTTATACCAAAATACACTTTTGACGAGCTGTCTAACCTAAATGTACATAAGAGCACAGGACCAGACAAAATTCCTGCCAAATTTCTACGAGATGGAGCCATTGGTATAGCAGGCCCCCTAACCCACATCATCAACTTGTCAATTAACACCAACACAGTACCTGCTGAACTGAAGGAAGCTATTGTAACCCCTCTATTCAAGAAAGGAAATAAACTAGAAGTTGGCAACTACAGACCAGTTAGCATATTATGTATTGTATCTAAAATCCTTGAAAGAGCGGTATACACCCAAATTGAACACTACCTCAAACAAAATGATCTATTCTATAAGTTTCAATCAGGTTTCAGATGCATGTACTCGACAGACTCCTGTCTTATCCACTTAATGGATCATATTCGTAAAGAAATGTCTAAAGGTAACTACACCGGTATGGTTCTTCTTGATCTACAAAAAGCATTTGACACAGTAGACCATGATATCCTATGTAATAAACTACAAGCAATGGGCATAGGGTCTGTGAACTGGTTTAAATCTTATCTTAGTGGTAGAACCCAAAGAGTCAAAATTGATGATAATATATCTGATCCTATGCCAATTAACTGTGGGGTCCCGCAGGGAAGCATCCTTGGTCCCTTACTCTTTCTCGGTTATGTGAACGACATGGAACTGAGCGTCTCATGTAAATTATTACTGTATGCAGACGACAGCGTGCTTCTGGTTTCAGGAAAAGACCCAATAAGTATTGCCGCTTCACTTTCCAAAGAACTAGCATCATGTAGTGAATGGCTAGTGGACAATAGACTATCTCTTCACCTGGGCAAGACGGAAGCCATCTTATGTGGAACAAAACGCAAACTGAAAGACATTGTGGGCTTCTCGGTCAACTGTAATGATATTCCTATAACAACAGTGTCACAAGTTAAATATCTCGGACTGAAACTGGACGCGAGTTTGTCAGGTGAAACAATTTTGGAATCTATCCTGAGTAAGTGTAGAGCACGTATAAAATACCTGTATAGACAGGTGGGATGCTTGCCCGCGGCGACCAAAAAGACCCTCTGCCAAGCGCTTGTTCAATGTCATATTGACTATTCTGTGTCATCCTGGTACTCTGCATCATCTAAATCAGCACAGCACAAACTTCAGGTCACTCAAAATAAAATGGTTAGGTTCATGCTGAACCTAGGACCCAGATCACATGTTGGCCAGGAACAACTTCAGTCACTAGGTATGCTCAATGTCTCTGACAGGGCCAAACAAATCAGGCTCACTAATGCCTTCAAAATTTTCTATGACAGAGCTCCAGAGTATCTAAAGAATGATTTTGTTAAAGCAAATGAGAGGAGTGGACATAATACAAGAAACAGGATGTTTAATTTTAAGGTCCCGAGAATCCAAGGACAGGGTAAGCAAACATTCTTCTTCACTGCCATCAAAGACTGGAACGACCTACCCCAGTCAGTCCGTGAAAAGAGAACACTGTATTCCTTCAGACGTAGCCTGAAGGAACACCTGAACCGGACAGCTGCAAGAAGGGAGCACCAAGCTTATGTCTACTACTAAATACGACTTAAGAGATAGACAAACCAAACTGAAATGATTATTGATATTTACTATAGGATGTAAGGTATCTTAAAATATCCCCCTAGAAATACTTTCTCTAAAGTATCTATTTCTTTAACCTCCCCATTTCCCCAGCTAACCTAATCCCACATGGACCCCAATGGAAATACGCCTAACGGCCTTATTGGGCTATCCTTAGTTGGAATTATGCAAGGCTGGTACATGTCATATATGTAACATACTATGTGGTACCAACTCTGTAAATTGCTAACTGAATAAATATTATTATTATTATTATTATTATTATTATTATAGGTCTCTTTGACACATACACATCTTTCATATATCATCCGTTTCTCTTTTACACCCTCATTATCTGGTCTCTCAACTATTTTTTGTTTTGTTTTTCTCTCACACACTCTTATCTATTATAATGTAAAACTTGCAAAATAAACAAACTAAAACTGGGACGATACACGATAAATGCAAAAGAACTAATCAAAATCGCTATGTGGAAACAACGCTAATAAAATAAAATTTTGAAATAAAAGAACACAATCCACCACCTCTCACACACACACTCATCTATATCTCACACACTCTTTATCTCTTTCTATTGACAGAAAGTACATTATTGACCAAGCGGTTTCATTGAATTACCTAATTTTCTCCCTAGTCTTATGACTTAAGCCATTTACCGAGAAAAAAAATAAAAAAAGTGGGAGGTCAAGATGAGGGAGGGAGGGGTGTAAAGGGAGGGAAGGTATACGGAGATCAATCTATCTATTGCTACGGAGATACGGAGATATACGGAGAAACCACTACTTTCTATGTGCCACCCAATTTTGAGACATTTCCCGGTACATGCAGCTTTGCCTTTTGTCTTACATATAGAAAATAAAACAAATATTTATACGCTTATTCCTTACTGAAATAAAGATTTTACTCAACCTGTTTAGTATATCTTTAACAAAACTCAATTAACATGAAAGAGAATGTGGACATCATATAACAAAACAAAATAGTTTCAAATGGGTGGATAGATACAACTCGTCTTGCTACTACAGTAAGTTTTTATTTCATCAAATCAACTGCTACACAATATTATTACCAACTTAGTGTTTTGGTTTAACAAAATATGATCACACAAAATAGTATTAAAGTACTACAGTATATATAATGGTATCCAACTTAACAACTTGGTTTAAAGGGTACCGTCAAAATCAATAGTTTGCCAGAAATATTGATACAGTATTGTGTTTTATTTATGTATGTATGTATGTATGTATATACTCAGAAACATAACCCATAGCTGGAGGTGACCAACTCGAGACAGAGCCCAAACTAAAACAACCTTTAAAGTTCCAATTCTTAGGGGGTGAGACCACTTTCGCGTTCCCTCGCCCCTTCTCTGTCTCGTCTAGTAGGTGAATTTTACAAATTACAATAATGTTATTTATAAAAAGGGAAATAACTCGACACTTCTACAGGCAATTAGAAATACACAAGGACCGTCAAGGTAAAGTGATAGTAACCAAAATACACAAGGACCGTCAAGGTAAAGTGATAGTAACCAAAATACACAAGGACCGTCAAGGTAAAGTGATAGTAACCAAAATTAAAAGTTTATGAACAAGAGGACAGATGCACGGAGGTGATTCATTTGCAGCCACCCCCTCAAGGATCATGACGGCTGGCCTTATATGGATTTATATTTGGCAAACTATTGATCTTAATTGTACCGTACATAGACACTTTGCAGGTTCGACATACTGGTGAAAAATTATACAATACATTAAACTAACTGGTCGGGCAGTTAAGATGGATTTACACACGGCTTTATCCGGCAACTTTGGATCACTACGACGGCTACAGTAATTAAATTGTAAAACTTGCAAAATAAACAAATCAAAACTGGGACAAGATAAATGCAAAAGAACTAATCAAAATTGCTGTGGAAATAACGCTTAATAAAATAAATAAATGCCTCGCTTTACATTTGTAGTTATGTTCCTAAACATTAATCCTTTTTGTGAAACTTCAAGTGAGGTGATTTTTTTGGGGTCATTTTTATTGTGATTTTGTTTGATTTTAGTCTGAATTACAGCTTACTGATGATACCCCTTTGAGTTCTAAAGGTAAATTATAAGCTGAAGAAAATTATTTAACGGTAACAAGGGAAGGCCCTAGCCCTGTCAACCAAGGGCCGTGTACGGTGTTAAAACATGTTGAAAGGGACAAGACCATTTTGCATTGGTTCGGCAAACAGATGAAAGGTAGATTATTATTATTATTATATGACAGAATTCTTATAAAAGTATTACAGGTCTCCCTCACTATCCGATGCCCCGATTTATGATATTATAATTGGTCTTCGTTGTTTGGGTTTGGGTTTTGGCTGGTCCGAGAACGCATCACCATTCTATGGTTCGCTATACGACTTTTCTATTTAGGATCGGGTTTTCAGGAACGTAACACAATCGTAAATCGAGGGAGACCTTTATTATAATGTAAAACTTGCAAAATAAACAAACCAAAACGTATACGAACACAGTAAAAAGACAAAATAACTAATCAAAATCGCTATGTGGAAACAACGCTGCCAGATCGGAGTTGTGGACTAAAGTTGAGGGACAAAGCACGTGTAATTCCAGTTATTGATACAATACAGTTAAGAGCATAAATGGTGACGCACCTATTTGGATCTGTAGCGAACACAAGTCAATACAGTTTTTTTAAAGACCACTTTCTAACTCATGTTTAGCCCGTTAGTTTCGAGATTTTAAGACGTTCGCCCCAATAGTAACTTCAGAACTTGGCTTAAGGGATCAAATATTCAAATTGGTGTAACTATATTTATGCTCATGACTATACACACACACACACACTCCATTCATTACAAAACCTTACTGAAAAATGCCATAACAACATAATTACCTTAAGTATATAATGATAAAAAGTATCATATGAACTAAAGATTACCTTAAGTATATAATGATAAAAAGTATCATATGAACTAAAGATTATCAAAGATTATAAAATATGTTAACCCCTTCTGTAGCGGCTAAGTCTTTTTAACTTTATTCTGGCTACTGCTAGACTATTGTTGTGCAATATAAAAAGGGCCTCCAGCAATTAACAGGTATCTCTCTTAACCCTTTGAAGCTCTGATGCGTTTTAGAAGTTTATTTTTGGCTATCATTAGACGATTTGATACAGCTTAGGAAGGATCTGTGGGTATTAAAAGGGTATAGACTATCTCAATCAACCCTCTGACTTCCATATACCCTTCCTAATCTGAATAATATCGTCTAATAATAGCCAGAAAACAAAAAAATAAGTGCGTCATCGATCCTCAGAGGGTTAAGCTGCACAAAATCGTCTAAACATAGCTACAATAAAATCGTTAAGACGTCGCCAGTAAAGTAGGGGTTAAATGCATTGTGAAAAAAGTTTATCATATGAACTAAAGATTATCAGAAAAGCAGTGATTGCCCAGGTATAATTTTACTAAACTAAAATACCTGTTGTTGATTATAATAGGTAAATACTACCATTCGTTCACTAATCAACAACCTCAAAAAAAAAAAAAATCAACATTTTGAATACAGTACCTTCTGTTTAAAAAAAAAAAAAAAAAAAAAAAAAAAAAAAAAAAAAAAAAAGTAACTTTCTGGTTCAAAACATGGTCAGCCAAACTCGTAACAGAGATCTTAATGTAGTAAAACTCGCTAGGACAAATGAAACAAAGGAACATTAAGCTTTCGTCTATTCTCTCAAGACATCAAGGTATATCCCTGAAGATGTCTTGAGAGAATAGACGAAAGCTTGGTGTTCCATCGTTTCATTTTTCATAGCGAGTTTTACTACATAATTTTATCAAACGTATTTGTGATTTAACGTCCACGAGACTATGCTTTAACAAAAAACGGATCAACTTAATTTACTTTGTGCTAATCTTTCCCATAATCTTGGATTGTTTTAACCATTTTTTTCAGTCTAGCTACCACAGGACAATTGTATTCAACTTAAAAAGGATCTGTTTTGATAAGCCTAGTGCTTAGTGTGCAGAATTTCGATGAGAGTACAGTATCCTAGGTTGGAGTCCTTGGAGTACCACATGTATTCATTACTTTCATTGATTTCACTAGCTAGGTTTATTTGTAAATTAATTGGTGGGTTGGTGAAAAAAAATATGAATCAAAGGATCAAAAGCCATACTGTATGTTGAAAACTTAAGACCTTAGTTTTAGAACATTAGCGAGGGACAAATTCTACCCTTCCCTGTACCGGTGACGTCCTTTTAACTATATTTTGGCTACTATTAGACAATATTATTCAGTTTTAAAAGGGCCTCCAGAAATTAAAAGGCTGTGAGCTATCTCATTTAACCATTATTAATACCAGAGATTCCTTTCAAACTACATAAAATCGTCTGAATTTAGCTAGAATAAAATTAATAAGACATCAGTGGTACAGAAGGGGTTAAAATATTCATGGCCATATTTTCAGTACAATATTTTAGGGCTTGATCTTGCAATACAAATTTTCAGGTGTTACAAAATTATATAACGACTTTTAATGCGTTATAATTTTGGATACATAACTTTTGTAAATCGATCTATATGCTCAGGCCCAATCCCCATTTTGGGGGTAGCCAAAGACAATTTGTAAATAATCAAAGAATTCCAATTGTCCATAACTTACCCAAATAAAAATATGGAATTGAATTTTGATATTATTAAAGCAAAAACAGGTTAGAAAAAATGTATCTATCATAATGCGTACAAGAGATCTAGTTACAAGATAATCATAATTAACCCTTTCAGTACCAGGGATGTCCTTGTCATCAAATTCTGGCAACTATTAGAAGACTTCATTCAGCTTAGGAAGGACCTCTAGCAATAATACGGCTTCAAACTATCCGGACCGACTCTTTTAACTACCACAGACCCTTCTAAAGCTGCACAAGATCGTATAAATACAGCTAGAATATAACATAACGCATGTCGCTGGTACTCAAAGGGTTAAACTCCAACTCCTATATTAAACTCAATAAAATCCTCCAGTGGTTTCTACACTAAAATATAAATGTCAACGGATTGGTTTGAGAGTACAGTAAAAGCTCGGTTATCTAGACACTTTGGATAATTTGACAAATTTTAATGTTACTGGATCATCTGATGAGTAATATATGCCATAATCTGATGAGTAATATATGCCATAATCTGATGAGTAATATATGCCATAATCTGATGAGTAATATATGCAATAATCTCCTTTGTATTTAGGTGAATGTATGTATGATTCATCTTCCATACTTGCATTAAAATAATTCATGCATGTCTATATAATTATCTTCATTTATTGCTATGTATATATTCCAAGAAATTTGTTGTTGTTGCTGATCCCCAGGCTGTCTAACCGAGCAGCCCCAAGGTCCCAAGCAAGACCAGGGCCATAACTGAAAGCCCCCAAAGTACCCTCCCAGCTTTACCACTAAGAATGCCCAGGTGACTGAAGCTGCATTCAGTTTCAAGCACATGTTTATATATTGATTCGCTACAATACTTTCTCCACTGAAATTTGAACCTTCCCTTATTTATTGCTTTGTAAATGCATGAATTATAGGAAATTATTATTACCCTCAGCGTCCAAATAACCGAGATTAACCGCATCTAATAGTCTGTTCCTCCATCTTACTCAAACTAGATATGGCTGATTATTTAAGAGGATCCGACCATAGACTAAAAGGCAACCGCTGTTACTTCTACTCTGCTTATACCAGAAAGACTCCACACTTTAGGTCAATAAATTCTTTATACACTCAGACTGATTTGAAGTACTGTACAGTAACTAAAACAAAGAGCTTCTGTCCAATCCAGTAATGCTAATTGAAATGTAAAACTTGAAAAATAAGGCAGGTTGCTTGAATTTAAACCTCAACTTTTTTTTCTTATATATTCCAACTACTACCTCTCGGGCATAGGCTGATAGCCTTTACACTCAACCGCTGAACACGGTGAGGCCCGTGAGGTCTTGCTCCAGTCTAGGGAGTGAGACATGCGAAGCTTCACGGCTCGAGCAACTCCATCTCTGAAGCCGCCTCGCCTCTGCGCTTCACAGTCTCGGACCCTCACTCTCAGAACGCCATCTATTGAGCAATTAACTCACTAGGCATTGCCCCCCTGTAGCATATTTTTGAATATGGGAATATTCATACAATGCTATTTAATCAGGGAACAATGAGGGTATTTTTTTGGCATTTCGGTGTGCTGTGGTAATGCACCGATACTAGGTACAGCACAAATTCCATCTCAATAATATCTTCCCATTGACATATTGGGATTCGAAACCCGGGTCCATTGAATTACCAGTCCAGTGGCAAGACCACTCTGCCAAACCTTGCAAAATAAACAAACCAAAACTTGGACAAAGACAATATAAAGTCAAAAGAACTAATCAAAATCGCTATGTGGAAAAAACGCTTCAGCAAAATAAAACTATGAAATAAAAGAACATCAATACCATTTTCTGTGAATTTTGCGATTTTGATAAGTCGTATTGCAAGTTTTACATTATAATATAAATTGTACTTACACTAGATCAGTACTGTACTGTCAGTTTTATATAAATTGGTATTTTCATCTACATTATTTATGCCAAACAAGATTTGGGAGTGTATGAAGAAATATTTAGCTATCAATGCTTTATTCATCATAATTAGACGAGAAATAATTATATCCCCGTGTTGATTTTGCTGAACGATGACAAGTGAGAAAGTGGGCAATAATAATAATAATTAAAAAATATATTGAACTGAGACATTTTAGTATAATCTCCCTGTTTACACAGTTTTGTCTTTGTCTTCCAGGCTTATATTTCAGTTTGTCTGACCATTAAAAAGTTTGCCCATTTACAGTAATATTCTGTGCGGAATTTTGATGTGAGTATCCTAGGTTCGAGTCCTTGGAATACCACACATATTCATTAGTTTCATTGATTCATTAATTAGGTTTATTTGCAAGTTAATTGGTGGGTTGGTGAAAAAATATGAATACTTGTACATTTTATTGGAAAGAAAATGTGTCCATTTTGATAAGCAAATAACCAATCTATCATTATTATTAATCATGAACAAAGGGAAGACAAAGGGAAGACAATTCTGTGCCTATGTATAATGAACAAAGCATAGTATAACCCTTCCTTGAATAAGCTAGTATCAGCAGCACCCCTTCTGTTGCTCCCTGGGACTGGCCTCTCCTTAACATCTCTGCCACCACCGCCATTGTCTGCCACTGCCACCACCATCGCCTGGTATCACTGCTCCCGCCACCGACTGCCATCACTGCTGCAAACGACCGCCACCTTACGACCGGGACCGGGAACGACTGCGGTACCTCGAGCGAGACCTAGAACGTGAGCGATAGCGTTGCCGTTTTGATCTGAAACACAAACACTAGACCAAGGCTTCACACTTGGCTTGAGGCAATATTGGGAGAAGAGACCTCAAGGGGGGCGGAAAACTTGGGAGCCCCAGAAGAGGGAAACAACGCTTGGACGGATAATATTCTCAAGGATGACACATTATTGCAGTTGTTAAAATTGTTCTACGTATTTTAATGTAAAAATCTGTAAATAAATATATATATGTACAGCCTCCTTAAGTTCTAAATTACCCACATTCCATACAGCTAATGACAAATGTGCACGAGCTCTTGCGATTTTCTTTATGCAAATACAGTATATCCATTTACTGTAGATTGATATTCAGATCAAATCAGCATTAATAAATACACAATATATATTACTTAATATTACACCCACACCCAGCACGCGGTATCACACACAATTATTGTCCTCTCTCCCACCCCGAACCAACTTCCAGAAGCACATCCATACTCATATCTCTCACCGATCCATCCACTCACTCACAGACAACACGCAGCTGCATGCATGACCTCCCGAAATCCATCCTTCCGAATCCTCCCTTCCTCGCGAGGACAGAGTCCACCTGGCCAGGCTGAGATGCGGACACCATCCAGCTCTCCTGAGCTATCAGAAGAGACTGGATGACTCCGTTGTCGACGCCTGCCCGGGATGTAACACAGCACCCCATACCATTAACACATCATAGAAGACTGCATTTCACACAACCACTTACGCCAACAACACAATCTACACTCAATGAGAGCTCTGTGGGAAAGACCGATCGTGGCCATGGCCTTTCTCAGGGACTCGGAGCTGTTCAGCCAGGCAGCTTAGGGAACAACAACAACTTAATATAAATCTGATTTGATCAGAACATCAATTTAAATTAATTTATTAGCATAAAGGAAATCTTCAAGAGCTCATGAACATTTGTCAGTAGCTGTACATAAAATCCAATCAATGGGACAACTGAGAGAAACATCACTTAGAATAATCTCACCCCAAAAATTATATGTTAAGCCGGTATCACACGAGCACTTTTTCCCTCAACACTGGTCTGGCAGCTTATGAGGTCAACATCTAAAATATTTTGGTTACCCAACTTCCCCCAACATCAGCCTAGTGTCCGGTAAAAGTGCAAAATATTTCAGAAATGTTGCCAGAAAAATGTTGACCATGCAATGTTGACTATAAAAGCCCTCGTGTGATACTGGCTTTAGGTGGGATTCATTGCTATTTCACTCTAATCTGTATTAATTGGATACAAATGACGGGCTGTAGGTACCGTGGAACATACCAAGGCTGTATGATATGTGTAGAGCATCAATGATCACAGAAACATTAATTTGGAATAGATGAGACAAGCTGTACTTCTTATGGAGGGTATTTATGTACCAACTAGAGGTGCGAGGGGGAAAATCAATTAAAATATAAAACTTGAAAACGAACTAAAAGGTTGGTTACTGATCAAATCAATATAACAAACTCGTCAAAATAAAAAACTATCAAAACGAGAACATACTAAAGAAAATCTATATGTGGAAAAATGCATATAAATGGAAGCTGATTGTCTGTGGACCTTTAATAAAAGATTTGTTTTTTTAATAAAAGAAAAGAAAATTTAAGAAGAAAATTATTTATGTAATTGAATACAATTATTTAGGAAGGCCTCGTAGATGATGATAAATATATAGGTAGCCTACAGTATAATATATAGGTACAGTATAATATATAGGTAGGCTACAGTATAATATGTATAGCAACAAATCAATCATCCTTTCTTAATTTAACTGATCAAAATTATTATAAGTACCATAGTGCAAAACAAAGCTATCAACTAAATAAGTTCACTACTTTAAAATACTTTCACTATAAATGTGCTATTTTAATCTACTGTATTTAGAATAGCATTAGGTAATATATTCAGCTTACGAAGGCCCTCAGAAAATTAATATAAATTCTCTCAATTAAGGCACTACCATAGGCCTTTCCCAAACAGAATGATACTTAAAAGCCTTGTGACCATCAGGGATGTTTAGAAAACTTTAGTTACTTCAACCTCTGCAATTGTCTGAGTGAGCTGTGGGCAGAAAAATAAAAGAGAACTCTATTTCTGAAACGGTACCCTCCGCGTCCACAGGATAGCGAGAGTTAAGTTATTTCATTTTAAGCTATGGTGGCTTAAATTTTACTCTAAGGTTGTTGTTGTTGTTGCTGTTCCCCAGGCTGCCTGGCCGAACAGCCCCAAGGCCCCGAGCAAGGCCAAAGCCATAACCGAGCGCCCCCAAAGAACCCTCCCTGCCTACCACAATAAAGCCCGGGTGACCGAAGCCACTCCATGGCAGGGAGCTGAGGAGGGTGCGGAAACGCCCGGGAAACCAAAGCCCCACCCAGGGCCCTGTGCCCCTCAGCAATTATGAAGAGAAAGTTGAGGGGCAAAGGAAAAGTGTGACGCTTAGGCTTCCAAGCTGCCAAGCTCTAGGTTGGCAGATTGGGAGGTCAATCCACGGAAGAGACGCCGTCACTTGAGATCTAGAAAATATATAAGTAAAAGGAACAGTCAGAGTAAGCTATGGGTATGGCAGAGATCACTCAGTTCTCACTCTGATAGACCAGCCCATCACCAAATTACTCTAAGGTTATCAAATTTAACGCTAAGTTACTTAATTTTACGATGAGGTTATTAAACTTTACGTTAGAGCTATTATTACATTACATTTTGTGTGAGTATCCTAGGTTCAAGTCCTTGGAGTGCCACATGTATTTGTTGATTTAATTAATTGAGTTTAGAAGTAAAGTTGGTTGGTGAAAAAATATTAATTCAATTTTACACTATGGTTACTAAATTTTACGTTAACGTTGTTTCCCTCTAACGCGTGATACGATACACCAGCGCTCAGCAGACACTCTTGACTTCCTTGCTTTCCATTTCTCTTACTTTATTTTCCTTCCTAAATTTCTTGCTTCTTTCCATTCTAAATTTCATGCTTTTATAGTTTTTCATTCATTCCTTTCTTTCATGTTATATATATTTTCATTGTTGTTGTTGTTCCCCAAGCTGCCTGGCCGAACAGCCCCAAGGCCCCGAGCAAGGCCAAGGCCATAACCGAGCGCCCCCACAGAACCCTACCCGCCGACCACAATAAAGCCTGGGTGACCGAAGCCACTCCATGGCGGGGAGCTGAGGAGGGTGCAGAAACGCCCGGGAAACCAAAGCCCCACCCAGGGCCCTGTGCCCCTCAGCAATTATGAAGAGAAAGTTGAAGGGCAAGGGAAAAAATATGACGCTTTGGCTTCTAATCTTGGTAGATTGGGAGGTCAATCCATGGAAGAGACGCCGTCACTTGAGATCTAGAAAATATATAAGTAAAAGGAACAGTCAGAGTAAGCTATGGGTATGGCAGAGATTGCTCAGTTCTCACTCTGATAGACCAGCCCATCACCTTATTTTCATTGTTGCTTTTACCTCTTGCAGCAGTATTATTTAGAAGGGATCAGAATATTTTGTGTTTCATATCTTTTGGACAGTGGGGTGTGCACGGAGACGTATCTGACATGTGTATGTCTAGCCAGAGAACAAGAGAGCCAGCTACAAGAGATGAAATAATAATGTAAGAATGAGAGAAAAGAGGAAAAAAAAGATAGCATTGGCAATTATATGCTTAAATGCTGTTTTGTGAATTGTGAATGGAAGAAAATTGCAACAGTTTAGCAATGAACATGCAATGCTCAACATACATAAAGATTGCTGCATATGGATACAAAATCGTAGCCATGTACTTAACTGTTTTTTTAACTGTTTTGAAGTAGTAATGGTTTGAGTGTTTAAGATCTGTATGTGGTAGCCTAGTGCAAGGGGATATGGCTTCATTGTATGACAAAGAAAGAAGAGATTGCTGATTTTCAACGTTAAGGAAAGGCTGAAGCATAGTTTCATGAACAGAAGGACTGTTGTCTTGTATGGGAAGTCAAGAGCACTCGGAGTCTACACATACACACACATAACATACAGACAGACACATTCCGCACAGAGCAAATGTTTGCTTTTGGTTGTCAGAGCATCTAAACACTTTAAACCGGATTTCCAACAGGCTAAATTATATTGAACCACTACACAGGTGGTGAATTATGCTGATTGGGCTGGTACTTATTTAATGCCATAACTGCAAGGAAGAGCAGTGGAAGTTGGTGTACCGCTGATAAGGGAAGGAAATGAGTGGAAGTTGCCTGTACTGATGTTTGCTATTGATACAATTCTGATGAGTGACAATGTGTGGGAGTTGCCTGTACTGATGTTTGCTATTGATACAATTCTGATGAGTGACAATGAGTGGAAGTTGCCTGTACTGATGTTTGCTATTGATACAATTCTGATGAGTGACAATGTGTGGGAGTTGCAGGGTCTGATAAATATGTTTGGAACAATGTGTGAAAAACAGAAAAACGTAATATGAAGGTAAATATGGGGAAGAGTAAGGTTATGGTCTTTGAAAGGGGCGCAGTCACAGATTGTGAGGAGAGGTTGTGGAGAATGTCAGTTCATTTTAAGTATTTGGGCAGTGTGTTGAGTAAAGATGGGAGTATGGAGGATGAAGTGCGGGAGAGGGTGCAACAGGGGAAGAGGGTTGTAGGAATGCTGATAGCAGTAACAAGGAATAGGGTGGTCAGCATGGAAATGAAGAAGTCCTTGCATGAGAGTGTGGTAATCCCGACATTGATGTACAGGAGTGAAGCATGGACTTGTTGGAGAGACACAAATCAAGAGTGAGAGGGGTGGAAATTAGTTACTTGAGAAGTGCGTGTAAGTTACATGGAGGGGTAGACAGATGAATGAGGAAGTACGAGAATGGTATGGTGTGGATGTAGATGTGTTAGAAAGTGTGAAAAGGAACACCTTGAGATGGTTCGGCATGTGGAACGTATGGGAAGCAAGAGAATGACTAAGAGAGTGTGCGAGAGCGAAGAGGAAGGACAGAGAGGGAGAGGCAGACCGAGAGTGAGATGGAAGGATGAAGTTGAAAGGTATATTACGTGAAAACGGTGCTGGATGAGAAGAGGAGCGTCGGCTGACAGGGGACAGAGGGGCGATTCATTCGTGACCACCCCTTCGGGGATCATGGCGTCTGGCAATAGATAGATACACAAGTGAACAAAATATTAAGTGTTTTTAGTCACAGCAACATAACTTTGGTGTCACTTAAGGATCAAGTGAAATTTTATGACATTATTACAACCATCAGCTGAACTTTACTCAAACAGAGCAAATATAAAAGCCAGGTATACTTCTGAGTATCATTTGCAAAAGTTACAAGTACACAAACTTATTGTAAAAGGCATGCGCAATCATATTAAAAAAATCATATGCAAACATACTCCTGAAGTTTATCTGCAAACACACATGTAGAAAGTATAAGCAAACGCACTCATAGACAACATAAGCAAACATACTTGAGAAAATCATCTGCAAACATACTCCTGAAACATATATGTGAATATACTTGAGAAAGAAATGTGTGTACAGTACTGTACTTTTATCTCAAAATGACCAAAGGTACTGTAGTTTAAGTGCATTACTCAAAAATGGATGTAAATAATAAGTGACGAGAGCATGATGTCATGAAATTCAAGAATTACGTCCGAATAGGTTTGTTCTCTTTCCAAGGTCAAGGAAAGTAAAGTATGGTAGCCAAAATCAATGATTCTCCAAAATTATTGATGATAAATTGTGTGAAATCTGGAGGAAGATGCATCAACTGGACAATGTATAGCAAACAGTACCGGTATTATAATCTGGAGGAAGATGTATCAACTGGACAATGTATAGCAAACAGTACCGGTATTATAATCTGGTGGAAGATGTATCAACTGGACAATGTATAGCAAACAGTACCGGTATTATAATCTGGAGGAAGATGTATCAACTGGACAATGTATAGCAAACAGTACCGGTATTATTATAATCTGGTGGAAGATGTATCAACTGGACAATGTATAGCAAACAGTACCGGTATTATAATCTGGAGGAAGATGTATCAACTGGACAATGTATAGCAAACAGTACCGGTATTATAATCTGGTGGAAGATGTATCAACTGGACAATGTATATAGCAAACAGTACCGGTATTATAATCTGGTGGAAGATGTATCAACTGGACAATGTATAGCAAACAGTACCGGTATTATAATCTGGAGGAAGATGTATCAACTGGACAATGTATAGCAAACAGTACCGGTATTATAATCTGGAGGAAGATGTATCAACTGGACAATGTATAGCAAACAGTACCGGTATTATAATCTGGTGGAAGATGTATCAACTGGACAATGTATAGCAAACAGTACCGGTATTATAATCTGGAGGAAGATGTATCAACTGGACAATGTATAGCAAACAGTACCGGTATTATGATCTGTGTATTTTCCAGCTGATGATAAAATGTCATGTCCTCATCTTGATTACTCGGCTAGTCCGAACATTTTGTAGCAAAATATGTTGTAAATTATGAAAAATAAGATGGGGTTTTCAGCAACGTAACCCCATCGTAAATCGAGGGAGACCTGCACTATGAACACATGAGGACTATCAATGAAAAGTGATGGTAACTTGAAACCGACAGCTATTGAGCAAGGTTATTGGCTAACTGTTGATTTTGACTATACTTCTGACTAAATACTCGACCTTGTTATCAGATGGTACAGTATAGTCTCCTACGTAACTTCTGCTCCTCCCAGATCTCTTAGCATGCAGTAAAATTAGTATGATAGATTAATGAGTGTAATTTGCTATAACTCAATTGACTATCAGGTGAAATAATAACGGCATAAAACACTCAATTCAGTCACACTAATCTTACTTCCATACTTAATCCCTTCTGTACCGGCGACGTCTTTTTATCTTTATTTTGGCTACTATTTTACAATTTTATTCAGTATTAAAAGGTCCTACAGCAATTAATAGGCTTCTAACTATCTCACTTAACCCTATTTGCTACCACAGATCCTTTTTAAACTGCATAATCGTCTAAATTTAGCTAGAATAAGATGAAAAAGAAGTTAAGATCATGGAGAGGAAGAGAACTTCTGTAGACGACCATACATTTCTGACTAGTTATTCGACTTTGGCATAATAGTACTGTAGTTTAACCTTTGTATAAATAGTATTGTTATTCTTCTTACTAGTTTCTCATAGTATAAATAGTACTGTACTTTGAATAGTCATATTAACCTTTGCCTAAATAGGATAATTCAAGCTTTATAACTCAATCTTTTCTGTCTGGGCCACTGAATTGTAACCCTGTATGTTGCTTGGTAAACACACATACATAAACACACCGCAGGGTCCGACCATAGTGTAGTCCACCATATCACCACCACCATGCCTGTCCACCATAACACCACCACCACCATCACGGGACAAACACACTAACACACAACACTACAACCCCTATATCGCTGTGCGACACCCCGCCATTACACATTTCTGAAATTAATTGGGGTATGAGTATATGAGGATTATTATTTAGTATCATCAGCAGCAGCACTCGATTATAAAATATTCTCTATATAAGCACACGATTAGTAAATATTCTCTGTATACTTGGACAAAGAACAGGGACAGAAGTTTTGTACACATAACAAAAGGTGAGGATAATCCCTAAATATCAGCTAAATCTAACTTAATATTAAATACATCATCCCGAGCACACACACTTAACTCCTTCAGCATCATGACTTAATTTTCATCATATCCTGGTTACCATTAGACAATATTTTTTCGCTTCTAATCTACCTATAGGATTCAAAGGGGTAAATACTGTACTATCACAAACCCTCTGGGTAAAACAGATCATTCTTAAACTGTAAAAGTCATCTAATTTTAGCCAGAATTAAAGGTAGAAAGGCGTCATCAAGTGGAAGGGGTTAAGGAAAACACTCGACATATTATATACATAAAGAGTTTGAATACTGTACTTCAAACCTTGACGTTAATAATGATCTTCACAACTTAATATTCACTGAATCAAAACACCATTTGGGAAGGAGCATTTTCTTTATAGCATTTGGCAAATAGCTTCTTCGGGCCACTAGCGACCTGCAGAAGTTATCTGCCAAACGTCACGTAAGTGCTCCTTCTCAAATGGTGTTTTTATTCATTGTCAACTTTTCGGAGTATTACAAGATATTTTGATATCAGAGAAATTATAAAACATGAACACTAATCCTCTAATACCTAATTCTGTAAGTGTCTGCATCTTTAGGAAGGGAATATACCACCAGTAAACACCAATTATAAAACATGAACACTAATCCTCTAATACCTAATTCTGTAAGTGTCTGCATCTTTAGGAAGGGAATATACCAGTAAACACCAAATCAAAACACTTGAAACATTGAATCCTTAACCCCTTCAGCACGATGACTTATTGTTCGCCTTATTCTGGTACTGTACTGTATTAGACTGAGTGGTTGGTTGTGGATGGAACTTGCTTAATATGAGAGTATAATTTTTAAGCTCCTCGGTGGTTTAGTCAGTTTGGTTTTGGTCAACTATGCTACAATTCCGGGTTCGCGGCTCAGCCTGGTCATACGTCAAACATTTTAATTCATTAGGGATATATTTCTATACTAGTGAGGCCTTATATATGCCCAAATTGCAAATAACATTTTCTAGTACTGTACTATAATGCATTTTTTCTAGTACTGTACTATAATGCATTTTTTCTAGTACTGTACTATAATGCATTTTCTAGTACTGTACTATAATGCATTTTCTAGTACTGTACTATAATGCATTTTTTCTTTACCACCATGCAATCCCTGCTTAACAGCTGGGCTAGGGTGGGTACCCTGATGATCAGGGACTTCAGTGAATAGTTGCCACAGATTGCTAGACTGCACCGTCCACCAACAGCACTGGCTGGCCCGAGACTTGAACTAGCAACTTCACGGTTTGTAAGCGAGTGCTCTACCAACTGTGCTACAGCCTGTGTCTAGTGTTTGAGTGTGGGTGTATGTGTGAACGACAATAGGCTACATGACCACGAGTCGGAACGGTTGGTAGTGGATGGAACTTATATAGCTCCTGGGTGTCTAGTTGGTGTGTTGTTGGTCTGCTACACTCATGGCCTGTGTTTGAGGCTCAGTCTGGTTATACAATACGCCTATAATGTTAACTTTTTTATAATAAATAATAAATAGTTTAACCAGACCACTGAGTTATAACATATAACTCTTATAGGGCTGGCCTTAGCAAAAGCCAAGGATTCGGCATCAATGTGAATAAATCCATAGGATAAAGAAAATTAAGATAAGCAGGTTGGGACGAGATCAATCAGATTTTACCAATAAGTGAACATGGCTTAAGAAAATGAATAATACAGTACATGGAAAAGGCTGGTGAAACCGTCAAAATGTCAGGGAAAGTTAATACCATTATACAATTTTCTTTAGCGAGTATTCTATCTTTAGGGATAACTAATATCTCAATATACTGTACCTTCTAAATAATATTGGTCTTAAATAACTGAATAAAATGTGTCATCATGCTGAAGGGGTTAAACTTAAAATTTGTCAAACATGAACAAGAGAAAGAATAGCCTACAAGCATGAATCACAAGGTGGGAATGCTATGTCAAACTGATTAACTTACTCATGTAGTAATGTACACCCTATGTGGTGGATTGTGTTCTTTTATTTCATAAATTATATTTTAGTACTTAGAATATACGAAGTAGAGGGCAAGTTGCTGAAAGCAGTGAAGAGCATGTATGAGGGTGCACAGGCGGCAGTACGTGTGGAGAGTGAGCAGAGCGAGTTCTTTGACCTAAATGTTGGTTTGAAACAGGGGTGTGTGATGTCCCCGTGGTTGTATACTGTATATGGATGGAGTCATGAAAGAAATCCTATCAAGAGCAGTGGATGTTGGTGTATCGCTGAAAAGGGAGGGAATTGAGTGGAAGCTACCTATACTGCTGTTTGCGGATGATACAGTTCTGATGAGTGATAATGAAAGGGAGTTGCAGGGTCTGGTAAATGAGTTTGGAACAGTGTGCGAAAAACGGAATTTGAAGGTAAATACGGGGAAGAGCAAGGTTATGGTCTTCGAAAGGGGTGAAGTCACAGTGTGAGGTGAAGCTGAACGGTCAGGCTATGGAGATCGTCAACTCTTTTAAGTATCTGGGCAGTGTGTTGAGTAAAGATGGGACTATGGATGAAGAAGTGCGGGAAGAGGGTTGTAGGAACGCTAAAAGCAGTAACAAGAAATAGGGTGGTCAGTATAGAAGTGAAGAAGTCCTTGCATGACAGTGTGGTAATCCCGACACTAACTTACGGAAGCGAAGCATGGACGTTGGTTGAGAGACTCAGACCAAGAGTGAGAGCAGTGGAAATGAATTACTTAAGGAGTGCGTGCGGAGTTACATGGAGGCATAGACAGACTAATGAGGAAGTAAGAAGGAGGTGTGGTGTGGAGGTAGATGTGCTGGAAAGTGTGAAAAGGAACAACTTGAGATGGTTCGGCCATATGGAACGTATGGAAAGCGAGAGAATGACTAAGAGGTGTACCAGAGCGAGGTGGAGGGACAGAGAGGAAGAGGTAGACCGAATATGAGGTGGAAGGATGGAGTGAGGAACTACATGAACGAAGGCGGTGCTGGTTGGGGGGAGGGGCGTCGACTGACTGGGGACAGAGGTGCATGGGGGCGGTTCGTTCGTGGCCACCCCTTCGGGGATCACGGCGTCAGGCAATAGATAGATAGATAGATAGATATTTTAGTAAGCGTTGTTTCCACATAGCGATTTTGATAAGTTGATTTGACTTTATATTGTCTTTGTCCCAGTTTTGGTTTGTTTAGTTTGCAAGTTTTACATTTTAACTGTAAAGGCTAATTTGTGTGAGTGGCTGGTCTACAAATATGTGTGACGAGATACAAGGTGTTCAGAGTTATAAAGGCCATATCATCAGAGGGGAAAGAATCCAAGTTTATAATTTTTGTTTTGTTTAACCAGACCACATGAGCTCTATACTAGAACTCTTATAGGGCTGGCCCGAAGGATTAGGCAAGAACTGATATTACCAAATAATCAATACCAAGTAACACGATAAAGCTGGAAAGAAATGTACGGTAATCTGGGACGTAAAATTAAAGTTGATAAAAGTTTTCTGTAGTGTCAAAAATCCATGGACAGTCAGTAGAATTGACACACTGTTTGTAGATGGGCCTTTATTATGATAACGTTTGGCCTAACAGCTTCTTCGGGTCAACCCAAAGAAAAAGAAAAAAAAACAGAAAAAAAAAAGTTACTGTATTAATCCTTACGCTGCGGGCATATTTCCGCAATAATAGGGGTCATTCAGGCATTCCTGATTGCTTAAGCAAGAACCTGAATGAAATTAAATGTTTACAGCAAAAAACTAGAAGAAAATAGCTTAAAAATTATGTCAGAATGAGCTTCGTAGCGCGCAGGGTTCACCCGCAGCGCTACCACAGACATCGGCAATATTCGCTAATAATTAGCAATGTCGTGTAACATTTGCCTTTGGCAGCACTGCATAACTCGCGAGACATTGGGCGAGACTGTTAGTGCCCTGGCAGACGTGCTGGATGGGGGGCTGTCGCGCTCCCGCTCACTCATCTCCACAAGCTTTAAATTGCAGTGAATTGCCATGGCGTTCCAGAACGGGCCCCGCAGTGAAAGGGTTAAAGTCCCATCCTCGCAAGATGTTTCTCTTGCCACAATTTTTATTATTACGATGTATAAGTTTATCATGATATCATGATTATCATTGTATAGTATTACTCTTACCAACCTTCAATTGCCAACGGGATTCAAACTCAAGGTCTCACGTGGCCTCTCTCAAAGAAGGATTTCTACGCTCTCATTCTGAATTCATGCTCTTTCATACAGCAAGTCCTTAAAGTTATGAGGGCCATATTAAACTGCTTGAGAATTTAGGTACAGTGTATACTGTACATTCTTTAAACAAATCTGAAACTACCCCAAGAGATGTCACGATCTCGGGCCATCTGTCTAAATCTAGTCCTTGGCCTCGAGATGGTTTCTGAAGGCTGAGTAAAGACTAATAATACATTCTGAAGTTCTGGTAAACATCAGTTGGTTGTCTTTGATTTTTTATTTGTGTTAACCCCTGAAAGTTAATTGTCGTGTACTCAATTTAATACTGTATGTATGTATGTATATATTCAGGTACATACCCCATTGCGGGGGTGGCCGACTCGAGACAGAGCCCGAACAGAAACAACATTCAAGGGTTCCAATTCTAAGGGTCTGGAACCACTTTCACGTTCCCTCTCCCCTTTCTCTGTCTCGATGAGTCGGAGAATTTAACAAGGGGAGGAGGATTCCTAGCCCTCTGCCCCCAGAAGGAAAAGGTAAGACAGTAAGATAGAAAGATAGAAATGGCTAAGGTTGGGTAGAGGATGCCAAACCTCACTCTGGATAGGACCAGCCCTCACCCAATGTACTCAATTTATGGAAATAGTAAAAGCTACTGACTGGCTAACCATACTTACTTGTAAGAGTCAACCGGGGAGATTCGGTCCGCATATCGGCCCGGGTTATTTCGGTCCGCTTCCCACTTTTTACTTCTATAAAAAACAGAAATAAAGAGTGTACAATTTAAACATTATGAGAGAATAGGACAACTTAATATCCTTTACTGCCACAGGCAAAAAGGATGCAAAATTCATAGTTTCTTTTAGGATTGAGGAACCAACGAATCAACCTGGTTGACGCTACTGGTCTGAAGGGGTTATCACACCAGAATAATTACCACCAATTTTTCTATAGGTAGTGCCAACGAACTTTACAATTTTCTTGACCCCTTAACTTCTCATAACTCAAAAGGGCCTAGAGCAAACTGACTGTAAATATCCACACCTATTTCCTGGTGGGCTCTTCCTAAATGATAAGAACTGTCAGCTCGATGGCTTTCATTCATTTTGAGTTATGAGAAGTTAAGGGGTCAAAAAAATTGTCAAGTTCGTTGGCACTACCTACTGTATAGTACAGTCTGTCTAAGTGATGTCTCGGCACCAATTATGTTTTGATCGATAATTGGTATAAGCAATATTTACACATGATTTCTTCTTATAAAAACATGTTCCTACACTTACCAACCCTATTCAACATCTAACAGACATTAATACATCATAGAGCCAGCTAACGTACTGTAATGACAGCCGAGACTTGACTTGGTAGCGCCACCGTACAGCTTTTTCCCCGGCAATATTTCTGGAATCTTTTGAACTGCTATCGGAAACTATTGTCTGTAGTCTACCTCACGAGTTTACATGTAGTCAATTTAAGTTAGAGAACTCTACTTGAAGCTGATTGGCTGATGGTATTGTAGTATATTTTTTTTCTAGCTCACTCATACAAATTAAGTTTTGGACAGAACTTACTTTTCAATAAATAGTATATAGGCCTACTGTATAGTTTTGTGGTAGATGTATAAATTAAAGATTATACATAAATTTGTTTCCAGAGATATACAGTACAGTACTACCATTATTAGAAATAGGTGAAGTCCACAAATGTTTACAAGTGGGCTAAAGACCATGGCATACGAGCGTACAAACAACCAATAAGCTTGAAGTAGAGTTCTCTAGCTAAAAGGGACTAAGTGCAAACTTGCCAAGTTTTAAAAATATTAACAATAAAACTAAATATGGATTAATAAAGCTTACCACAAACCGTCAGACCAGTGTTGAGGATAGAAGTTGACGGGAACAAGTGGTTGTGTGATACAGGTCTCCCTTATTCTCCGATGCCCCGATTTACGATATTATTATAGGTGTTTAGGTGTTTGGGTTTGCTATATGATCATTTCTATTTAAGATCAGGTTTTCAAGAATGTATCCCAATCGTAAATCGAGGGAGACTTGTACTGTTTTTACTTACCCCAACAAGCCCTGTATGGAAGCCCTGCAGAATCCAATGTGTGGGCCCAGAGCTATGGCATTTTTTATTAGGACACCAAATTTAATTTGATTCTGGTTATCAGTAAAAAAATTATATTCAGCTTTGGACGGACCAGTAGAAATCATAAGTAAAAACTATTCTCATGAACTTTTAACTCGGGAACTGTGACCTTCTTTCCGGTATTAAACCTGTGTACAAAAAAAAAAAAAAATTGCCAATGCCGGGAAATGTCTGAAAATTGGGTGACACATAGAAAGTAGTGGTATCTCTCCATAGTCCATACCACATGCTCCCCCCTCCCTCCCTCAACTTGACCATATATTTTGCACAGGTCCAAGCAATTGATGGGTTGAAATCTGACAGGACCTTACTAATGCTTCATAAAATGGTTTAATTACTGCCAGAATATAATGAATATGGCATCATAGTACCGAGGAGACATGTACAACTGCCTGCACTTCCGTCTGACCCAGGCTCACCAGCTTTGGTCAAATCTACTAGTTCTGGGCTTGCTATTATACAGTACAGTATATATATAACTGGACAGCTCTGGTTGAGGCGGAAGTGCAGCCAACTGTACCACCTGGTTTACTGAATTCATCATCATCATCATCAAATCTGACGCCTCGCTTCCAGAGAAAGCACCCCCAAAAGGGATGGCCATGGCAGAAACTGCCTCCAGGTTCCCAGACATGCCCCGACTGACCCACTCCACAGTGCCATTTCCACTAAGTGGATTATAACCATGAACACTGAAGGAGCAGACTCAAAGCAGTCCCTCACCCGGATGGCAGTTCCACCACTGTTTTGCTATTTTATTTACCCCAGTGGGGCCCTGGCTGGAAGCATACCAAGCACAGGAATTTTCTGGAAATAGGAACCAGTGGTCCACTGCTCCAGAGGCTGATTGCACCACCAAAGTCGCGGGCGGTGAGGTCGCCGCATCCCTACGCCAGAGAGAGAAAGGCCAACTTGTGCCAGTGGGCTGTGAGAGTAAGACACTAGGGAACCATGGGGCACACCATTATGGCCCCACTGCCTTCACCACTCTAAAGACAAAAGTTAGAAATAAGAATTATGATAAAGGTACAGTCAGAAAACGGCTATGGGAAGTAGAGGACACCAACCCTCACTCTGATAGATCCAGCCCACCACCACTGAATTGTTTGTCCATTTAGTTGACCAGCACCAGCAATACTAAAAACAAGTCGTACCTGGGTACACTGGTATTAACCTTTCTAGTATACCAGGACATATTTATATTTCATGGCTATTATTAGACAATTTTATACAGAATAGGAAGGGCATATGGAAATCAGAGGGTAAATTGCTTGTCTTTAACCTTTCAATCCCCATAGATCCTTCTTAAGCTATATAAGATCAACTAATGTTAGCCATAATACAGTAAACTGTAAATACATGTCTTAGGGCTGTTCCTTTAAACATCGTAAAAGCTTTCCCTACCCAGATTGACCCTTATACAGATAAACGATAAGGGTCAATCTGGGTCGGGAAACGTCGTAGGGAAAGCTTTTACGATGTTTAAAGGAACGGCCCATAATCCTCAAGGGGTTAACCTGTGACCGGCTATTATTTAGAGAATGGGTAACCCACGACGACGTAGGCATGGAATACTCTGGTAATTCATTATTAGGTCAGCAATCTTGACCCTTAACTTCTTTAACTCAAAAAAGGCTACAGTAAACGGGTTGTCAATCTTCACACCTATTCCCTGGCTGACTCTTCCCAAATGGTTGAAGTATTAGCTCGATTACTCTAGTAATTTTTTTAGTTATAGAGATTAGTGGTCACAATTCTTGGCCTAAATATAATGAATAGACTATACTTACTTATGACGATTTCCACGACACAACCTAAAAACATTCGGAGTACACAGCCCCTATAGCCTACTGTAGAGTACTGTACTATCAATGAATCTTAAATATAAGAGCGTTGATACCTCATGGTTTATTGGCCTTTATAAACGCCTATTTTCATATGTGAGGACACCTTGAAACCCAAGTGGTAAGACAAAATGGTGACAAACTAAATACTGTACTGTCAAGTGTTTCAGAATGGTGGCAAACTGAATATTATCGAGTGTTTGGTGGTGATTCGGCGTGGCATCTCGGTGACGTGTATGGCTCCTTATCTGGAAGTCCGTCTAAAGCACAGCGGGTTTTTACACATCACCAAGATCAAAGAAAATAGAAAATCATACAAAGTAAAATAAACTAAGCCGATAGAAGAACTACGAAGATAGTGCAAACAGTTTGAGTCACTAAAGCAAACAGAAATCTACTTTGCCATCTACAATGTCGAAAGCAACCAAAATAAAGTTTTATCTTACAGAACCAGAGAATATCCCCGAATAATTACTAATACAGTATTACGATCCCTTTACCGGAGAAAACAAAATGTACTTCGGAGTAATCAAGTTGAAAATAGAAGATATGAAATGACGGCTTACAAAACAACTTGAGGACTTCTCCGAGCAAATGCTGATCAGTTTCCTTGGTCGGGGAACAATATAATCTACCAGCTAAGGAAGGGAGGGGGATGGGGAGGGGGAGGGATGCGGAGGGAGAGGGATGCGGAGGGAGAGGGATGGGGGGGGAAGGGGATGCGGGGGAAGGCGATGGGAGGAATGGGGGGAGAGAAGGGAGGGATAGACAGATGGATGGATGAATGTTAAGGAGGAAGTAAAGGTGAATTTACAGGACAAGAGTTACTAGCCGCGATGTAGCAAATTATTAAGTTAATTACTATAGGTAGCGCAAACGAACTTGACAATAATCTTAATCCCTGACCTCTATGTAACTCAAAAGGGCCGTGAGCAAACTGGCTGTAAATATCCACACCTATTTCCTGGTGGACTCTTCCCAAATGATAGAAAAGTCAGCCCGATAGATTTCATTTATTTTGAGTTACGGTACAGTATAAGAAGTTAAGGGGTTAAGATTATTGTCAAGTTTGCTGGTAGTAAGTCAGCAGTAACTCATAAACGAGATACTCGTGGCTGGTTGAGCACTTTACAATATATTAGTAAGAATAAGTAGCTGGCTGCTTGAGCACTTTACAGTATGTTAGTAGAGAATAAGTAGCTAACTCATAATTTAAACTCGGCTCCACTCACGGCTAGTATCACATCTAAGGAAAAGACGTAGGGATGGATAGAGATGACATGCAATCTATTAATTGTTTTCCACTTTATCAGATTTACCCAGTTGTCCACATAAAAATACCCAAGGTTTATCATATGTTACAACCATTTTTTTTCTGACGTTTCTGATTTTCTCATAAACTGTCTTGATGGTGCAATGGTTAGTGTTTAAGATCTGTATGTGGTAACCCAGGTTCGAATCCCGGGTGGATCATACGCTCTCATTAATTTCATTGGGAGGTGTTTGGTGTTGGAAGCGAGATTAATAAATTAGATAATTTAGTAACTTTTTTTTCTTCTGAAGTTTCTGATTTTCTCATATTTAGTAAGGTTCCCGTGTTCCCACAGAAAAATCCCGGACTTCCCAAATTGACTAATTCCTTGAACATGACGAGTGGCATTGTTATATGTGCGATCAGTTTACTTGGGAAACAAATTGACTTGCTCATGTAGTTGTGTACACCCTATGTGGTGGATTGTGTTCTTTTATGTCAAAATTTTATTTTATTAGGCGTTGTTTCCACATAGTGATTTTGATCAGTTCTTTGCATTTATCTTGTATCGTCCCAGTTTTAGTTTGTTTATTTTGCAAGTTTTACATTATAATATATGATTATACAAAATAATAATATAGGAAAAATGTTTATGATATGTTGTGCGGCCATGTAAACTATTTCTGTTTCGGCGACATTCTTTTAACTATTTATTCAGGCTACTAATAGACAATTTTATTCAGGATAAAAAGGTTTCCAGCAATTATCAGGCTTTGAACTATCTCACTTAACAACCATTTTTACTACCACAGATCCTTCTTAAACTGCACAAAATAGTTTAAATATAGCTAGAATAATGTTAAGATGTCGCCGGGGCAAAAGGGTTTAGAAAATGTTAAAAATGGAAAAGATGTCACCCTTACTGGATGAGTTTGCGATGTTAAGAATAGAAAAACCGTCATCCCTACTAGATGAGTTTGCGATGTTGGAAAATGTTAGCATGCAGAACAGGCAGTGTAGGTGTGCATGACAAGCAAAATCACACAAGCGCTAATTGCGGCAAATTTTTGGCATAGTTTTATCAGGTAATGTTTGAACTCTTATTTTGGGGACTCATTTGAACTCTTATTATAGGGACTCACATGAACTCTTATTTTCAGGATACGTATGAACTCTTATTTTCAGGACTCATTTGAACTTCAATTTTTGTGACTCATTTTTTTTTTTCTATGTGATTGAGGGAGGCAAAAGGCATAACTGCCTATAGCGAGTGCCTCCCCCATAGTTGAAAGAGTGACAGGGCCAAAATCAAGGGACGTTCGAGCCAAAATGCCTGGACACACGGAGTTTGAAGCAATTTAAGTCATAGGAAGAGGGAAAGACTGATTCTGGGAGAGAGTTCCAGAGCTCAGCTGTTGAGTAGAAGAAAGTTTGAGAGTAACGTTTCACTCTTGGGTTGGAGAGTTGCACAGAGTAGGGGTGGGATTGAGTTGCAAGACGGGTACCACGTGCCCTACGTAAAGGAGGTGGTATGCACTGGGATAGCTCTGAGGAACACTGATTATTATAGTAGCGATAGAATAGCGAGAGATGCAACATTGCGGCGGAGAGAGAGATGCAACATTGCGGCGGAGAGAGAGAGATTGCAGAGAGTTGGTGAGTGGACGGGAGTTAATGATACGAAAGGCCTTCCTTTCAAATTTGTCTAGGAGAGCGGTGTGAGAGGAACCTCCCCACACATGTGAACAATACTCAATACAAGGGCGCACTATGCCCCTGTACAGAGCAAGAAGCTGTGCAGGGGAAAAGAACCCCCTAAGGCGGTTGAGCACACCCAGCTTCTGGGAGGCTGCCTTAGCAAGACTGGTAATATGGTCCTTCCAAATGAGAGCAGAAGAAAAAGAGACACCAAGAATATTGAGAGAAGATGAAGGGTTGATTTTTGTATTGTTGAAGAATAAGGGATAGTCCGCTGGGAGATCCTGACGGGTAGATAGATGGAGAAATTGGGTTTTGGAAGCATTAAAGTTAACAAGGTTTTCTCTGCCCCAATTGGAAATAGTATTTAGATCAGAATTTAAGAGTTCTATGGCTTCATTACGTTTGTTGTTGAGGGATTGCTGGCTGGGGCGTTCTGAAAAACTAATGGAGTAGTGTAAGGTTGAGTCGTCTGCGTATGAATGGATGGGAATTAAGGTACAGTTAAGGAGATCATTTATAAAAATTAGAAAGAGAATAGGAGATAGGACAGAGCCCTGAGGAACACCGGAGTTTATAGGGTGAGGAAGTGAACAATGGCCGTCCACAACCGCGGCTATGGAACGGCCGGAAAGGAAATTAGAGACAAAGGCACAGATGGAGGGATAGAAACCGAAGGAGGGTAGTTTAGAAATTAAAGATTTATGCCAGACTCTATCGAAGGCTTTCGATATGTCTAGTGCAATAGAAAAAGTCTCACCGAAGTCCCGAAAGGAGGATGACCAAGAGTTAGTAAGATATGAAAGAAGATCACCAGTAGAGCGACCCTTAAGGAAGCCATACTGGCGATCTGAGAGCAGATTATGAGAAGAGAAATGCTTAAGAAATTTGAAAGCAAGAATAGTTTCAAAAACTTTAGAAAGACAAGAGATAAGAGCAATTGGACGATAGTTGGAGGGTTGAGAGCGGTCACCCTTCTTTGGGACAGGTTGAATGTGAGCAAACTTCCAGCATGAAGGGAAGACGTTAGAGGATAGACAGAGACGAAAGAGTTTGCCTAGGCAGGGAGTCCGCACGGAAGCACAGTTTTTGAGAACAACAGGAGGAACACCGTCCGGACCGTACGCCTTATCAGAGAGGGTAGAAAGTACATCTTTAGAAGAGATTAGGATATTAGGCATAAGTAAGAGAGAGGAGGGCGGAGAGGGAGGAATAGCACCGGAATCATCCAAGGTGGAGTTTCTAGCAAAAGTTTGAGCGAAGAGTTTAGCTTTGTCAGAGGAAGAAGTGATGGTTGTGCCATCAGAGTGGGAAAGGGGAGGGAAAGACGAGGAAGATAAATTGTTGGAGAGGTTTTTGGCTAGATGCCAGAAAGCTTGGGAAGAGCTAGAGTTGGATAGTTCAGTGCATTTATTATTGATGAAAGAGTGTTTGGCAAGTCGAAGAACAGATTTGGCTTGATTCCGGGCAGAAACATATGAAGAATGAGAGTCTTGAGTTTTAAGGCGTCGGTACCGTTTGAATGCTTCCTCCTTATTGCGGACAGCAGTAGAACAGGCGTGAGTAAACCAAGATTTTTTAGCATTAGTCTGAGAGAAAGAGAGTGGAATGTATGCTTCCATGCCCGATAGGATTACCTCGGTAATGCGTTCAGCACTCTCCGAGGGTCCTCGGCCATGGAAGCAGAAATCATTCCATGGGAAATCAAAGAAGTACTGCCGAAGAGTACATTTGAACTCTCCCTTCTCTCTGATCTTATATCAAATTAATTTTGTTAAGGGGAGGTTTTGGTTTTTACTAGACCCCTGTCTTGTGTTTTTAGCTCCATTAGTTGAGATTTTAAGATATCTGTCCCATTAGTTTGGCAAATTTAAAACCTTTCACCCCTTGCTTCGTCAAATTTACGACTTTTCAGGACTTTAGGAGTCCATTTTTCCCTGGCAAGCGATAGTATGCCTGTAATTTAGGAGGAACCGGCCTCTGGCTGGGACATTATTCTAAAAGGGTTGGGGGGGTCTTGTTTTTAAAGATTAATAGAGGTTTAGGGAGCAAACCCTATTATTCTATAATTATTCCCCGAAACCCGGGGTTTTTTGGCCGAAAAATTTCTACACCTAGGCTAACGTATCTTTGTTATTTTGACTGCTTCCGCATTCCCGCACATCCCCAAGCGTAGACGTGTTTCGTACCTGTAGAATGGCATTGAGTAGAGCTCTCTAAGTCAACTGGTTCAGTTGTGATGATGATTTCCGTGGAGAGAACTTTGTGGCGATGTCAGCCATATGAGCCACTTTTCACTACTAAAACAAACGACGCCTCTCCTTCTTGTGTTCGGAGGTGCGCAGCGTCGGGCATACCGGCTGTGTTTATATGAGTCAGACGGACGGCTTTCAAGCTGCCGAAGCCTCAGAGCCCTTCCGGGGTCCGCGGGCCGCGTTTGTTATGGGTACCTCAGAGCCCAACCGGGTCGGATGGGTTAAAAAAAAATATATACCGTATACAGTATATATATATATTTATAATTCTAATAAAATGCCAACCAATAATGTAATCAGCAATTATAATGATATTGTAGCTGGCTGAATTATGTAAATTTACTCAAAAATTATATGCCGATAGATGGAGATTGTAGAAACTTTGCCAGAAATAGGCCCTTGTGTGATTTAGGCTTAAAGGTAGTACTGTAGTGTGTTCTGATACATGGAAAGGGTGGCTCTCTCCCCTTCACCGACTATAAATAAAGTACAGGGTTAACTTTCCCCATGTTTAGGTTGGAGATTTACCTAAAACAGCTCTGCTGCTGTGGAGTTCATGTGGTCCGGCTGAACTGATGAAATTGCCAGAAATGTCTGCGTGTCTTCACCTCCTGCCCTTCCCTATCTAAATGACTAATTAGTTGTCCATCTTGATCTAAACCTTCGGGCCAGCCCTATGAGTTCTTTTGTGGAACTCAGTGGTCTAGTTAAACTCACTTGTCAGGTTCTTTGATTTAAGATCAGACTGCAAAGTCCGATCCCACGTCTTTCTTGGTCCGGCCCTTGGTGCAGCTCCCTCCGCATTCATGGACTTGCATCATTTCACCCAACTTTTGTTCATCCATCCTCTCCACATGTCCAAACCATCCAAGCCTGCTAGTACGCTTCTCATCACTGATGCTCTTGATACCTAACCTTCTCCTTAGCACCTAACACAAGTCCAAATTCACCCTAGTTTATGGATGAATGTCCCTCCCAGCAGATACCATTAACACACTGAAAAAAACTGGCAATCAATGTGCATATTTGGGGACGTCGGCCGCTCTTTAGGGGTTCAAATTAGTGACACTGCAGGGAAGAGGAGAGGGTTGAACTTCACCGTGTTTGAGAGTAGTAAATATGTCTTGATAGTGTAATGGTTAGTGCGCGGAATTTATGTGTGAGTATCTTAGGTTCGAATCTTTGGAGTACCATATGTATTCATTAGTTACCATTGATTTCATTAAGTAGGTTTACTTGAGTTAATTGGTGAGTTGGTGATAATATGAATGTAGGCCTAGTGGGTTAAGAATAGTAGCAGTGCCATTTGAAGGTAGGCCTAAATGGGTTAAGTATAGTATATGTTATTTGAAGGTAGGTCTAGAAGTGTGTGAATTTGTATTTTTTTTTTTCTCTGTTTGGACTGTGTCTCGTAAAAAAAAAAGGGGATGTGCCTGAGTATATATATATAGAAAAGTGCGATGCAGGCCTATGTGAATTAAGAGTAGCAAACGTGTCAATGGATTCAGATTAGTAAAAATTGTGATGTAGGCCTACATGGTGTACAGTGTGGCACAGCATTCGGTTACCCACGTCAGTGACGCCTGTCCAGGATGTAACACGGCCCCGCCACGGCGGCCATTTAGTGGGTGTGGTCGTACATCCTAGCATGTTTCACATGCTTGCACCCAGTCAGGGGACATCCTGATGACGTATACAGACTAAACACACATAACAAAGCCACTCCAACACCTTCCTCTCTCTCCAACACCCCTTTTCCCCTCTCAACACTCTTCTCTGAGCTAGTGCCTGTATAGAATCGTAAGATTCCAGGACGAGCTCAATAACGGCGGATCCCCAGATTGGCCGTGGTGATTGCACCTAAACACATACAAAAGTTACGGCACCCAATACCATTATATACATCATAGAAGACGGCATTCTACACAATCACTTACACCAACAACATTATCTACACTCCTTGAGAGCCCTGTGGGAAAGCCCCATCTCAGTCATGGCCTTCCTTATGGACTCGGGGCTGTTCGGCCAGGTCTGGGCGACCTAGATGTGTGAATTTATATATATATATATATATATATTTTTTTATGTTGTGTTGTCCCTGTTCGGGCTCTGTCTCAAGTCGGCCACCCCCAGCTATGGGGTATGTGCCTGTGTATACGGATACCGGTACATACATTTCTGAAATTAAAAAACAACACTTTTAAAAACGCCATCGTCTTCTGGACGTATGTATCTACTTAACTCTTTCATGCATTTGGGGTTGCCGTATAGTATTCAGAGAATAAGAATTACAATAAAACCCCTCCCTTCCGGACTCTTACATTCGGAATATTGGCACTTCCGGAATGGATCTTGGTTTTGGATTAATTTCCCGCTCTTTCGATTTTTGTCTGAAAGACAGAGAATACAATCTGGAAGATCCAGATCGTATTCCTTCTCTTTCGTCATTAATACGAAAGAGAGAATACAATTATGAAGATCCGAATCATATTCCTTTCGTTCGTTTTTAGTACGAAAAAGAAAATACAATCCGGACGGTCAAAGAAGCTTACTGCTTCGCTACACTAATGTATAGAAAGGCAGCACCAATTTATCTCTGGTGGGTAACCAAATTCTGTGCCACCCTATAGAAAAGAAGTGTAATTTGAAGATAGGCCTAAATAGTAGAGTAAGTAGGCGTAAATGGAGTTAAGTAGGCCTAAGTGACAAAGTAGGCCCTAAATGATAAAGTTATCCCTAAGGTTTGTTTGGGACAAGGCTATTCCTCACCTACAGGAGACTGACGGACGTGGGGTAGACTTACATCGTCACTGATAGCGTCGCTGTAGACCACCAGGTGCTTCACCATACCACCACACACCATCATCACATCACCATATCACGATCATGAAGCCTCACCATCACCATCACCATCATCACAACACACACAGGGCCGCCTCGCCTCACAGATTACCCAACCAATGACCACAATACCAAACCATAACACATCCTACGGCAGAGCAAGGTCAGTTTACTAGCACGACCCACATTAAGTCACTCCCTCTCTCGCTTTCCTTACCACACTACTACTTTACCCTTTTATTTTAGGGGGTGCAGAAACCGAAACGTTATAAGATCGGAAAAATAAACGGTATCTCAGCAACTCGCTATAGCTATTATATATAGTAACCCGATAAGAAAAGCATTATGACAACTCGCTATCACCATCATTCATCGATCAAGTTATAATGTTAACAGCACGTTCTCAACACGCTGTCCCAATCAATACTGTATTATCACTCATTCAAGACTGTATGATGGTAACAGTAAGTTGCTAAATTTCTCGTTCTGATAATACAGTCTATCAACTTAATTGGTACTGAGGAATTGACTGTATATGTAGATAATATACTATACAATCTTTTTGAATAGTTACGTAATATGAGCAGTATTGAATTTGCCGAGGCGGAAAATTGGCATTTATGAATGAACGAGAGTATAAACTATCATTACTACTAAGCTGGCCAAGTATTAACAGTTTTTCCGTCTTTTAACATAAGGGATTCTGCACACTGTTCAAGGAGAAAAATTGTAAGCACTCTTCCCAGCAATAATTTATTGGCATTTCCGCTCTCTGGCAACATTTTGGGTTCTTTGCACACATACTGGTAAACCGCCTAATTCAAGATTATGGTATTGTTTATATAAACACCTTTACATTTTACTGTATGAATTCATATTTTTTCACCAACCAACTTTATTTCTAAACTCAATTAAATCAACAAATATATGTGGCACTCCAAGGACTTGAACCTAGGACACTCACACCAATATATGTGGCACTCCAAGGACTTGAACCTAGGACACTCACACCGATTTGGATTGTTATATATTGATTATGTAAGACTCGACAAATGAAACTGTCCCAAAGGACCTGGAATAAAACTAGAAATAGCAACACCTGGTTAAAAGGAACAGGCTAGATTTGTCAATAGAATCTTTAATATAAAAATTGTACAGTTGGATGGACTATGTGGGACTCACAGGCCTGCACAAATTGTCAAACCACCCACATAAATGCTCAAATTAACTGCAAACTGGCCTGTATAATGTTGGGCCTGGCTTGTCAAACTGAGTGTGTAGTGGCCTTAGAAGTTGTTTGTTTTCTTTCTGCAAAACATTAAGAAGTGGTCAGATTAGAAATGCCAATAAAAAGTGCGGGAAAGCGCGATCACAAAATATACGCCCTTCTTCTGGTACTCACGGGTAAATAAACCCTATCTTCTCTTTACTAAATCTCCCTTTCTATGACATCATCTCTAGTAGGCTCGGCAAAGCTCTTTGAAATACACAAAGATTCAGAGGGCAATCTTTTATTTAAGGGGTCGTACATCAGAGACGTCAAAATAAAAAAGCCGTACTCTATCCCACAAAGGTCTATCATCAAGGTTGATTGTAATATATCTTAAGTAGCAGCCTCATGTAGCGCTCATCTTCTACTGTAAAGCAACACATCACACATTAGTCAAACGTACAATAATGTCATAGAACGAGAAAGGCTAAATCAGTGCTATGGTAAAAAATAACTGTGCTCATTACATAGTCATTAACACGTTCAGTACCAGGGACGTCCTTTTCATCTTATTCTGGCAACTAGTAGACGATTTTATTCAGCTTAGGAAGGACCTCTAGCACTATAATAAGGCATCAAACTATCTCAACCAGCCCTTTTAACTACCACAGATCCTTCCCAAGATTCATAATATCGTCTGAATGTAGCTGGAACATAATAAAGCACACGTCGCTGGTACTCAAAGGGTTAAACTACAAAACAATAACATAATCAGAAATGTCACATCCTAAGCCCCGCTAGTGAAAAGACAATAATATTTTGACCATAACCAACAAACACACCCCCTGACACAAACACAATGAAAACATGTACAAATTATCAAACCAAAACTAAGGAGATGAATCGTGAAAATAATGTAGTCCAGTTGTTAGAAATAGGCCGCAAATTACGACACCTAACCTCCGTAACTCAAACAGGGCTAGAGCAAATAGGCTGTCAATTTCCACACTTATTACCTGGCTGACTCTTCCCAAATGGTAGAAATATTAGCTCCATTACTCTAGTTGTTTTTCTAATTACAGAGGTTAGTAGTCAATATTTTTGGCCTAATAAAACAATAGACTATAGTATAAAGGTGGCCACCACATCTAATCAATTATACAATACTGTACTGTACTTCTAAGGAGCCGTACTGACAAATTATGCAGGGTGAGAGGGAAGAAAAAGGAAAATAGGTGATTGATCTAACTGGCTCAAAGTGACTGAATAAAAATCCACTGTGAAATAGGGCCTAAAATTGATACAGGTCTCACTCACTATCCGATGCCCTGATTTATGATAGTATTATAGGTTTGTGTTTGTGTTTTGGCTGGTCCGAAAACACATCCCTATTTGACCCCATTCATTTTAGGGTTCGCTATACACTTTTTCTATTTAAGATCGGGTTTTCAGGAACGTAACCCAATCGTAAATCGAGGGAGACCTGTACTCGAACCCGGGAACTTTCTGCTAAGGTTACAGCCCAAATCAATTGTTCGCCGATAACACTGCTGAGAAGAGCCAGGAATTGAATATACTGTATTCCCAAAGTGATTGGTCCCAAATTTATAACTTGACAATGAAGCGTCACAAGAATGAATCTATTGACTCCGATACCTACCTACCCTACACAGAAATTAATGTGTGATTCTAAAAATTGATATCAGTTACCCTACATGTACAATTCTCCTACTCATCCAGACAGAAAGGGGCGAGGGAATGTGAAAGTGGTACCGGACCCCGAGAATTAGAACCCTTGAATATTGTTTCTGTTCGGGCTCTGTCTCGAGTCGGCCACCCCCAGGCAATGGGGTATGTGCCTAAGTATATACTTTACATACATAACCTACCTGTGAAAAAGGGAAACCGCTCCATAATACTGTAATAGCTTGACAAATTTTAACAGTGGTAGAAAAAAAAATGAATGATATACCCATCCCACAGAAATGATAAGAGAAGGATTATATGGGTTGAATCGGTTCCCTAGTACCTACCCTGTGAGAAAGGAATACTAGCTCCAAAATAATAACTTTAAAAAGTGATTGGAAAGAGTGAATGAGTTACCTACCTTGTGAAAAAAGAAAATGGCTCCAAAATAATAACTTAACACATTCAAAGTGATCGGAAAGAGTGAAAGAGTTACCTACCCTGTGAAAAAAAATAAAATAAAAAAAATACAAAATAGTAGCTGGACACATTTAAAGTGATTTAAAAGATTGAATGAGTTACCTACCCCCAGATAACAGAGTCTACAAAATGCCAAAACGATGTTGACACCACAACTTACCCTGGTGGAGTTGGAGGTCGCTTGTAGCCAAACTTGGTGTCAGTACAGTTGCGGGAGAAATGTCCTAGCTCCCCGCACTGGTAGCAGCGCAGGTTGGGGTCGTAGCCCCCCCGCATACGGCCACCGCGGACTCTGGGACGGGCCTGAGTCACCTTGATTCTACAGTGACCGATCATTCTGAGGGAGAGTTGAAGGTTTATTTCTAGCGTTACCAATACAAAAGTCAACACTGCAATATATTGAAAAATAACTTAAATAGCATCTGCTTCAAGTGCCTCGTTCACATCTATCTAATCTACTACACCGCAGGAGAGTTCCGTATGGAGCTCAGTGTCTGGTTAACCTGCTCTACTTAACTACTGCATCTACACTCCTTGAGAGTTCTGTGGGAAAACCAGACTGTAGCCATGGCCTTCCTTAGGGACTCGGGGGTGTTCGGCCAGGCAGCTTAGACACAGCATGTAGATAATAGTCTTTAATATATGACTATGTACAGTATGTATATACCGCGGCGATGGCGTCTGCCGGTTTATTAAAAGATCATCGCAGCCACACATTTCCTCACAATTTTCTGACATCCATTCACTACTCGTATTATATTTTGTTTTATTTGTGCTTATGTCCTACCACTATCGCTGATCGACTAAATAAACAAAACACAACTCACATGCCATCTGTTTCCTTGAGTGCCCGGTCTGCGTTCTTCTGGTGAGCAAAGACAACAAAGGCGAAGCACGGAGGGTTACGAGCCATCCAGATCTCTCGCAGACGACCGTACTTTTCAAATACTCGCTCCAAGTCGCGCTTCCTTGTGTCCACATCTGAGAACATGGGGTAAAAGATAAAAAGCTGTCTTGATGCGTATTGGTTAATGTGTGGAATTTCGGTGTGAGTATCCTAGGTTCAAATCCATGGAGTACCACATGTATTCATTAGTTTCATTGATTTCATTAATTAGGTAAATTTGTAAGTTAATTGGTAGGTTGGTGATATGAATTGCAACAGGGTGTCAAACCAAAGCAGAATCCTTAATTTTTAGTCATCATTATTGTATTTGCAAAGGTAAAATTGTGGTTTATAGTTCAAATTATGTCTTTGGAAGTGATTAAATGGCCAAAACAATGCTATTTCACGTTAATTTTCTTATATTCATCTAGATAGCGTAATACTTGGTGCGCGGAATTTCGGTGTGAGTATCCTAGGGTCGAAGCCATGTACAGGTCGACCAAGAAACAATGTTTACACTAACGCTCTAAACATTCTGGAAGTGGGTCGAAATCTTATGATAATACCTCACAGACGTATGTTTCATCCGATTCATTCCGTTCACACTAGATTATTTACAGCTCACCAGTAAGATTGTTTCTTGGTCGAGTGTACAATATTCATTAGTTTCATTGATTACATTAATTAGGTAAATTTGTAAGTTAATTGGTGGGTTGGTGATAATATGAATAGCAACAGGGTATCAAACAAAAGCAGAGGCCAATATTTTTAGTCTTTTATCATTGTATAATTATAGCTAAATTAAAATGTAAAACTTGCAAACTAAACAAACCAAAATGATGTCTTAGGAAGTGATATAATGGCCAAAATAATGCCTTTTCATGTTAATTTTCTAGGCTCGAGTCATTGGAGTGCCACGTGTATTTGTTGATTTCATTAATTGAGTTTAGAAGTAAAGTTGGTTGGTGAAAACATATGAATTCCTCGCTATGCTCAACATTACCAAACCACCAAATTATATCAAAATAAAGGAAATGTCTAAATACTGACCGAGCTCTGCCACATGTAGCCTGGCTCCGTCCACTGGGGTACCACTCCTTGACCTTGACCTCCGGCGTGACCTAGAACGCGAATCAGAACGTGACCTCCTCCGGGACCTGCACACATGATGACAGATTAGGAGAACAAATAAGTAGAAAAAAAATATATATAAATAAATAAATAAATAAAAATATAAGCAAAGATAGAAACTGTCAAATTTGATATACCGTATATATATTGATGGCTACAGCTCCAACTTCTTTATAGCCTGAAACTCGCAAGTGGTTAATTGAGTAATCCATAGCAGGTATGGTTTTAATCTTAAGTTCAAGTGGCAGCCCTATTCTGGGATGCCTGACTTGTTATTAAATTTTATATCAGATGCCTGACTTACATTAAATTTTATATCAGTTTGTACAACCCACTCCCATTTCTTTCTAGGTCTCTACCCCTTCGTGCAACTTCTACTACGTTCAGACTTGTATCTCTTCACTCAAATTAATCATCCATCCTTTCAACATGCCCAAACCACACCAGTCTGCTTATACGAATCTCTTCGGAGCTTCAGGATTTGTATGGGTACCGGTACGCCTTATTGCCTTGATACAAGCAAAACACAGAACAAGACAGCATAAAACAAAATCTAATACAATCAAATATTTATCACAGGAGCGTTCACATAACCATGATTGCTCTGGTGAACGTGATAGTTTCTAATTTGCCAAATCATAGTTGCTCTGATCATAAACATATATGATCACTTTGAGGAAGTGGCTAGTAGACGAGTAATCTAAACCATTTATAGGAAGAATTCCCCTTATAGAATACTGTACGGTATACAGTATATGAAAGTCATTTTTGTTTGTGATTGAACTTCACTTTATAAACACCATCATTTACGGTAGAGTTTATAGAGAGAATGTCATACAGAGAACAAAGAAGAAAAGAAAGTATATTTTTTTGTGGACCCAATTATTGGGTTAAAGTGAACATAATTTGACCTTTAATACGCTTCACAACATGATGCAGCACTGCTGAAACCTGTCCCAGTTATCACCAGATTTTCTCTCCACCACAATCGGCCAGTACACAGCAACAAACCCATACACACTATCAAATCATTATCTTAACCCTTTCACGCATTTATGACGCAGAGGTTGTCCGATTAGCAATAAAAAATAGTTCTCTCACTCTTATAATTACCTCTCCAAAATTAGTTTTCTGCCCACAGCTAACTCAAAAGACAACTGCAGAGGTTGAAGTAACTAAACTAAAGGTTTTTAAATACCCCTGATGGTACACAAAGGCTTTAATGTATCCCCAATAGGCTCAAAATTGCGTCCTATGTCAGAGAGGGTTAATTATACTCATGTTGGTGACTGGTACTGTACAATACTGTACAATCCAGTGGATCTGGAACGCAGACAAATAAACAATAAAATAAGGTGGGAAACAAGGAGGGGGGTGAAGGAGAGGGAGAGAGAGATAGCTAGAAATGTGAAGGATAATCCAAAAATATTCTGGAAGTACATTCAGGAAAAATTAACAAGAAGAGTAGGGATCCCAGAGCTGGTGGGGGGGTTGAATGATGGGAGTAGAGCGGAGACTGATAAGGAGAAAGCAGAGGTGCTGGGGAAATACTTTGGGGGGGTACTAACAGTGGAGTCGGAGGATGCAGTGCCTACTATTCCCATCAAACAGGCACCGGCACTAGAACTAGTAGAGTTTTCCCATGCTAGAATAAGAAGGGCTATAGAAAAAAATGAATAGAAGTAAGTCACCGGGACCGGATGGGATACACCCAAGAATCATAAAGGAAGGAGGGGAGATGTTAGTAGAGCCATTGAAAATGTTATTTGAGGTATCGTTTAATACAGGACAAATCCCGATGGACTGGAGAGAGGCGAACATAACAGCTATATTTAAGAAGGGAATGAGAATGACCCCAGGGAATTATAGACCAGTCAGTTTGACAAGTGTTGTGTGTAAACTAATGGAAACGGTAATTAGAGAAGGAATAATGGATCATATGAAGTCAAACCAACTTTTCAGTGGGAGACAGTTTGGATTCTTGCCGGGGAGGTCGACGGTACTACAGCTAATGAAGGTGGTAGATGATTGGATGCAAATTTTAGAAGATGGTGATGTAATAGACGTGGTATATTGCGATTTTATGAAGGCCTTCGATAAGGTCCCACATAAAAGGTTAATAGAGAAAGTTAGAAGCTATAATATAGGGGAGAAATGTGTGAAATGGATAGAAGCCTTCCTGAAAGATCGGAGCCAGAGGGTATTGGTGAATGGAATAGGCTCGGGGTGGAGGGAAATTACAAGTGGGGTACCTCAGGGATCTGTGTTGGGACCATTGCTGTTCGTTATATTTATCAACGACTTGCCTGAAGTTATAACTAATGGAAGTGAGGTATACCTGTATGCGGATGACACTAAACTGTATAGAAGAGTGAGGAGTAAGGAAGATATGGGTTTGCTTCAAGAAGATGTGGAGGGCATGAAGGGATGGTCTGAGCATTGGTTAATGCCTTTTCATCCAAAAAAATGCAAGTACATGCGGATTGGGACCAGCAAGATAGACAAGGTAGGATACAGTATGTATGAAGCGATGGAGGAAGTGAGTGCAGAAAAGGATATAGGAGTAGTGATAGATAATAAGTTAAATTTCTCAGAACATTTAGCGGAAAAGATAAACAAAGCCAATAGAATTGTAGGGCTGATAAGGAGGACATTTGTGTCACTTGACGAAGAAATCTTCAGGAATCTATATACAGCGCTGGTTAGGCCACACCTGGAATATGCAAACCAGGTGTGGGCTCCATATATGGTAAAGGATATAGAAGCAGTGGAGAAAGTGCAGAGAAGAGCTAGCAAGCTGGTACCAACGTTGAAGAACGCGGGCTATGAGCAGCAGAGGTTGAGGACACTGGACTTCCGACACTGGCATATAGGAGAAAGAGAGGGGATATGATAGAGACTTTTAAGATAGTGTCAGGAAAGTACGATGAGGATGTGTGTGAAGGTATCTTCTTGATGAGGGAGGGAACAAGAACGAGAGGACACTCTAAGAAAATTTACAAAGAAAGAAATAGGCTTGAGAAGGCAAAGAACTCATTTTGTGATAGAGTGGTAAAATGAGTGGAACGCACTGCCCCAGTATGTAGTCGATTCCGAATCAATAAGGGAGTTTGAAAGTAATCTTGATAAAGCATGGGGAAGACAAGATTTGAAGTTTGATTATAAAACAAAAATACAGAATAGTAAAAATGTTGCGTCTGCTACCGCCGCCGCCAACACCGTGAACGACCGCAGCAGTGCAAGCACTGGTACTGAGCTGGATACACAGGCATAGTTTGCCTTTTTCCAGAGGATCTACTGTAAGAAACTGTAAGAAATACCTAGAACTGTGGGACTGTGACCTGGACCGTGACCTCTTCCTGCTCCTGGATCGTGAGCGTCGGGTCCGTGATCGCGACCGTGAACGACGTCGAGACCTGGACCTGGAACGTGATCGGGACTTTCTGGGTCGTGAGGCCGCCTTCTTCTTGGACAAAGAGGAGGAGGAACTAGACTTGTGGTCCTTGCTCGGCTCGTCACGGGTCTTGCTACGACTGAGGAGGGAGAACAAACGGTAAAAAAAAAATAATAATAATAATAAAATATATATAAAAATACAAATATACAGTAAACTGCATATGTAGTGTACAGGGTAATTTATATGTATAACTTACAAACCACACAATATCAAGACGAAAGAACTTATCAAAATCATTATATGGAAATAACACATTGAAAATTTTGCAAAACAATATTATGAAATATAAAAAACACAGAAGACATTTCTGGCAGAGTACAAAAAGGGCCATTGCCCAGGAAATATTTAGGCCAATAAAACCATGTTTACATCTACAGTATGCATAATTTCTTAGTACCGTAGTAATAAGACCAATATTCTTCTTCGTAAGTAGAATTCATGCTAGGAATTGGCTTTATTACCAATTAGAACATATATTTAGACATTGTTAAATTGGCCAAAGTATTTATTGGCATTTCTGAACATTGGCCCTTTTTGCACTAAGCCAGAGGACTACAGTATATACCTGCGAGAGTGACGTGAGGAAGTGCGCTTGTCACTGGAGCTCTTCCTAGGTGGTTCAGCATTACTGATGGGACTCTTGGACTGTCTATCATTCTTGGCCTCATCATCTACGCTGCCCCCGCGCTTCATTCCGTTCTCGCGACCATCCGGAGTCTCGTCCCCTCGGCCGGAGCTCTTTCTATCACGGTCGTCGGAGGAATGACGGCTCCGCTGCACTGACCGGGATCGCGACGGGGACCGGGTGACAGAACGGGATCGTGAGCGGGACCGTGACCGTGATCGCCTTTCGTACATCTCTGCATCGTTTCCGTTGTCAGAGGCCTTGTGCTTTAGGTCCCTCTCTTCCTCTGAATCAGACGACATCTGAAAGTATTGAAGATAATGGCAACATTATTAAACCTATGTACAATCGCGCTAAGAAGTCATGACTCGATTCCCAGTACCTTTTGTTCAGAAAGTGCTATCTGGCAACTATTGAGGCTTTACTATATTCATATATTACACACCGGGGAGAACTGTATTGAAGGAAACAATACCAAAAACACGATATACAAGTATTGTTGCAATATATTTATCTCATTATGTGAGAGCAAACCAAATAATACGAAAGTTGAGACTAACCCGAACGAAAAAAATTGTAACTCGTAGTATTTCGCTCACTAGATTCAGGATTAAAATGTGGAGCAAGTCTCTTAATGCTTGTATTACTTTTTAAACCAACAATACTGGGAGAAAAGTATCTCATAAAATTAAAACCAACAGATAAAACTAATATTCAAATCATAAGTGTCAATAAATCACGTAAATAAACATATAACAGATTGTTTTTTCCACATTTTATTCTCTATGTGGGACAACAGTCTGCCTGAAAAACAAGCGGTCTCCAGTATATTTTGGAAGAAAGCTTGAATACTCGAGAACAGCTTGTAATTTGTATAGACAAACGATGAATTTTCACTTTTAGAATATATAATAACCCCTAAGGAGACCCATATATAAACGGAAGAATATATAATAACCCATAGGGAGACCCATATATAAACGGAAGATGGAAAGGCAAGTGTAAAAGGAAAAAGGTGACTATAAACGCAAAGAGATATACTCCCCCTCATATCCTGACAATATCCTACCGTTCCTACGGGCCTGGGAGTGCAACATGCTAGATAGCGCATGTAAATTAATTACTCTCATTATTCTATAAAGAAATTGTAAACAAACGTTACTTATATTTATTCCAACTTCAACATAAATCAAAATTGGAGGGCATAAATAGGTTAATTTTCTAAGTAGGCCAATTATTGGGAATATCCAAAGACCTACAGTTTAAAATTTGGAAACGACCGGGCTCCGAGGGGCAGTGGAGAGTTGCCAGCGGTAGCCAGATTTGGGAACTATTGTCCGATCCTTAGAAAAAGCGAGTCATGACTTCTTAGTGCGATTGTACATATATAAGAAGGGCAGGGAGGGAGAGGCAGACTGAGAGTGAGATGGAATGATGAAAGTGGTGTTGGGTGTGGAGATGGGGCAACGGCTGATAAGAGATATATAGAGGTGATTTATCCGTGGTTAACTGGCCACTTCTTCGGGAATGTAGGTGTGTGGCAATAGATAAGATAAGACTACAACAATGATGAAGACTTTGTACCTCTGTCAGACTGTGTATTTGACAACTTTAAAAATTCCAAACCACAACCTCATCATCATCTCTGACATCTTGCTTCCTCCTGGGACATGCTTCATTTACCCGTGCAACAATTCCTCTTACACTATATGGAATTTTTCCTTTATATACTTTTCACTTTCTTCCCCTACCAGTTGCTCCACTCACCTAACTTCCGTGTAGGCTATCTTTCTTGTGATTCGATTCTATCCTGTCCATTATCTGAACATTTACTACACTATCTCAAAGTACTGTACATGTACTTTATCTTTGTCTACCAAACCACTCCATATTCAATATCCAAAGCTTGCTCTTCCATTCCACAAGACATATATTTTCAAACCACCTCACATGAATTGTCAGCCTGGCAAACAAAAGTCCTTTCATATCCAATCATTCGTTTTTAGTCCCCCTTTTGAACTATTTTTTCCCAGCCAAAGCCCCCCTTTTTGACACAAAGTAAACATCGCACATCATACAAATACAGTAAAGTACACAACACACAAATACAATAAGGCAACGAGGGGAGATAAACTGGGAAGGAGGAAGGGAAGCCGATCGAACCCGAGCGTGACGTCACCAGGCAGAGTCAATTGACCACTTGCGAGTTTCAGGCTATAAGGAAGTTGGAGCCTTAAACATCGATATTAAACAGAAATACAATAATAATTCTGATGGCTAAAGGGTATGTTGAATTGGGTTTTATGTATTTATGAATGCACTATGACCGTATTTTAGCTCGACATTCTGTTAAATATCGATGTCTACAGCTCCAGCTTCCTTATAGAACGAAACTCGCAAGTCGGCAATTCCGCGGGAGATTGAAAATGTTCCGTGTTATTCAACGCTTTCCCATTTATTGCGTCCACGGGAGATCAAACACGCGTTACTCGACAGCATGACTGTACTGTATAGTACTTTCAATTACAACCGTCAACTGGGGCGAATTCGGACTTTACGCCAATTAAAAGATAATTAAATAAATAAATAGATAACGAATAAACATATTAGAAATCTGTTTTCACTTGATTGTTCGAAATGCTTTTATCTAACTTTCTTGCTTAAATAGTTTTAATGAATAATGTGATATGTACGGATTACAAATTAACCCCCCCCCCCCCCCCCCCCCCAGTACTAGTGTTTACACTACTAGCACGCTCGCGATCACGTTCCCGTCTATTTTGACAGTTGTGACATATTGTCATGATCATACAGTATATATTGCCAGCAGGGGGCAAATTGCAGAAAAAGTCGGGAAGGATGGTAGTATCCGGTAGTCATGTTTACATGGGCTTGCGGTTAAGTTCCCGTCTATTTTGACGGCTATTTGTTCTGTTATTTGCCCCCTGCTGGCAATATATATGATGATGACAATAAAGCCATTATCACACGAGAGCATTTATAGTCAACATTTGATGATCAACATTTTTGGAATATTTTGCACTGGTATCGGAAACTAGACTGGTGGTAGATGAATTTACGTGACCGAAATATTCTAAATTTGGACCTAAGCTGCCAGACCAGTGTTAAGGATAAATGTTGAGTGAAAAAGCGCTCGTGTGATACCAGCGTAAGTCATGGGGGGGGGGGGGGTGAGAGGGAGCAAAGCCCCCCTCAACCTATTATTGTATCCCACGGCAGTCAAAATAGATGAGAAAATGCTCGCGAGCATCCGAGTAGGGTAAACAAGACGGGCGATAGGCTTACGCCCGAATACTACATACTGTACTGGCCAAAGAGTAAAAATAAACGGGAACGTAACCACGAGCGCACAACCTAGGCCTATGTAAACATGGCGACTGTACGCCCGGATACTACAGCCTTCCAATAAATTGTTTTATTACCGTCCGTGGGATCTACCGAGTCTAAAAGAGAGGAGAGAGAGGGGAGACATGATAATGATGTACAAATGTACCCGGGGGCTGGAGGGGCTGGATAGGGAGGATATATTAATTATGGATACAGGAATAACTAGAGGCCACAGCTACAAAGTAAAAAGACCTACCTGCAAGAACGATATCAGGAAGTTTAGCTTCCCCTATAGATGTATTGACAAATGGAATGGGCTGGAGGAGGAGGTGGTAGGGGCAAGGAACATCCATATTTTCAAGAAAAAATTTGATAAAAAGTAGACTGAGAGACGGGACAACACGAGCTTAGCTCAACTCCTGTAAACTACAATTAGGTAAATACAATAATAGGTTAAGCCCCTGACACCCCATGACTTATTGCCATCATCATATATATTACCAGCAGGGGGGAAGTAAATGCTGGCTGTGAGATAATTTCATAAAGAAGTTAAATTAGATGCAAACGTAACTGCGACTTGTGTAACTAAGACGACGCGTACGCCAGCTAACACCATCTTTACCCAAAATTATCTTATAATACATTACTGACAGTACAGACATCGATAATTATCGCGAATAGACTCGCAGCGTTATTATACATCATTTATTAGGGAAAGTGAAGCTCTATGGAATCCTTATAATATACTCACATAGATTCCGTTGTGGGAGAATAGTTTTGATAAGTTTTGTAACTCGATTTTGTCTATATAAATAGTCCCGCGCGTAAACAAACTCAGTCCCGCAATCTAGAGAGCTCTGCTACGGACGTGTTCATGCTTACAAAAAGTGTTCGGAATGGAGTACACTCGCTACGGTAAAGTGTTATGTTCTACAAAGATGTTACTGTATGTCTAATATATGACCACAGTAGCTGGCATACAAGGGTTAGTGTTGTATCCCACGTACTGGGTCTAGTTTGTTGTTCCCCAAGCTGCCTGGCCGAACAGCCCCACAGAACCCGAGCAATTCCAAGGCCATAACCGAGCGCCCCCACAGAACCCTCCCTGCCGACCACAATAAAGCCTGGGTGACCGAAGCCACTCCATGGCGGGGAGCTGAGGAGGGTGCGGAAACGCCCGGGAAACCAAAGCCCCACCCAGGGCCCTATGCCCCTCAGCAATTATGAAGAGAAAGTTGAGGGGCAAGGGAAAAATGTGACGCTTTGGCTTCCAATCTGGGTAGATTGGGAGGTCAATCCACGGAAAAGATGCCGTCACTCGAGATCTAGAAAATATATAAGTTAAAGGAACAGTCAGAGTAAGCTATGGGTATGGCAGAGATTGCTCAGTTCTCACTCTGATAGACCAGCCCATCACCACATGACTAGAACCCAATCCTCTCAGCATCAGCTAGGAAAGGCCCTAGAAAGCCGCCTTTGGCGGGGGGATAGCTCCCCTAGGTTCAATGTTATTTTAATACCACAAATTTTGTTGATATATTTGAAGATAAATATTGAATCTATATGCTCTAAAGATCATAAGAAAATTTGTTTTAACCCTCGGCAAAACCTAATAAAAAAGTATGGTACTAAAATGTCTTTTTCGTAACAAGGTTGTCAATACGGTACTTTCAGTCATCGATAGCTGTAAAGATCATATGAAAATGTGTTAAACCCTCGGAAAGACCTAATATAAAAGTATAGTACTAAAATTTAATTTTCGTAACAAGGTTGTCAATACGGTACTTTCCCGTTATCAATGTACAATCAAGCTGAAAATTGCAGAGTAAACACCATAGACTTCATCGACTTTTCTTTCACATTCGTATAATCAACACCCAATTTTTTTAATTTTTTTATTAAGGGAGCACTCAACCAGCGAGGGTGTGGGGGCGGCAGCCCCCACCCTTAATACTAGGTTAGGTTAGGTAAGGTTGTTAGGTTAGGCTAATGTCTTTTCAAATCACTATTGGGGGGTGTGTCTCAACATTGATCTATAGGCCTAATGGGGAAAATAGGTTTTCCCGAGATTTCTAATTAATTACAAACACTATATATTGATGCAAATGACCAATTTTGCTTATAAAAAACACTCGGAAAATTTGTGGTATTAAAATAAAAAATTTCCCTCCCCTATTTCAACCCCTTTCGGGGTCGGGCACCCGCCCTGGGTCTAGGTTAGGTTAGGTTAATATACTATGTCTCGGAAACAAGATTCGTAGTTGCGGTAGTATTTATATCAAAACTATAGTTAACTATCAAAACTATTCTCCCACAGTGGAATCTATGTGAGTATATTATAAGGATTCCATTGAGCTTCACTTTCCCTAATAAATTATGTATAATAACGCTGCGAGTCTTTTAAAAAAAAATTACCCAGACATCTATATCAATGTATTATGTGATATGACAATTCCGTAGGCCACACAAAAACCGATGGGTGTCACACCGGGTGCAGTCTTACCAGCTGCCACCAGAAGGGAAATAACAAAACAAAAATCAGTCAAAATCGACGGGAACGTAACCACGAGCTATGTAAACATGACCGTGCGCCCGGATACTAGCCAACATCCTTCCCCTAGTAGGATATTACGGTCAATATTTATGAGCCGCACCACAGCTGGGATCTCATTTCTAATGGTAGTTTTGGGTTCCTATCATTTTATGCTTCATTGCTAGGCTAGCCTATATAATTTTTATCCACCGGAAAATATATTTTTGTCTTGGCTTTCTTTATTTTATTTTGTTTGTTTAGCATTAACCTAACCTAACCTTACCTAAATGTATTTGAGGGCTAGGCCTATTAGGTTAGGTTAATGCTAAAAAATAAAGCCAAGAAAAACAAAATTTGAAGCAATGAAGCATAAGATAGAAGATAGGAACCCAAAACTACCATTAGAAATGAGATCCCAGCTGTGGTGCGGCTCGTAAATATTGAAGAAATCCCGGACAGCCTTTTTGGTAGGCCTAGCGACTACAGCAGGATACCTCTAACCTGGTATAGGCCTAGGCTGCGGCAATCCTAGTGTTTACTATACTAATTTGCTTAGTTTTTTCTCAGAGGTATATGAAGCAGTAGATAATGACAAGTCATATGATATTATATATTTAGATTTCAGTAAAGCTTTCGACAGAGTCCCTCATGAGAGATTGATGAGAAAGGTTGAGGCACATGGAATAGGTGGGGCGTTGTTAGGATGGATTAGGTCATGGCTAATTGGTAGGAAGCAGAGAGTCAGCATAAATGGTACCAAGTCAGAATGGGGAGCAGTCAAAAGTGGTGTCCCCCAGGGATCGGTATTAGGTCCCCTGTTGTTTCTTATATACATAAATGACCTAGATTTAGGTATAACTAGTAGGATAAGTAAATTCGCAGACGATACTAAAATAGGGAGATCAATTGATTCAGATAGCGATATAGAGTGCCTCCAAAGGGATCTAGATACCTTACATGAATGGTCAGTAAATTGGCAGATGAAGTTTAACATTGACAAATGCAAGGTATTAAAGATAGGGAAGATGCAAACAAATGTTAAATATAAACTAGCTAATTTAGAATTAGAAAATTCAGACTGCGAGAAAGATCTAGGTGTGTTTGTTAGCAATGATTTGAAGCCTAGAAAACAGTGTATAAGCGTTCGTAATAAGGCAAACAGGATTCTCGGGTTCATCTCTAGGAGTGTGAGTAACAGAACTGCTGATGTTATCTTAAAACTTTACTTGTCATTAGTGAGACCCCATATGGATTATGCTGTCCAATTTTGGTGTCCTTATTACAGAATGGACATAGATTCATTGGAGAGAGTACAGCGTAGAATGACAAAAATGATCCATAATATTAGAAATCTTTCGTATGAAGAAAGGTTGAAGAAATTAGGTTTACATTCGTTAGAGAGACGCAGAGTTAGAGGGGATATGATAGAGGTGTTCAAGTGGGTTAGTGGGATTAACAAAGGGGACATGGCAAATGTACTAAAGCTCAGTGATAGCGAAAGAACTCGTACCAATGGTTTCAAATTAGATAAATTTCGTTTCAGAAAAGATATAGGCAAGTATTGGTTTGGTAACAGAGTTGTAGACGGGTGGAATGGACTACCAAGTGCTATAGTGAGATCTAAAACTGTAGGGAGCTTTAAGATAAAATTGGATAAGCATATGGACGAGAAGGGTTGGGTGTGAAGGGGGATCAGCCGGGTTGGGCCAATCAGCGCTCTGCAGACCTCCATAATCCTGCGTTAATCTCTAACCGTTTTGGTAAGATGATCCTCAGGGTATTAGAGTGTGAAGCCTATAATTGGGCTTTGTAATGAATTGGGGTTGTGTGGGACAGGGATCTGCCTTGCTTAGGCCAATCGGCTTTCTGCAGACTCCCATTTTCTTATGTTCTTATGTTCTTATGAAAGGACATTAGCCTATCTTAGTATTATGGGTGGGGGGCCGGGGCTATTGCCCCCACCCCCCACTGGTTGAACCAAGACAACACTGTATATCGAAGAAAAAAACATAACACAAACAAAATCACTAGTCAAATAGGCAGCTTAAAGGCTGTCCAGGGTCTCTTCAATTTATACCTAGGCCTATATTTTCTTTCCTTTTAGGCCTAATTCTAAGCTCCTGCAGCATTCCTCATATTTCATAGGCCTAGTTTATCCGATATGATTAGGCCTATTAGGTATAAGTACCATTAACCATGTGTTACACACCTTTAGTTCACATATACAATTATAAATTAAACGCTGCCCTTTTCACCTTTCAAAGTCAATATTAACTGGCGAATAAAATGTCAAATCTGAAGCCAAATTCTTGTTGGCCATACGCGTAACCAACCAAACTGACAAACTCTGACAGCAATACAGCATAGCATAACTCCCTTAATTTATGAGACTAAACATCAAATTCATGCTACCAAGACATAATACCGAGCCACTCAGCATGACGACAGCCGAGGTACGTGCTCAAGCAAAGAAAATGCTCATCGGAAAAATGTAAACGCTCCGACGATGAATTTCAGCAGTTGACACCATGACTGCCACCCCCCCGAGAAACCACCTTCACTTTAACATCTATTTACGGTGAAAATAATGGCTTCCCCGTCGAGATAATAACTGTACACCATCTATCTACCCTCCCCTTTATCCTCTATTAATTATATGTAACGTAAAGTAGCGATAAATGGTATACCTCGCGAAATGTGTGGGAATCGATAACGTGGCGTCTGCTTGCACGGTGTCTCTCCTTCTCAGTGATGCCAACGCCGGTCGACATTTTGATAAATCCCAAGGTATGCTTGTTAAAAATCCCAAGCTTCACTAAAGTAATCCAAGGTCTAAGTACACTATTATAAATATATGTATCATTATCAATTATTGATATTAAACAAGACAAAATACAGCAGCTTAGCCTACATTCATAAAAACACTAAAGACTATCTTAGTAAAACAAAATATATAATGTTCCTGTTCATCACGAACAACATTTTATAGTGGTCCCAATGAAGTCTATATCTATCTATTTATCAATTAGCAGAGACTCCCTAACCTCCATGGGGGTGTCCACCAATGAATCTCCTCCATGCACCTCTGTCCGTCGTCAACTCGTCATCACTCTTCCTACGAATGGGGCCGTTGTAAAGGCCTAGATTCCCGCCCTTGCTGGAAAAGAAGGCCTTTTTAAAACTATTGGGATTGTATCAATTGATGTTTTATTCTAATTGCATGAACGTTGGCAAGTGTTCTATGAATATTATATTGTGAATATTACGTAGGTTAATGCTTCAATAATATTAAAGCGTATTATTTTAATGTAAAACAAAATTTAAAATAAATGGCAGATACGAATGTACAAATACCGTTTATGGAGAGAATGTCAGCTGTATTACAGTAGATAAATATGACAAACTTAAATGTTACCACCTTTCCAGCTAGATACATTAATTGTAGGTGATAGGAGACATAACTTTGACTAATAAACAACATATAACAAACCTCAAATTATAACAATTAGGGCGTTTATAGTTTTGGTAGCAAAATATCTCTAATAAACGGCTCCGTATATACAGTGTTGTCATGTTAGCAGTATTGTGCTAATTGTGTAATATATAATTAGCTTTTACTTTTTGACATCTAGATTTTTTTTATAACAGAAAATTACATTTCAAATAGTTATATACTATAGAATATGAGTGTTTCTAGTAGATCTTTTGGGGTTTTACCATTTCCATTGCGATATTCAAGATTTCAATAAGGTGGCTACTTTCTAGCGACTTCTAGATAATTCCTAGTTCCTTATTTTAACGTCATGATCCTATCCCCCATATCTTTTTTCCCCAAACCCCAAACATTATCCTGCCCGAGAACAGCACTATGAGATACTCCCGATACTGAGAGATTAGTCTAGCGAAGCTTGCTATCTAGACAAATAATTTACAACGCTGCACGTCATCGGAAATTGTAAACAAACATTATTTAATAAAGTTCAATCGTTTTTAACCTGTCAAGATCCGATTACGTATTTATTTTCTGTATTATGGCGATTAGTAGACGATTTAATAGAGGCAAGCAGAAATACAGCCATATCCCATGTTTTTGAGGTGTAAACGACCGACATCAGTCCAAAGTTAGAGAAAAATCCCAAGATCTTGGGTAATATCCAAGAATTGGCATCACTGCGACTTTCAGATATTCCAGGCTTGTGACATTGTACAGGACGCCCAGAAACACTTCGACATGCAAGGCTTTGCTAGTTTATTAATAAATAAAACCTCTACCATAAATTTTAGTGAATATTACACGAGTGATTTAACATTATATGGATTGTGAGATGTCAGTATGTTTAATATAATTGAGGCGTATAGTTAGTTTTACAAATCGTAATAAAGTGAGAGTGTCAATAAAAGTGTAACGCCATATTTACCTCAATTATCTCAATATATATACGACACGAACATTTAAAGTAAGAACAACCTTTAATGTATGTCCTAGGAACAGCAGAAAAGAGGTTAGAGCGTAGAAACGAAAAGTTTTCCCAAAAATCGAAGTTTATATGTGCACTCAGAAATCTGATTTTTTCTTACAGTTTAAAATGGTGCTCAATTTTTCTGGTTAGGATTTGATTTATCCTCTAAGTGATATCAGGTGGCATAATTATATTTTCTTGGTGAGGAAATACATACTCATATGCCACAAAAAGGCTATAAGACTATAACAAGAGAATAATGCCAACTGGGCAAAAAAGTGGTTCAAATGGTAGAATAGTTCGGAAACTCGAGACTCTACTCGAACAATGGTTAGAGCTGTACCGAAGCAAGACAGAAAAAACGAGACTCTCAATTTGTATCGATACTGCAATACGGGAATGGACTGTATTGGGTTTATATACATTTACATAAACACCAATGCATTATAGTTATAGGTATGAAGTGATATTGATGGAAGGTATATATCCGAGCCGACCTCTATTACAAGCATATTAACGTAAAATTAGCATTATAGTATTAATGGGAAGCTACGTGCACAGCCGCCATACCTCTACATTCGCGCATATTACACTTATTTAAATTTATATTTTACCTAATATAACTAGCCTAACTTAACTAAGTATAAATTATATACTAAATTAATGAAATATATAATAAAATTAAGGAAAAATACATCGAAATAGAGTCGTAATTCCAGCGAATATAGAAGTATAGCGGCTGCGACTATGACTTCTCGTATCAAAGAAGTATAGCTCCAAAACCCAACCAAGCGCCCAAAGCAACTCTCAGGCGACACATTTTGGACAGAAAGACAGACGGGCAGGCGAGAGAGGAACACCACAGCTTTTACCGTGTCATCAAGTCACTACTATTATTATCCACCACTATGACCATGGAGCTGGAGATGGAGGAGGCAATGGTGAGATAGCCTAGTCTACTATTACTGAACTAATTAATATATTCTGAACCTGTTGATGTATTTGAACAGAGATTCCTGAACGCCATGCGAGACAGGTTGAGGCTTCCCCTGAATATGATATAATACCCTAGAACGGCTGTTTATGCTATAGGCCTACCCTTGCCTATGGGCTATGAATACATTATATGATGGTCTACTATGACTGAACTAATCAATATATCCTTTTAGATAGATTTGAACAGATTGCTGAACGTCGTGTGAGGTCTGAGGCAGCCCCCAACCAGGCCTAGGCTATGGAACGGCTGTTTATGCCGCGGTATCAATGGAGATTCCTATCCCATCCAAATATGTATCTATTTTGTGTTTCTTTTCTAGGAATATAGTGTTTTATTGTTTATTATGTTTTGAGTGGAGTATTTGCATTACCTTACCTTTGATAGGCTAGGCTGTCCTTTATTAAATTATGAGAATCCATGAAATTTGAAGCCTCTGAACTGGAAGTGGTTCTCGGAACTGGTCATTTGGCACCGTAAATGTTATTAGGCTAGGCTAGTTCCACCAAATTTTTAGTTATTTTCCCTAGGAAAGCGATTTTGTATTAGGCCTATTTGTATTATTATGTATCTAATGCTTCCATTGATAATGCGATTTGTTGTATGTTCGCGAACTTCGCGTCTAGCCTAGGCCTTTTTTTTGTTTACAAAATTATCCCACTGCCAGCTGTTATTTACCCCCTGCTGGTAATATAGGCTAGGCCTACAGTATATGATCATGACAATATGTTATGGTGGATGAGGGTTGCAAAACCTCCCTCAACTCATTATTGTATCCCACGGCCAGCTGTTGGGAAAAATGTTGGTAGCATTCAAGGAGACTACTGCAGGACTCTTCTTCTTTTTCTTCTTACCTCTGACCGGGGTATAGGCTATCCTAGTGTTTACTAGCCTATACCCCTTTGAAAGGACATTAGCCTAACCTAACAACCTTACCTAACCTATCCCAGTATTATAGGTGGGGGCTGCTGCCCCCACCCCCGCTTTGACTTAGATGTTTGGTGTATTTGTCTGAGAACTGGCTATTTTTCAATTTGTTTATAACTAAAATCCTCCATGCAGACTACCGTATAGGCTATGGAGAAAAATATGGCGAATCTATTGGTGCCTATTTTCACTAATAAATTGTTTCTCATAACGTCGCACTAGTGTCCTTGAATATTATCAAAATGTTTTGTTACCGGCCGTGGGATACATTAACCCCTTATTGGCGGCGCTCGACTTAAGCCGTGCACCAATTTGCAGCAAGTTAGGAGCATTATTAAGGCTTTTAAAGGGTTAAAATAGAGTGCAAATGGCCGGGAGCGCAGCGGGCCAGACAGCCGGCTCCCAGGGCTTACCGCCGCCCATTAACTCATGTTCCCTGTGTTCTCGAGAGGCCGGCAGTGTAGCCAGTAGTGAGCATAGCTGGGAAAAATATACCGCTATACGCTAAACTCCCATGTTCGTGGCACCACTGCAAGAGAACCACGAGTGCTACGTAGCTCGTTCTGGTCTCATTTTGAAGCTTTTAGTGCATAGTTTTTTGCTGAATACATTTCTTTTCATGCAGATACTTGATTGATCATTCAGGAGGGCCTGAATATGCCCAAATGAGCCCAAAACCCCCCACTAGACAAGGGTTAATAGGTTGAGAGAGGCTTTGCTCTCCTCACGCTTATGACTTAGTTGTCATTATTATACTGGGTATATATTACCAGCAGGGGACAAATAGCAGCTGGCCATCACATTGTGGGATGGATGGCAAGGATTCGGGCGTACCGCCCGCCTTGTTTAAGTTACGCGGACGCTCGGGATAATGTTCCCATCTATTTTGACAGCCGTGGATTACAATAATCCCCGAAGGGGTGGCCACGAACGAACCGCCTCCATGCACATAGATAGATAGGATTACAATAATAGGTTGAGGCTCATGACTTATTGTCATCATGTTTATATCCAGCAGGGGGCAAATAACAGAACAATTAGCCGTCAAAATAGACGGGAATTTACCGCGAGCGATTGACCTATGTAAATATGATGACCGTATGCCCAGATCTGTTATAAAAATTGCCACCTGTAAGTGGCACCGATTAGCGTGTCGCCCATCGGTAATTTGTGTAGGGTTTTGGTTGCCCGCCAAGGCTATCGAGTCCCATCTACCCGAATGATTTTGTATAAACAAAAAAAAGCAGTCAAATTATTTAACCCTCCAGCCCCGGCTATGTATTATTATATATATTCCTCGAAACCCGGGTGTTTTGGCCGAAAAACGTCTAGGCTAGGCTACCGTATATGTGTTAATCTGACTGATTCCCGCGCATCCCCAATCGTAGCTGTGTTATTTACCTGTAGAATGGCATTAAGTAGAGCTCTCTAAGTCAACTGGTTGAGTTGTGATGATGATTTCATTGGAGATAACTTTATGGCCAAAACAGCCACTTTACACTACTTTTCGATACTTAACAACAACATACAGGCACACACGAACAAGCGACGCTCTCCTTCTTGTGGCCGGCTGTTGTTTACATGCGTCGGACCGATGCCTCGCACACGAAGCTCACAGGCTTTCAACCACTGGGCGTTCAAGAGCCCTTCCGGGTACCTGTTATATGCTTTTTTATGGGTGTTCAAGAGCCCTTCCGTGGTGAGAGGGTTAAACAAAGCACGCGACGGTACGCCCGCTAACACAACCCTTACCAAATTATGTGAAAGGCATCAAATTACTACAGTATACAGTACTGTGGGAGAGTGAAAAACATAACCAAAATTGCATTGTCGTAAAAAAACTAAAAAGAAAACTGACTGCGTAAGTGTAAGGTAGTGCTCAAGAGCGTCAGTGCCTAAACATTATATATCATGAAGAAATAGAAAAAATATAGTAATTCGATTTGACTCCCTAAGAGCGGGGGGGAGGTGGTGTATCGTGGTAGCGCCTGGCGGGTATATTTGCCGAAAAGTACCTTCAGTCCATGCTCTTTATCATGCATAAGCAAGAGTGTAATACAATTATCTGTGAAAGTGCAAAGATAAGAGCTTTCCAATGAGATCTGAATCATCCCTGTACGATTTCTGGTCTTGCAACGATCGTGTACACTTTTGTAAAGGAAGGAGAAAATTGGGGGATGGATGTAGTTTTCGGGCGTACGGTCGTCATGTGCGCTCGCAGTTACGTTCCAGTCTATTTCGACGCTATATTTTCTGCTATTTGCCCCTTGTCATTACTACATGAATACTAGGTTAGGTTGTTTGGTTAGGCTAATGTATTTTTATATCCAAAGGCAGTCAAAATAGACGGGAACATGATGGGAAAGGCCCGACGCCACTACGCGTAGTGTAAACAAGGCTGGCGGTACGCCCGCACTTAACATTCTTGCCGATTTTTTTGTTAAATAGGGGATTTGGGCGGTTTTTCGTGTGTGAGAAAGAGAGGTCTGGGAGGGATCTCTGTGCACCGCCATCGGGCGAGGTCCAAGGCCGCCTATAGTCTCTCCAACGCTCTAGTTCTCTCTGGGCTCAAAATGGCACCCATCATATGACGGGCACCGCAGGGGTGGCCAATATTCTCTCTCCTGTCATATGGGCACTGCGAATTTAGGGTTAAATCACATATCCAGACTTCAGTAAAGTTTCACAAGTAATTATTATGTTACCTCCACCAACCGAATTTACTCCTAAACTCAATTAATTAAATTAAAAAATACATGTGGCAGCCCAGGGATTCGAACCTAGGATGCTCACACCGAAATTCAGTGCGCTACGAAGACAGTTAATATAAGCAAACAGGGAAGTTTCTAGAGTTACACCGGGTGTTACTCTGTATCCAGCAATTTTAATACAAGCCCCCCCCACTAATGGGGAGGTACAGTAGGGTCTCGTAATTGGTCGATGTGCGGCCTCACGTTATCGGAACAATGTTACCTACCGGTAAATGTCCAATTGGTCGATCGGCCCTAAATATCCCTTATTTTTCTGTTTTCATAGATTAAATGACACTCATTCACACACAATCAAGAATAAGAACCTATAGGAATGATAAAATAGGCACAGAAATGAGGAATTAAACATGAAATAAGCAGTTATTGTACAAAAGGACATGGCGAAGTTAGTCTGAGCGAGATGGATCCAAGTAACACGAGACGAGCGATTGACACTAGGCAAAAAAAATGCCAAATCGACCCTCTCCCCTTCCTCCCCACCAGTGACGTCACACAGCGCATCTACGTCAGATCAAGGACAACATTATTTAGGGCCTCTGTTGAATCTCCTTTTACAGATTCACTTTCCTTTTTTCAGGGAATTGAGACGGAAAACTTCATTGGGCCTGGTCTACCGCATACACTTACACTTAGTTACACTTAGTTGTATTCCGTCCGTTAGTGACACAGTTGAGCTGGGGCTCCACTGCGACCAGGCAGCTCCCTTTCTTCCACTCTCCATTCCAGAAGTCGGTTGGAGTTGGTGCTGGGGTATCCTGGTGTTGGTGGCCGGTCCGGTATTTTGGCCAGCCACATGTCCAAGTGTTTCTTGAAGGTGTCTGGAGACACCCCGGTCATGTTCCTGAGAGGGGCTGGTATACAGTTGAACAGTCTGGTTCCATTGTATGTAAAGCTGTGATGGATCAGGGATTTGATTTTTTGTGTTGATCCCGGCGTAGTCCTCACATAGCACAGCCTCCCTCGCCTTTGGTGCTGAGTCTCTTGGATGTTTGGATTTGGTACCTTTTTTTCCAAAATCTTCCAGACGTAGATGATGATGTATCTCTCCCTACGTCTTTGAAGTGAGTACAGCTGCAGCTCCTTAAGTCTCTCCCAGTAGTTAAAGTGTTGAAACCCATGGATTTTACTGGTGAATGTCCTCTGGGTGGCTTCAATTTCTGTTATTTCTCCTACTTTTTGGGGAGACCAGAGCTGGGAGCAGTACTCCAGTCGTGGTAGGACCAGTGACTTCCACAGTGTTAGCATACACCTTTCATTTCTTGTGTGGAAGGTTCTCAGGATCCAGCCTGCTATTTGTTTTGCTGTTGTTGTGGCTTTGGTAATATGCTGGGAAAAAGTGGCGTCACTGCTCATATTTACTCCCAAGTCCTTCACTGTGTCCTTGGCGGTAATTTCTTGCTGTCCACTTTTGTAGTTGGTGTCGTTTTGTAGTGCTCTCTTGTTCCCGTACCTTAGAAGCTCGAACTTGTCTCCGTTTAGGGCCATGTTGTTTTCTTCTGCCCACTTCAGGATTTTGTCCAAGTCTTGTTGTAGTAGCTGAGCATCATGTTGTGAGGTGATTTTCTTCATGAGTCTGGTGTCGTCTGCAAACGATGTGGCTGTTGAGTGTTCCAGGTCCCTGTCGATGTCTCCTATCATGATGAGGAATAGGAGAGGTCCCAGTACTGATCCTTGTGGTACTCCGCTGATGACCCCACCTGCATCTGATAGGCTTCCTTGAACCGTGACTCTTTGTTTTCTGTTGGTGATGAAGCTGTGGAGCCATCTTCCAAGGTCTCCCCCTATTCCCAGTGATTTGAGTTTATGTAGAAGGATCCCATGGTCCACCTTGTCAAAAGCTTTGGCGAAATCTAGATATATGACGTCTACATTTTCTCCGTCTTGAATATCCTGTAGGATTTTGTCGTAGTGTGATAGTAGTTGTGAGAGGCAGGAGCGTCCTTTTCTAAAGCCATGTTGCCCCTCGTTGAACGCCTCATTATCTTCCAGGAAGCTGACCATCTTAGCTCTTATTGTTCTTTCTATGATTTTAATAAGATGTGACGTCAGCACCACTGGTCTGTAATTTTTGGCTATGCCTTTACTACCCCCTTTGTGTATTGGTGTGACATTACCTTCTTTTAGGGATTGTGGTACATATCCAGTTTGGAGGGACTTGCTCCACAGCAGTTTTAGAAGCAGGGCTAGCTGATGTTTGCAGTTTTTTAGCAGTTGGGCATGAAAGCCGTCTGGTCCTGCCGCAGAGTTTGGTCCAATCTTGTCGATGGCTGCTATTATGTCCTCTGTTGATACTGTTACCGAGGAGAGTTGATGTGGTGTCTCTGGAGCGTTGCCAAAGAAAGTCGTTGCATTCTCGATTTTCTTGTCTTCATTTGGCGGGCTGAAGACACTTTCATACTGCTGTTTGAGTATCTTGGCCATTTCGGTTGGGTCACTCTCAAGTTCGCCCGTAGGTTTTGCAAGTGGTCCTATTGTTGTGGTGTTCCTGAGTCTCCTTTTTGCGTATGCATAGAAGAATTTGCTATTTACTCGTATGTTTGCAACTGCTTGGAGTTCTTCGCGTGTTCTTTGCTCTTGGTGTGACTGGATGAGTTTACGTTCAACTTCATCGAGCTCTTCTTGTAGTTTGGTGATATTGTGCGCATAGCTGGTCTTCCTTTGCTTGGCTCTCAAGTACGTCCTTTTCTTCATTAGTATTTTTCTATCTCTGGGAATCTGCTTGATCTGCTTCCTGCTTGATTTGGGTGGTATGGTGTTTTTACAGGTCTCCAGGCATACTTTATTAAAATGTAAGTGTCTCCTTATCACAGTAGAATTTGAGATTTTGTAAGTATATAACTACTGCATATGTAATCTGTCAAACCTTTTGTAAGTATATAACTACTGCATATGTAATCTGTCAAACCTTTTGTAAGTATATAACTACTGCATATGTAATCTGTCAAACCTTTTACTTTCTATTTTTCAGGAGAATTCAGGTTTTTGCAAGTACTAAACTATATGTAACCTTTGTCAAACCCCCTTTTGCTTTCCAATTTTCAGGAATTTGGGTCGGAGAAACTTCGTCGGGCGTGGGCCACGACGGAGAGCAACCCCCACGACATGGAGGCGTGGAGTCTTATCATCCGGGATGGACAGAACCGTAACATAGAGACTGTCCGCTCCATCTTCGAGCGCCTCATTGACACGTTCCCCACCACCGGCAAGTTCTGGAAGATGTACATTGAGCAGGAGGTACGTCTGAGGCTTGTATAGTTGTGAACCACGGGTGTTTTCAGTGACAAAATGCTCTGCAATATGTAAGGCAGCATATTAGTGTATCAACATGCCAGACAATACTATACATTTAGAGAAGTAGTATGACGACGTCCAGAATTGAATGCAACCAAATATTCAATGACCAAATGCATGTTGCTTAATTTTCATTCTATATTGTGTTATTTAATACTGTGCTGTATTGTTGTGTACATTACACAACAATACACTGCCTTAGGCCATTGCATAGCAAATTGTAGCTGAACACATCCTAGGGTATCAAACGGGCAATGTGGTATTGGGACCGAGTTGCATGAGAGGGAATACAGTTTAGTTGTTTGCTGATAGAAGTTACTAGGCCTACTAATTTCTAATAGCCTGTGACTTACTTTTTGTTTAATGTCAAGGAAGTGTTAAGTTAGCCTATTCAGCATGGCCATAATTTTCATTATATTCTGGTTACCATTAAGTGATTTTCTTAGCTTATATAGTAATACACACTGATTAACATAAAGTCCTCGATAAACTGCAGAAGCTCGTAAAATTTTGGCAAGAATCAAAGGTAAAAAGACTTCATCTTGCTGAAGGTGTTTAACCCTTTCATGCACAGGATGCAATTTGAGCCTATTCTGGGATACTTTAAAGCCTTTGTGACTATCGGGTGTGTTTAGAAACATTTAGTAAAGTTACTTCAACCTGTCTTTTGAGTTAGCTGTGGGCAGAAAACTAATTTAGGAGAGGTACCGGTAATTATAAGATTGAGAGAACTCTATTTCTGATTGTTAAACGGCAGCCCCTGCGTCCACACATGCGTGAAATGGATAAACTGCGCTAGCTCAACTAATTTTGGCCAGAATCAAAGGTAAAAACACTTCCATCGTGCTGAATGGGTAGAAGTCCCTCTTTAGAAATTGTATAAATTAGCTTTAACTATTTACTTAGATTGTACCTTATTACAATTTTATTTTTCTAATACTGTACTTTTTTCTTTCCTTTCAGATGAGGTCATATAATTTTGAGAAAGTGGAAAAGGTATGTCGCATATAGTACATTACATTGTTTAAGAAATATTTTAAACAATAAAAATTTCATATGGGTATGTAGTTTATTTTTCTAAGTGGTTCTGAGAGCTAATTATGTTTCCAGTTTCTGTAGATTAATTTACATTTTGACTTAACAGTAGGATGTTCATTTGGTGCATTTACATAGCCAGTCTTTTCCCATCAAGAACTATTGATTTTATGAGCTAATGTTTTCAGTATGATAGATTGATATTTTGAGATCCTCTAGATTAGCTACCAGGGAATGTTTTATGTTCATATCTTTAAATTTATCAGTCTTTTCCCTTGATTGAATTCTGTATCTTTATATAGAAATGTTTAGTACATTAATACAACATTGAAACGGCAAACTTTATAGAATTTTTGTTAAATGTTCTAGAAATTATATATACGATACTGTACTGATATTTTTGAGCAATCATTCAAAGCATTTTAATATTTATTTATAAATTTCTTATAGGTGGTAGAAACTAAAAAATATATTAATACCTTGAGTAACTTTAACTTTCTCGTCTATAGTCCGTTCATTCTAGTTTGGGCAGATATCGTAACCTCTAACCTCTGTAACTAAAAAAGGGCTGGAGCAAATGAGCTGTCCATTTCTACACATATTCCCTAGCCAAGTCTTCCTATTTGGTAGAAATATTAGCTCGATTACTCTAGTCCTTTTTGAGTCATGAGAGGTTAGGGCTTACGATTTCTGCCAACCTAGAATGAACGAACTATAGTGATATCCTTTGATTCCATTATACCTTTCAAGAGGTATTGTTAATATGATTGTCTCTTAGGAAGGAAACCTGACTAGCTCATCAGAACCATTTCTGTTGTTTTACTCTTAATCTTAACATTTCTTCCAGGACTTTTTTAATACATTCCTCTACCCGATTTTGGCGGGTAGCGAGAATGGTGTCGGAAACTTTCAATAAACCCTTGACCGCCTTGTTTTGTTATGTGACGGGAATACATACATACATTCTTATATATTCTTGTCATACTCTGAATAAAAAGGCGAAGAGAGTTTCTGGTTTTCTTGGGTATCAGAGTTGTACCTTTTCTCCGGTTGTTTTATTAAATTCTGTGCGTGTATGAACATTTGCTTTTAGAGATACAGTATTTATAGAATATATCTTTCGTTTGGTACAGCAAATTAGATCGTGAATGTTTCTTGTGGTATATACTCTTCAGATAGTAGTTAAATTATTGGTAGATTATATTTTAATCTTACCTTCGTCTTGTACATGTATATATTTTTTTTAAATCGTTCTCAACACCAAGAACCCCCCAATTGAAATGAAAGAAAGCATTATATATTTATATATTAAATTATATATATTCATTAATGTTTATACCGAGTGCAATTTAAGATTTCCAGTGTCTTTTGACAATTGAGTGATTGTTACTTTTTAATGCCACAAGTGAATGGAATAAAGATATTTGCATAAATTACATTTCTGTATATGTGCATACTGTTTGTATTCGTGGAGTGGATATGGAGAAAGTTAGAATTAGATATTTGACTTTGTATTGACTTTATATTGTCCTTGTCCCAATTTTGGTTTGTTTAGTTTGTTTAGTTTGCAAGTTTTACATTTCAATTAGACTGTTGCTTACGGAGTTGAAATGTGTAGACAAAGTTATGGTACTGTAGCTGTATAAATGCTATTCCTTCACAGTGTGTGATACTCATATTTGTTATTAATGAAGGAAGCAAATGTTATCGTTCTTGTTCTTTGTAATCTCCGACACCCATATTATATATGAAGGCAGAGTATCTACAACGCTGTTATGTATATGAAGGGAATATATGGGGCTGGGTTTATTATCTTTACAACTGACACTTTCCATGTTACTACGACCGTAGATGCATTTACTATTATATAACATTAATTATTCTTAAGAATAGAATGTGTAGTGAATGGAGGAATTATACCCACATACATTAAAGACTGATAGACGTGCGAGTATGTCATTCATTTTGTTCATTTAATGGCGGCATTCCAGGCAGCCCGGTGACGAGGCTCGATGGGGAAGTTTTATAACCGTCTCCTCTCAAACTTTCGTCGTCGGCTTTACTATTTTTGGGTAGCTTTTATTTCCTCCCGTGTTTTTCACCTTTTCTTATTCTATCTCATCCGGTTGTCTTTTGGGCGATCTATTATCATATTCCACCTTGTCGGGTCCTCATAGTTGGCCTGGCTTGTTTGTTGGCTGCTGACCTGATGTGTCACTTTGGTCACTGGTGCGGCCGAGCTGACTCGAGTCCCCTCAGTAGTGCAATAGTTTGCATCTCGGTGATTTTTTCTTCCTTAGTCTGATCTCTCTCATTCTTCGTCCTTGTTCACTATTTGCTTGGTGCTTGCACTGTAGCAGTTCTTGCCTCATTCTTCGGCCCTGGCCTATAAGCGTTTTGATGTGGAGCTCATGTGGTCTGGTGAGAAATTTCTGCATGTCTTTATTTCCTAGATTTGAGCCTCTCTTGCCCTTCCTAGCTATCTGTTCTCGATATGTTATCCATCTTGATCAAATCCTTTGGGCCAGTCCTATGAGAGTTCTTTTGGAACTCAGTGGTCTGGTAAAACTACTTAACCCTCCAGCCCTGGCTATGTATTATATATATATTCCCCGAAATCCGGGGGTTTTGGCCGAAAAACGTCTACGCCTAGGCTACCGCATCTTTGTTATTTGGCTTGCTTCCACATTCCCGCACATCCCCAAGCGTAGATGTGTTTCGTAACTGTAGAATGGCGTTAAGTAGAGCTCTCTAAGTCAACTGGTTCAGTTGTGATGATGATTTCATTGGAGATAACTTTATGGCAAAAACAGACACTTTACACTACTTTTCGATACTTAACAATAACATACAGGCACACACGAACAAGCGACGCACTCCTTCTTGTGGCCGGAGTTGCGGGGCGTCGGTCCAGCCGGCTGTTGTTTATATGCGTCGGACGTACGCCTCGCACACCAAGCTTACAGGCTTTGAGCTCATGGGTGTTTAACCCGGGAACTGCGGGGAGACTCTTAAGAGTTCCCCCGGCGGACTGCGGGGAGACTCTTATGAGTGAGTGAAAAAAAAAAATCAACTTTTGACATCGAAAAAAAAAAAAAAAAAAAAAATTTGACCCCTGGGCCATGCAAAATCTCAGTCCTCTACCTCCCCTCCTTCCCCACTTTCCTCCTCTCCTTCAGTTATCACCTATTTTCCCTGTTATTCCCTTATTCTGAGGTATATTTTCGTGCTAACATTAGCGAGTTGCAAGCAGGGTGTTGTCATCACTGATGGCAAGCGAGTGCAAGAGAGAGAGAGAGAGAGTATCGATCGACTGTGTCTCAGTGGCCTTGGGGAAAATTGGCGGGAAAGTAGCTTGCCTCACCCATACATTATACAACTCGCAGGCTATATCTCCGATTTTGACCATCCAAACGCTGTTTTCACTAGTTTTATTGTTGTTTCAGGTTAATACCTTTATAATCAACCCATAATAGGCGCATATGGATAAGTATTAATGCTATTAATGGCACAATGAATATTTTAGTGACTGAAACACCTCAAATACGTCAGCACAGGGGGACGTTTCCAATTACCCCCATGCGCACTTCAGAGGTTAAGAGCCCTTCCGGGTAGCACGGGTGTGTTTTTTATGGGCGTTCAAGAGCCCTTCCGGGTCTGGAGGGTTAAAAGAAAAGAAGAAGAAACACTTGCAGATAAAGGATTTATTCCAAATTGTTGCACCTTTGCTTATCTATTCATACTGTACATACATACACTTTAACCCATGAACTGCTAGAACCTGTTCAAAATAAAAGTTCAAGTTGAGGTATAAAGGGGGGTAGGTTGTGGTATGAAGAGATACCACTACTAACTATGTGTCACCCAATTTTGAGACTGCCCAGCACTGGCACAGTATTTGAAGGGTTGGTTTTATACTGTACATGTTTAAATACCGTGCTTCCGGAAGGATCGTTGCACTCCCTGGGTTAAAGACATGAGTAACCCATTAGAAGTACAATTTCTGTCTGACATGCTAATGGTGGAATTCTAGGCAGAGATGCCTCACTTGTCATGTTTTCAATTTGAGATCAGATAATAGAACCTGATCTCCTGCCTTACTATGTTTACCCTTCCATGCAGCTCCCTCTGATTGGTAGACATAGAAAGACGTGATACAGTTACAGTATATGATTTGATCTCATATTTAATAACTTGACAAACGAAGTGGCCCAGAACAGGGCTGTTGGGAATGCTGCCACTAGTTGCCATAAGTAGTTCCATAAGAAAAAAAAATCTTTACAAAGAGTGACACCCATAAAAAGTATACATTAGTGAGGTATATGTGTGATCTCGGTGAAATTGGGACCAATGAAAGCAGAGTTAAGAGCAACTTGGTATTGAGTTAAATAATTTATACCAGTGGCAGACTAGTGGTTTGGCTGTGGAGAGGATGGTTGAGGTGCATAACTGGTAGATAAAGGGAGACCTGGGATGATGTGAAGAAAGATCTCGCCGTGGAAGGTTGTTGAAGAGGCATGGCCCTCGTATGAGATGACCAAGCCTCTTGAAACTAGCCGCAATTTTTAATTGGGAAATTATTGCACTCCCAACCCCTTTGTACTCCTTTGTACTATTGCTGAACTTCATATGACATGACATGGGAGGCAATAGCACAGTGGATAGCGTCTTGGACTGCAGACCACAAGGACCTCAGGTCAAGTCCATGCCAAACGTCAGGGTTTTTTCTGAGGTGATCTGATCGTTCCTGCTGTTCTACAAGTATCCTGGCTACACCGACACAGAGAAAACATCCCTTATATCGTCACCAATTCATAGCATAGCAGATGCCTGACCATATTTGAAGATGCTGTAAACAACAGTATAGCGTCATCTAGTGTGGGAGAAAGGAAGCAACCAACACCTTGAAGCTCCACTGAAACCATTCAGTGCGACACCTCCCCGTGGCGTAACTGATAGTGCGTCTGGCTCACAACCAGAAGGTCCCGGGTTCGAGACCTGGGCGGGGAAGAGACATTTGGGCAAGTCTCCTAACGGTGTAGCCTCTGTTCACCTAGCAGTATAAATAGGAACCTGGTATAAGTGGACGAAGTTGTGACGTCCCATCTGGGGTTGGTGAGATGGGTATCGTACCGGTCAACCTAAGCAACTGGTCAACCTAAGCCTTCGGGTGAGACTGGTACCGTACAGATTAACCCTAAGCCTTCGTTTCCAGATGTCGCCAATTGGCTAAAATACAGACTACACACACATCCACAGCCATTCCAACGATACATAAACACTTAACATGCATTTCACGCAATACATTCCCAGTTAAGGAGGCGCGATAATAATGAGCTTAGCTCGGATTGCGTGGATTCCCCTTGACGAACAAGCAAGTGAATAACATATGAAGCAACCAACATCTTGAAGCTTCAAATGATGATCTCAGGGCCTCGTAAGAGTTACAGGCTACTGAACAGCCTACAGTACAGTACAGTCCCGAGGTTGAGACCTAGAAAAACAGACTTGGTGCAAAACCGTCCTTGATTTTCCACATTTATATTAAGTATCCTTCACTTCAGTAATTTTAGATGATCCGAAGAGCATAGGTGTTTTACTGGGTTTATGTGCGAGGTGAAGTTCAGTACCTTTGTACACAGTTTTATTTTTCCCTTGCTACTTTGTGTGGACATGTTAATATGTTATAGTACTATGGCTGTGGTAGCATTAGGATTTGTTTGTTTTGCCAGACGCTGTAATTCCCATGAACATTAGGCGTTTGTCAAGAATCGCTAGGTCAAGTTGCCCAAGCTTGACATTTGCCAATAACATTTTGACAGTGCGGGCTCGATCCACCGATCCTTTGATCAGCAGCCGATGCTCTACTGACTATGCCAGTATGAAGAGGTTTATTATCAACAATTCACTGTGTTCTTATAACCACCATCCAACCAAAAGATAAACCTGTTGATCCATAACATAGGTAATTGTGGATCTGTATTGGGTCCTCTGTTGTTTGTTATATACATAAATGACCTTGATTTAGGTATAACTAGTAGGATAAGTAAATTTGCAGACGATACCAAAATGGGGAGACCAATAGATTCAGATAGCGACATAGTGCCTCCAAAGGGATCTAGATACCTTACACGAATGGTCAGTAAATTGGCAGATGAATTTTAACATTGACAAATGCAAGGTATTCAAGATGGGGAAGATGAATACAATCGTAAACTATAAACTAGATAATATGGAATTAGAAAACTCAGACTGTGAGAAAGATCTAGGTGTGTTTGTTAGCAATGATTTGAAACCTAGAAAACAGTGTATAAGCATTCGTAACAAGGCAAACAGGATTCTCGGGTTTATCTCTAGGAGTGTGAGTAACAGAACTTCTGAGGTTATCTTAAAACTTTACTTGTCATTAGTGAGACTCCATATGGATTATGCTGTTCAATTTTGGTGTCCTTATTACAGAATGGACATAGATTTCTCGGAGAGAGTACAACATAGAATGACAAAAATTATCCATACTATTAGAAATCTTCCATATGAAGAAAGGCTGAATAAATTAGGCTTACATTCGTTAGAGAGACGTAGAGTTAGAGGGGATATGATAGGTGTTCAAGTGGGATTAATAAAGGGGACATGACATATTTACTAAAGCTCAATGATTGCGAAAGAACTCTAACAAATTGTTTCAAATTAGATCAATTTAGGTTAAAAAAAGATATAGGCAAATATTGGTTTGGTAACAGTTGTAGATAGGTGGAATAGGCTACCAAGTGCTATAGTGGGATCAAGAATGATAGAGCTTTAAGATAAAATTAGATAGGCATATGGACGAGATGGGTTGAGTGTGAGGGGGATCTGCCGGATGAGGGCCAATCGGCGATCTGCAGACCCCCTGTTTTCTGACCGCTGACCTTTTTATTAGTGAGATTGGGCTATAATTAGGGTTGGGTGTGCCAATCGTCTTTCTGCAGACTCCCATTTTCTTATGTTCTTATAAGAAAATAGTAGGTACTGTTTGTGGCTAGAAACAAACTGTGGTAGCTTCTCACACATACCAATAATGGACCAACTCGGGAGAAAATGGGGGAAAACTATAAAATTGCAACTGTTAGCCAACCAACCAAGATTAGGAGTTATGAGATTCATCATATTAGGGATATTTGTTATAATGGAGAAGTCCACAACATCAAAGAAGAGGAGGAGCAAGACTGATAAAGTTAAGGTTCCAAGAGTAATACAAGTTAATAATGTTTAACCAACTGAGCCCCAGGCAATATGATATAAATGTACACTCCAGGACCAGCAGGTTGTAAACAAAAATTGTTTCCAGAAAGCACCTGGAATGGGTTAGAAATGAAGGAAAAGACAAAAAAAAACTATCCCCAGATCAGGGGTCCTACGGGGCGCCTGAAAGTCGGAATTAACATGGGGAAATGGGTAGGCAAAACCATCCAAAAATAGGTTTTTACATGCACGCGGCTCGACTTTGAGGGTTTTCAACCATCGGCATTGTTGTGTGGGATACTTACGCAGTTCCCATAGAAATCTGAGCCCTCTAGGTGCCATAGGATTAATCATGACTCACCCTTTGCGGCGCTGGGGTTTAGCGTTACATATATTGCCGACGCATCACGTGCGTCGCTGGGGTCCAGTGGGTTAAGTTGTCCGATTTCCTGTGATCAGGTACTGAAGGAAATTATTTTAGTCAGCTACCAAGACAATGCCACAACAAGCTTATAGACCCTGCAGCCAGGGTTAAGTGATCTAGACAGATTCTCGGGAGTTTTGTGCTGAGTATGCCTTAACCCTTGTCTAGCGGGGTGTTTTGGGCTCATTTGGGCATATTCAGGCCCTCCTGCATGATAAATCAAGCATCTGCATGAAAAGAAAATTATTTAGCAAAACACTAGGCACTAAAAGCTTCAAAATGAGACCAGAACGAGCTACGTAGCACTCGTGGTTCTCTTGCAGTGGTGCCACGAACATGGAAGTTTAGCATATATCGGTATATTTTTCCCAGCTATGCTCACTACTGCCTGTGATCAGGTACTGAAGGAAATGATTTTAGTCAGCTACCAAGACAATGCCACAACAAGCTTATAGACCCTGCAGCCAGGGTTAAGTGATCTAGACAGATTCTCGGGAGTTTTGTGCTGAGTATGCCTTAACCCTTGTCTAGCGGGGTGTTTTGGGCTCATTTGGGCATATTCAGGCCCTCCTGCATGAAAAGAAAATTATTTAGCAAAAACTAGGCACTAAAAGCTTCAAAATGAGACCAGAACGAGCTACGTAGCACTCGTGGTTCTCTTGCAGTGGTGCCACGAACATGGAAGTTTAGCATATATCGGTATATTTTTCCCAGCTATGCTCACTACTGGCACACTGCCGGCCTCTCGAGAACACAGGGAACATGAGTTAATGGGCGGCGGTAAGCCCTGGGAGTCGGCTGTCTGGCCCGCTGCGCTCCCGGCCATTTGCACTATTTTAACCCTTTAAAAGCCTTAATAATGCTCCTAACTTGCTGCAAATTGGTGCACGACTTAAGTCGAGCGCCGCTCTTTAAGGGTTAAGGGAGGCATGAGAATGAAATGAGAAACAATTATTGCCAGGAAAATTAGAAATCACTTAGATATGTTCAAGTTAATAAAATCCTCTCAACATGGTTTCACTCCAGGACGATCCTGCCTAACAAATTTACTCATTTTTTTCTCCGAGGTTTATGAAGCGGTAGATAACGACAAGTCATATGATATAGTTTACTTAGACTTCAGTAAGGCCTTTGATAAAGTTCCACATGAAAGGCTGTTAAGGAAGATAGAAGGACATGGTATTGGGGGGATGCTACTCAAGTGGATATCCTCCCTTAATCGCCCCCTTGTCTTAGCCGATATGCTCGGAGAGTCCCCCACTTTCTCCCTCCCACATCTTATGCGGTTTCTCCTCCATACCCGTCTCCTTCAGCTTCTTTAATTAGTGTTTCCTAGTCTTCTTCTCCTCTACTCCGTAGTGCGCCCAGCCCTTCAACACCTCCGATGTTTTTTTTTTTCCCACAAAGTTTCTTTTGGTGCCACATAGTCTTTTTAGGCTTGGTGCGAATCCCTATTTTAATAATAATAATACTCAAGTGGATTAAGTCATGGCTGATTGGTAGGAAACAGAATTAGTATAAATGGTGTAAAATCGGACTGGGGATTAGTTAAAAGTGGGGTCCCCCAAGGGTAGGTTTTGGGGCCCCTTCTGTTCATTATCTACATAAATGATCTTGACTCAGGCATAAAGAGTAGGATCAGTAAATTTGCTGATGATACTAAAATAGGTAGGATAATAGAGTCGGCTAGCGACAGTGAATGTCTTCAAAATTATCTCGATCACTTGCACGAGTGGTCCATAAATTGGCAGATGAGTTTCAATGTAGACAAATGTAAGATATTAAGGATTGGAAATCGTAATTTAGATGCTAAATACAAACTAGACAATGTAGAATTGGATAACTCAGAGTGAGAAAGATCTGGGGGTGCTCGTTAGTAATGATCTGAAACCCAGAAAACAGTGTATAAGTGTTAGGAATAGGGCAAATAGAATTCTAGGATTCATATCTAGGAGTGTTAGCAACAGGACTGCTGAAGTTTTCTTAAAACTATACTTAGCTCTAGTAAGACCCCATTTAGACTATGCTGTTCAATTTTGGTGCCCTTATTATAGAATGGATATCGACCCTTTAGAGGCAGTCCAAAGAAGAATGACCAAAAAGATACATAATATTAGAAATTTATCGTATGAGGAGAGGTTGAAAGTCTTAGGCCTGCATTCACTAGAGAGACGAAGATGTAGGGGAGACATGATAGAGGTATTTAAATGGATAAAAGGTTTATATGAGGGCGATATAGAGGAGGTATTAAAGCTAAAGAACGGCGACATGACCCGCTCAAATGGTTTCAAGTTAGATAAGTTTAGATTTAGGAAAGCACTGGTTTGGAAATAGAGTTCATGTGGAATGCACTGCCCAGAACAGTAATTAGCTCAGAAACAGTTGAAAGCTTTAAGCATAAGTTGGATTCCCATATGGGTGATATGGGCTGGGTGTGAATGGGAGCTGCTTCATGTGGGCCGCATGGCCATATGCAGTTTCCCGCGATCTTATGACCTTATGTTGTTATGTAATTGGGGTTGGGTGTGACAGGGATCTGCCTTGTGTGGGCCGATCGGCTTTTTGCAGACTCCCATTTTCTGATGTTCTTATGTTTATCTGTGAAATATTTGAGCCTCGTTTTGCATTACAGTACTTCAGCCAACTTTGGTGACTGTTATTCTACATCCATTTGGAGGATTTAGGGTCCCATGGAGCTGGTCAAGATATTGCCAGATACATACTGTTTATTCTGAGTGACTTTACATACAAGTTTAAAGACCGTTTTGTACACAGAGAATGTGGTTATAGTCTCACATCCTAAATGACGTTTTTTTTAGGCGACCCTGTCGAGGGCTGCCTCTTTTGTCAAGTTCTTTATTTTGAGAACTGACCGGAGTACCTGATCTCGTGTCATTCTAGGTCTACCCCTATGCTCAGCTCCCCCCAAGTTCACAGTCCAGCATTTCTTCACCCAGCACTTATCCATTCTCTCCACGCATCCAAATCAACCAAGTCGGCTCATGCGCATCACTTCACTGACACTCCTAATGCCCAGACGCTTTCTTAATTCCTCACTTGATACTCCGTCCCTGAAGTTAACCCCACATATCCGTCTCCCCTTTCTATTTGTTCTCACTTTGTCGTGTAATATTTGTACTGTGTAGTCCAGTATAATAAAATGTCATGTGTTTTTATTCAATAAGTATAATATATGAAGCATCACATGGCTTTCCTTATCCCTGCCAAGTACTGGCCTCTTTTAAGATTAATATTCATGTACAGTACTTTACAACATTTACAGAATCAAGTTCTCTAAGATGCAAATATTTTTAACGTGAAATAACCTGTTTCAAACTATGTAAATAAGTTACTTGAGAGCATTTAGCTGGAAAATAATGGTTAAAATGTTTATCACATTCATGCACTCAAATCTTACGTACAACACATACACAATCTTTCATACAATCTATGTAAAACATACAGTACTGTGTTTACTATCTCACATAATCATATCACAATGAACTCATTCACATGTTATCTTATCTTATGTTATCAGATGAATTTACAGATGCATACATACACAGTTCTCCCAAAACATATATGATTGTTCACACATGTACTGTATATATACAGTATATGCATGTATGTATACACCACATACAATGTTTTCAATACAGTACATACATTCAAATTTGTTGTTATACATAAAGTATACTGTATCTCACAAATACACGTGAGCTACTAAATTTTTATATACTGTACTGTACTCCCAGCCAGACTTGAACCACCGACAATCAGGACGAGTGTCTATGCTTTAACCACTACACTGCGGTATTTCTTGTTTATACGTCTTTTGTCCAGTTTTTATGATGCTGCAGTTTTTAATGCCGTTCATTCCCTTGATTGACAGGGCTAGGGCGTGCCCTTGTTCTATCTATCTATCTATTGCCTGACGTCGTGATCCCCGAAGGGGTGGCCACGAACGAACCGCCCCATGCACCTCTGTCCCCAGTCAGTCGACGCCCCTCCCCCCCCAACCAGCACCGCCTTCGTTCATGTACTTCCTCACTCCATCCTTCCACCTCTCCCTCTGTCCCTCCACCTTGCTCTCGTACACCCTCTTAGTAATTCTCTCGCTTTCCATACGTTCCATATGGCCGAACCATCTCAAGTTGTTCCTTTTCACACTTTCCAGCACATCTACCTCCACACCACACCTCCTTCTTACTTCCTCATTAGTCTGTCTATCCCTCCATGTAACTCTGCACGCACTCCTTAATTAATTCATTTCCACTGCTCTCACTCTTGGTCTGAGTCTCTCAACCAACGTCCATGCTTCGCTTCCGTAAGTCAGTGTCGGGATTACCACACTGTCATGCAAGGACTTCTTCACTTCCATACTGACCACCCTATTTCTTGTTACTGCTTTTAGCTTTCCTACAACCCTCTTCCCCTGTTGTACCCTCTCCTGCACTTCTTCATCCATAGTCCCATCTTTACTCAACACACTGCCCAGATACTTAAAAGAGTTGACGATCCTGACGTGCCCTTGTTACAGGGACCTAATTGGACATTTGCCAGTTTCTATACAAAGTATAACTTAGCCATTTTTTATTGTATACATTCATAGATACAGTACAGTACTTAATATTGTATCAGAAATGTTTGTAGCAAATGATAAATGCCAATATTTTTCTGGTATGTGTGCAGTATTTGTTTTATATTACAGTACAGGTCTCCATCGCTATCCAATGCCCCTATTTACGATATTATGATAGATTTTTAGGGGTTTGTGTTTTGGCTGGTCCGAGAACGTATCCCCATTAATTTAAGGGTTCGCTATACAATTTTTCTATTTAAGATCGGGTTTTCAGGAATGTAACCAAATCGTATATTGAGGGAGAGGTTTTTAGGTGTTTGTGTGAGTTTTGGCTGGTCCAAGAACGCATCTCCATTTACCCCATTAATCTAAGGGTTTGCCATATGATTTTTTTATTTAAGATAGGGTTTTCAGGAACGTAACCGAATCGTATATCGAGGGAGACCTATATAAGTACAGTATATGCTGTGTTGCAATGGGGATACCCCTCTGTTTCCACTACCTTTGGCTGATCATGGCTCGTACGTACGTCTTGATAGCATAACAGGGCAAATAAGAGTTCTAGGAGTGTTAGCAACAGGACTGCCGAAGTTTTCTTAAAACTATAATTAGCACTAATAAGACTCCATTTAGACTATGCTGTCCAATTTTGGTGCCCTTATTACAGAATGGATATCGACCCTTTAGAGGCAGTCCAAAGAAGAATGACGAAAATTATACATAATTCTAGAAACTTATCGTATGAGGAGAGGTTGAAAGCCTTAGGCTTGCACTCACTAGAAAGATGAAGATGTTGGGGAGACATGATAGAGGTATTTAAATGGATAAAAGGTATAAATAAGGGTGATATAGATAGGTATTAAAGCTAAAGAACGGCGACACAACCCGCTCAAATGGTTTCAAGTTAGATACGTTTAGATTTAGGAGAAATATAGGAAAGCACTGGTTTGGGAATAAATTTGTTAACATGACCAGAGGAGTGATTAGCTCAGGAACAGTTGAAAGCTTTAAGCATAAGTTGGATTCCCATATGGATGATATGGGCTGGGTGTGAATGGAAGCTGCCTCACGTGGGCCGCATGGCCTTATGCAGATTCCCGCGATCTTATATTCTTATGTTTTTGTTTTTTTTTTTCTATGTGATTGAGGGAGGCAAAAGGCAGAACTGCCTATAGCGAGTGCCTCCCCCATAGTTGAAAGAGTGACAGGGCCAAAATCAAGGGATGTTCGAGCCAAAATGCCTGGACACACACAGTTTGAAGCAATTTAAGTCATAGGAAGAGGGAAAGACTGATTCTGGGAGAGAGTTCCAGAGCTCAGCTGTTGAGTAGAAGAAAGTTTGAGAGTAACATTTCACTCTTGGGTTTGAGAGTTGCACAGAGTAGGGGTGGGATTGAGTTGCAAGACGGGTACCACGTGCCCTACGTAAAGGAGGTGGTATACACTGGGAAAGCTCTGAGGAACACTGATTATTATAGTAGCGATAGAATAGCGAGAGAGATGCAACATTGCGGCGGACAGAGAGAGATTGCAGAGAGTTAGTGAGTGGACTGGAGTTAATGATATGAAAGGCCTTCCTTTCAACTTTGTCTAGGAGAGCGGTGTGAGAGGACTCTCCCCACACATGTGAACAATACTCAATACAAGGATGCACTATGCCCCTGTACAGAGCAAGAAGCTGTGCAGGGGAAAAGAACCCCCTAAGGCGGTTGAGCACACCCAGCTTCTGGGAGGCTGCCTTAGCAAGACTGGTAATATGGTCCTTCCAACTGAGAGCAGAAGAAAAAGAGACACCAAGAATATTGAGAGAAGATGAAGGATTGATTTTTGTATTATTGAAGAATAAGGGATAGTCCGCTGGTAGATCCTGATGGGTAGATAGATGGAGAAATTTGGTTTTGGAAGCATTAAAGGTAACAAGGTTTTCTCTGCCCCAATTGGAGATAGTATTTAGATCAGAATTTAAGAGTTCTATGGCTTCATTACATTTGTCATTGAGGAATTGCTGGCTTGGGAGTTCTGAAAAACTAATGGAGTAGTGTAAGGTTGAGTCGTCTGCGTATGAATGGATGGGAATTGAGGTACAGTTGAGGAGATCATTTATAAAAATTAGAAAGAGAATAGGAGATAGGACAGAGCCCTGAGGAACACCGGAGTTTATAGGGTGAGGAAGTGAACAATGGCCGTCCACAACCGCGGCTATGGAACGGCCGGAAAGGAAATTAGAGACAAAGGCACAGATGGAGGGATAGAAACCGAAGGAGGGTAGTTTGGAAATTAAAGATTTGTGCCAGACTCTATCGAAGGCTTTCGATATGTCTAGTGCAATAGAAAAGTCTCACCGAATTCCCGAAAGGGAATTTTGGTGTGAGAATCCTAGGTTCGAGTCCTTGAAGTACCACATGTATTCATTAGTTTCATTGATTTCATTAATTAGGTTTATTTGTAAGTTAATTGGTGGGTTGGTGGAAAAAATATGAATACAGTAGCCTAGAACTATTATTATTATTATTATTATTATTATTATTATTATTATTATTATTACATGTTGTCATAAGTTGACCCTTTCAAGATATGGTGATGCATATATTTTCTATTTTCTGGCTATTATTAGACTATTTTATTCAGATTAGTAAGGGTATATGTAAGTCAGAGGGTTAATTGAGATAGTCTTGACTCTTTTAATCCCCACAGATCCTTCCTAAGCTGTTTAGTAATGCCTAATGATAGCCATAATAAAGTGTCAAAATGCATCATGATTCTCAAGGGGTAAATAATGATTTATACTGTATTCAGAAACATGTCCATGAAACCTGGAGCTGCATATCTATAACTTATCTGTATTTACTGGTACGGTAGCAATAATAAGTCATGTCTCAGCTGTCATTACGTTTGGCTCGTTCTGTGCTGTATTTATGCCTGTCAGATGTTGAGTAGGGTGTGTAAAGATAGGAACATGTTTGTATATCTCACTCGAAACGATTAGTTAATGTTTAGATAGTGCTGATACCAAATATTGATCAAAATTTACTTGGTACCGCGACATCACTTATTTGGTCGACTGTGCCTTATAAATACCACAAGTTGAAACAAGTGAAGAGAAGAAAGTGATGAAGGTTAGTGAGATCTGGTGATGAAGGTTAGTGGGATCTGTTACAGGGTATGGACAGAGACAAGGTACAGGAGGTGAAACGATATACAGTACAGTAGTATAGGTAGTGCCAACGAACTTGACAATTTTCTTGACCCCTTGACTTCTCATTACTCAAAATGAATGAAAACAATTGAGCTGACATTTCTATCATTAGGGAAGAGCCCACCAGGAAATATTTATGGTTATTTACAGCCAGTTTGCTCTAGGCCCTTTTGAGTTATGAGAAGTTAAGGGATCAAGAAACTTGTCAAGTTCATTGGCGCTACCTATAGGGACAATGGTATGATTTAGGTTACTTGGTTTTTTATGCAGTCTAGGCTTTTACATGTTAGAAACCAGTCTTGAGTAAACTTTCTCTTTTTCAACTTATTAACCCCTTCCGTACCAGCGACGTCTTTTGTATTTCATTCTAGCTACATTTAGCAGATTTTATGAAGCTTAGGAAGGATATATGGTAGCTAAAATGTATGGTGGCTACGTGGAATGTTAGTGGCATGAATGATGGCACAAAAGAGAGAGAGGTTCTGGAAGTGTTAGTGAATGCCAGGCTGGATGTATGTGGAATGACAGAGACCAAATGGAAAGGTTCAGATGTGAGAGATTGGGAGTGGAATGGGTGTGTGTGCTGGAGTGAGTGAAGGAACAGCGAGAGAAGGTGCATGTTTGTTTGTAAGTAGCAAATGGAAGGAATGTGTAAGAGAGTATGGGTCTGTGGGTTCAAGGATTGTGTGGGTGAGAATGAAAGTAGGAATACAAACGTGGGTGATTGTATGCCCCAACAGAGGATATACTTGAAAGAAAGAAAGAGGAGTTCTGGATGAATGTGGAGGCGTGCCTGGAGAAGTTTGACAAGAACGAAAGAATATTTCTGATTGGGGATATGAATGGTAAGGTGGGTGATAGGAAAGTTGAGGGAGTGGTGGGAGGGTGGGGACCATCAGAGGTGAATGGGAATGGTAGTGCACTTGTGGATACATGTGTGGGGAGGAGGCTGTGGATAGCCAACACCTTCTTCCGACACAGAATGATCCACAGGTACACGTGGAAACGGATGTTGACGATGAAGGATAAGACAGTGGTGGAACGAAAGTCATTGATTGATTATGTATGTGTGGATGAACGAATGAAGAAATCTGTGATGGATGCTAGGGTGTATAGGGGTATTGGAGGGGGTCTGTCTGATCATTATGTAGTGGTAGCTAAGGTTAGGATACAAAAGAAGTGGGTGAGGAGAGCGGGAGGGAGGCGAGAGGAGGGTGGAGAGGTTGCAGGAGGTGGAAGTCAGGGAGGAGTACAGGAGAGCAGTGGAAAGACGACTAGGTGGGTTCGACCTGGAAGTTATGGAGGAAGTGGAGGAGATGAGCAAGGTGTTTAAGGATGAGATCTGTGCAGCATGTGAGGAGGTGTGTGGAGTGAGGAGAAGAGGGAGGGGAGTGAAAGGTACAGCATGGTGGACAGAAGAGGTAAGAATAGCTGTGGAAGAAAAGAAGAAAGCATATAGAGAGTGGTTGGGTAGTAGAGGGAATGAAGATTCCGAGAGACAGAAACGAGCGAGGTACGTGGAGAGTAAGAGGGTGGTGGAGAGAGTAGTGAAGGAAAGTAAGAGAAGAGTAGATGAGGAATTTGGAAGGAATCTGAGTGTAAAATGGAGGGAGAGTAAGAAACTGTTCTGGAAAGAAGTCAAGAAAGTTAGGGAAGGTAGCAAGGGAAACAGTAAGGGTGTGAAAGATAAGAATGGGAGAATGCTAGCCGAGAAGCAAGAGAGAGTCGAAAGATGGAGGGAGTACTTCAGTGAGTTGCTAAATGTAAGGAATGAAGAGCCAGCAAACATAGCTGGATATGGTATGGGAGGGAGAAGAAGAGAAGTAGTGGAGGAGGAGGTGGGGATCAGGAGGTCAGAAGTGTGGGAAGCCATGAAAAGAGTGAAGTTGGGGAAAGCACCAGGAACAGATGGAGTGTGTGGGGAAATGTTGAGGTATGGTGGTGAGATAGTGATAGAATGGGTATGGAAAATGTGCAAACTAGCATGGGAGAAGGGGAGTGCACCCGATGACTGGAAGACTGGCATAATAGTCCCCCTATATAAGGGCAAAGGGGAAAGAGGAGTGTGTGGTAACCACCGAGGAATATGTCTTCTAAGCGTAGTAGGGAAGGTATACAGTAGGGTAGTGATTGAGAGAGTGAGAGTGAGAACGGAGAAATGGATAGGCGACGAGCAGGGAGGTTTTATGAAGGGAAGAGGATGTGTAGATCAGATTTTTACCCTGAATTGTGTTGTGGAGAAGTATCTGGAGAAGAAACAAAAGGTGTATGTTGCCTTTATGGACTTGGAGAAGGCCTATGACAGTGGATAGAGAAGGTTTGTGGAAAGTACTTAGAATATACGGAGTAGAGGGCAAGTTGCTGAAAGCAGTGAAGAGCATGTATGAGGGTGCAAAGGCGGCAGTACGTGTGGAGAGTGAGCAGAGCGAGTTCTTTGACCTGAATATTGGTTTGAAACAGGGGTGTGTGATGTCCCCGTGGTTGTTTACTGTATATTTACCTAATTGTATTTTACCTAATTGTAGTTTACAGGAGTTGAGCTAAGCTCGTGTTGTCCCGTCTCTCAGTCTACTTTTTATCCAATCTTTTCTTGAAAATATGGATATTCCTTGCCCCTACCACCTCCTCCTCCAGCCCATTCCATTTGTCAATACATCTATAGGGGAAGCTAAACTTCCTGATATCGTTCTTGCAGGTAGGTCTTTTTACTTTGTAGCTGTGGCCTCTAGTTATTCCTGTATCCATAATTAATATATATGGATGGAGTCATGAAAGAAATACTATCAAGAGCAGTGGATGTTGGTGTATCGCTGAAAAGGGAGGGAATTGAGTGGAAGCTACCTATACTGCTGTTTGCGGATGATACAGTTCTGATGAGTGATAATGAATGGGAGTTGCAGGGTCTGGTAAATGAGTTTGGAACAGTGTGCGAAAAACGGAATTTGAAGGTAAATACGGGGAAGAGCAAGGTTATGGTCTTCGAAAGGGGTGAAGTCACAGAGTGTGAGGTGAAGCTGAACGGTCAGGCTATGGAGATCGTCAACTCTTTTAAGTATCTGGGCAGTGTGTTGAGTAAAGATGGGACTATGGATGAAGAGGTGCGGGAGAGGGTCCAACAGGGGAAGAGGGTTGTAGGAACGCTAAAAGCAGTAACAAGAAATAGGGTGGTCAGTATGGAAGTGAAGAAGTCCTTGCATGACAGTGTGGTAATCCCGACACTGACTTACGGAAGCGAAGCATGGACGTTGGTTGAGAGACTCAGACCAAGAGTGAGAGCAGTGGAAATGAATTACTTAAGGAGTGCGTGCGGAGTTACATGGAGGGATAAACAGACTAATGAGGAAGTAAGAAGGAGGTGTGGTGTGGAGGTAGATGTGCTGGAAAGTGTGAAAAGGAACAACTTGAGATGGTTCGGCCATATGGAACGTATGGAAAGCGAGAGAATGACTAAGAGGGTGTATGAGAGCGAGGTAGAGGGGGAGAGGTAGACCGAATATGAGGTGGAAGGATGGAGTGAGGAACTACATGAACGAAGGCGGTGCTGGTTGGGGGGAGGGGCGTCGACTGACTGGGGACAGAGGTGCATGGGGGCGGTTCGTTCGTGGCCACCCCTTCGGGGATCACGGCGTCAGGCAATAGATAGATAGATAGATAAAAGGATTATTTGAGATCGTCCATAGCCTTTTATTTTTTGGTAGACGTCCTTCATAAGCTGAATAAAATCATCTAATAGTTGCTAGAATATAATAAATAGACATCACCGGTACAGAAGGGGTTAATAGTATACGTAGCTCTTTAAAGCCGGTATCACACGAGAGCTTTTATAGTCAACATTCGATAGTCAAAAAAATTCTGGCAACTTTTTTGGAATATTTTGCACTGGTATCGGAAACTAGACTTATGTTAGATGAATTTAGGCAACCGAAATATTGTATATGTTGACCACACACAAGCTGCCAGACCAGTGTTGAGCATAAATGTTGGGTGAAAAAATGCTTGTGTGATACCGGCTTAACAGTTCTCTTGATCCTATATTTCTTGGTCTACCCATTGGTGTAGCTCCCTCCATTGACTTGTATCACCCAACTTAAGCGGGTATCACACGAGCGCTTTTTCCCTTAACATTTATACTCAACACTGGTCTGGTAGCTTATGAGGTCAACATTTATCAAATTTCTGTCACCTAAATTGATCTACCATCAGTCTAGTTTCCGATACCAGAGTAAAATATTCCAGAAATGTTGACTATAAAAGCTCTCGTGTGATACCGGCTTTAGTTCAGCTATCGTCTTCACATGCTCAAACCATCCGAGCCTGCTAGTACGCATCTCGTCACTGATACTTTTGATACCTAACCATCTCCTTAGCTCTTCACAGATATCCTATCTTGCAGTTTGGCCCCACACATCCATCTCCTCATTCTCATCTCATTACGTTCCATTCTCTTGATATCATTTGCTTTGACAGGCCGCGATTCTGAAGCGTAGGTCATTGCACTTATAATACATGAAGTGTACACCTTTCCCTTCAAAGGGTGAGGGAGTCTTCTTATGGTTAGAATTGGCAGCAGTTCTCTGAAATTTCCACAGCCACATCTAATTCTGGCGATAGTGGCGGCCTAGGCCCCACGACCGGCAGAGAGGGTATTTCCCAAGTAGCAAACTTTACCACTATCTCCAGCGATTCATTGACAAAGTTCACGCTCTCGAGCCGGTCATTCAACACAAGCTCACCTTTGCATACTATACATACAAAATTCTCTACTGTGGATTTCTTCGTCAGAGGTAATTTTATTCTATTCTTACCATGGTGTGCTCAGCAACGACAGATGCTTCACTGAATTGAAGTATATATTGGGTATATAACATTATAGAGCGACTAAGCAGTTATATACGCCTTGAGAATTGAAGTATATATTGGGTATATAACATTATAGAGCGACTAAGCAGTTATATACGCCTCGAGAATTTTGGTTCAGCGGAGATTAGGATATCATATTTACTTGGTAATTTGTATGTCCTTGTACCAGTAAAGCCCAAAGTTCTAGTGAATCCTTTGTACACAAGACTACTGTATTGTTTTTAACTAGTCCCATACCTGGTAAAGGCTATTTTATTGTTGCATGCATAGTGAAAAGATAGTGTCATCGTTCCTCGGAGTCTGCCGATATGTTTGTGTGTGTGTACAGTATTCATAAAATATTTCAAGAATGAATGATTGAATTTGGGATGAAATTTAGACAGTACAGTATCTTCTTTAACCTGACAAGCGCGAAATAGACCTAGGGGCTAGGGTAGTTATTTGTGCATTTCTAGTCTTGGATTCTGACAGAATTCGTTATATTTACAATATAGAGCATTATTTGTTTTCGGTATGCTTTTATTTTACATATACTGTATGATGTATATATGAACCTTCAAGAGTGCTAAAATAAGTGGGAAAAGCATTTGGGTGGTGAAAAACGAAGATATTGGCCACCCGGTCATAATCTCAGGCGAGAGAGAGCCACAGGCAACCCTCCTCTCTCGCTGTCTGTGAGGTAACTGAGACGAGCGGGGCGGTGTGGGCCGGTGTCTGGGTGTTGCATAACGATCTTTTCTGCAACCCACTTGTGCTACATTATCGCGGGAGAGAAAAATAACCGATAAATGATGATAATAAGAGGAAAAATAGGTGATAATTGAGGAGGGTAGGGAGGGGGGAAGGAGGGGAGGGGGGTGGGTGAGATTTACATGGATGAGTACTGGAGGGGAATTATCTCACCTAGTGACAAATTCCTTTGTTTTGATAGGCCCTTTTTTTTTATGGAAGGCTTTTTTTATGGCCTTGCTTCCGTGAGGCCTATCGCGTTCCCTATAGGAAGCCTTCCGTGAGGCCTATCGCGCTTGCCGAGTTAAGGGGAGATAGGTAGTTTTTATGATCTCTCCTCCTGTTTAGCCCCATTATTTTTCAGATTTTTAGACATTCGCCCATTAGTTTGGCAATTTTAAGAAATTTCACCATACAGTATTTCTTACTCAATATTAACCCTTTGTGTGTCAACTGTACCTCAATTCCCATCCATTCATACGCAGACGACTCAACCTTACACTACTCCATTAGTTTTTCAGAACGCCCAAGCCAGCAATTCCTTAACGACAAACGGAATGAAGCCATAGAACACTTAAATTCTGATCTGACTACTATCTCCAATTGGGGCAGAGAAAACCTTGTTACCTTTAATGCTTCCAAAACCCAATTTTTCCATCTATCTACCCGTCAGGATCTCCCTGCGGACTATCCCTTATTCTTGGACTATCCCTTATTCTTCAACAATACAAAAATCAATCCTTCATCTTCTCTCAATATTCTTGGTGTCTCTTTTTCTTCTGCTCTCAGTTGGAAGGACCATATTACCAGTCTTGCTAAGGCAGCCTCCCAGAAGCTGGGTGTGCTCAACTGCCTTAGGGGGTTCTTTTCCCCTGCACAGCTTCTTGCTCCGTACAGGGGCATAGTGCGTCCTTGTATTGAGTATTGTTCACATGTGTGAGGAGGTTCCTCTCACACCGCTCTCCTAGACAAAATTGAAAGGAAGGCCTTTCGTATCATTAACTCCTGTCCACTAACCAACTCTCTGCAATCTCTCTCTCTCCGCCGCAATGTTGCATCTCTCTCGCTATTCTATCGCTACTATAATAATCAGTGTTCCTCAGAGATTTCCCAGTGTATACCACCTCCCTTACGTAGGGCACGTGGTACCCGTCTTGCAACACAATCCCACCCCTACTCTGTGCAACTCTCCAACCCAAGAGTGAAACGTTACTCTCAGACTTTTTTCTATTCAACAGCTGAGCTCTGGAACTCTCCCAGAATCAGTCTTTCCCTCTTCCTATGACTTAAATTGCTTCAAACTCCGTGTGTCCAGGCATTTTGGCTCGAACTTCCCTTGATTTTGGCCCTGTCACTCTTTCAACTATGGGGGAGGCATTCGCTATAGGCAGTTCTGCCTTTTGCCTCCCTCACTCACATAGGAAAAAAAAAAATTTGGGTGTCAATTTTTTCCTGGCGAGTGACAGCGAGCCTGTAATTTAAGAGGATCCGGCCTTTGGCCAGGCCATTTTTCGATCGAAAAATGTACAAATATATCTTGAAGGAGGGTCTTGGGCTGGTGTTTTTTAAAGCTTGCTGGAGGTCTAGGGAGGAAACTAAAAAGAAATGATAAAGAGATGTTGTTGCACTGCTGATAAGGGAAGGAAACGAGTGGAATTTGCCAATGATACAGTTCTGATGAGCGATAGTGAATGGGAGTTGCAGGTTCTGGTAAATATGTTTGGAGCAGTGTGCAAAAAACGGAATCTGAAGGTAAATGTGGGGAAGAGTAAGGTTATGGTCTTTGAAAAAGAGTGCAGCCACAGAGTGTGAGGTGAGGTTGAACGGTCAGGCTATGGAGAATGTCAACTCATTTAAGTATTTGGGCAGTGTGTTGAGTAAAGATGGGAGTATGGATGAAGAAGTGTGGTAGAAGGTGCATTAGGGGAAGAGGGTTGTAAGGAAGCTGAAAGCAGTAACAAGAAATAGGGTGGTCAGCATGGACGTTGTTGGAGAGACATAAACCAATAATGATAGGGGTGGAAATGAGTTGCTTGAGAAGAAGGGCGAATGAGGTAGTAAGAGAGTGGTGTGGATGTAGATGCGCTGGAAAGTGTGAAAAGAATCACCTTGAGATTGTGGAACGTATGGGAAGCGAGAGAATAACTAAGAGAGTGTACGAGAGGGAGAGGTAGACCGAGAGAGAGGTGGAAGGATGGAGTTAAGAAGTATATGCGTGAAAGCGGTGCTGGATGGGAGGAGGGACGTCGACTGACTGGCGACAGAGGTGCATGGGGTCGTTTAGTTTGTGGCCACCCCTTTGGGGATCACGGCGTCCTGCAATAGATAGATCAAATATTAGAGATTGAGAGAGATCTTATATCTAACATATATATTTATATTGTTATAGGAAAGTGCACAGTTGTGTGTATTGTTGAAGTTAAATATTTAGCCATGATCTCAAAGATAAAGAACAGCAACACTAGCTGAAGGTACAATGCTACGCTTTCTCAGAAGGATAGTCTTTTCAGGTGTCTCGATTAGGCCCTGGTCCTCTCGCCCCCTTCCTTTCCGCCGCTTCTCAGGTGTCGTCAGGGTTGGTAGTCGTGATGCCTGGTTCTCGCTTTCTTTTTGCTGGGCTGGTGGCTGGCTAGGTGAAGGTGTTATTTGCCTAGGGGATAATAAATTTGCAGTGACCTGGTTAAGTGTTACTGCACCAGTGCCCTGTGTAAGTGATACTGGCTGTTCCACCTGGGTAAGCATAGAACAATGGACCTGACAAGTGAGGCAGCTCTTAACAGGGCTGCCTGGAACGCCACCATTAGGACGTGAGACCGGAACCGCGTTTCGTGTGGAGCACTCGATCTTTAAAATTTGTGTATATAATGTAGAACCTGGGAAAGCGCTGAAGGTGAGCTGATGAACAATTTCCGCATCCTGGCCTCTACCCTTTTTTAGTGCTGGTCAGTATGGGCTGGCTTACGGGGAAGAAGGACAGGGGTGGTACTTATGATAGGGCCAAAGGTGAGCCTCTTTATCATGGAGGTGTTAATTGTAGGCCTAGTGCAAGGTGGAACAGGTAGTGGAGACTCGTTTTCTATTGGCTGGCTGTGGAGGGGAGACTGTCTGCTTCCATTCTCTTTGATGAGAGTGGTTGGGGGAGACTAATATTTCTGGTATTGTTGTTGTTGTTGTTGTTGTTCCCCAAGCTGCCTGGCCGAACAGCCCCAAGGCCCCGAGCAAGGCCATAGCCATAACCGAGCGCCCCCACAGAACCCTCCCTGTCGACCACAATAAAGCCTGGGTGACCGAAGCCACTCCATGGTGGGGAGCTGAGGAGGGTGCAGAAACGCCCGGGAAACCAAAGCCCCACCCAGGGCCCTGTGCCCCTCAGCATTTATGAAGAAAAAGTTGAGGGGCAAAGGAAAAATGTGACGCTTTGGCTTCCAATCTTGGTAGATTGGGAGGTCAATCCACGGAAGAGACGCCGTCACTTGAGATCTAGAAAATATATAAGGAAAAGGAACAGTCAGAGTAAGCTATGGGTATGGCAGAGATCGCTCACTTCTCACACTGATAGACCAGCCCATCACCACCATTTCTGGTGTGACATAGGCTTGGTGTCTCTGGCAGGGGAGATATTTGGGGCAGGGTGTCCACCAAGGGTGTTATATATAGCAAGGGTGCCGGTAATACTGGTAGTGGGGGGCCCGGTTGGTTGGTGAAAATCGTTGCAATCCTGCATTCTGGCATCGTTGAAACTTGGCATTCCGGCATTTTAGCAGAGCTTGAAGCATTTCATGTCATAGGATTAGGGAAAGAAAGATTGAGGAAAGAGTACCAGAGCTTACTTGTGAGTAGAATAAAGACTCGGAAAGTCTTAAAATGTTTAAGTACCGTATCTTCCGCATTTAATTAGCTAAAATGTGACACACTCAAACATTGGTAATCACTCTTGTCCTACATTTATTTTGCAGCTTTACAACCCCATAATCCCGGGGATGCCATAACGGCGTCAATAGGGTTAATGGGCGACACCATATGGCGTTCGCATGTTTCGCGCCAAGCAGTCAAATTTGCTATTGTGTATTTGCGGCCCTATTGGCCTTGAACGAAGCTCCATCCTCAGCCCCTCCTGCACTCCCTCAAGCCTCTTTCTACCCCCCACCCAAGCATCCACAACCATCTCTCCTTCCCCTCCTACCCCTAATGTGATTGCACCATACTGCCCGGCTCCCTAGACAGTGACTCGGTGAAAGAGAGGGTACTAGAGGCCTTTGTCTAGGCCATGTGACTAACACAAGAGTATTGATCGTTGTTTAGTCCCACAAGTACTGTATATACGCATACATGGTCAAGGGCTGGATTTCTTGCTGTCGCTCAAGCTGTGATAACAGAGAACAAAGCAATGTAGAACACAATGAGATGAATGTGTGGTGCCAAACTGCAAGATAGGATATCAAGTGAAGAGCTAAGGAGAAGGTTAGGCATCAAGAGTGTCAGTGATGAGATGCGTACTAGCAGGCTTTGATGGATTGGACATGTGGAGAGGATGGATGAACAAAGCTGGGTGAAAAGATGCAAGTCCATGAATGTGGAGGGAGCTGCACCAAGGGGCGGACCAAGAAAGACTTTGGGATTGGACTTTGAAGTCTGATCTCAAATCAAAGAACCTGACAAGTGAGGCAGCTCTTAACAGGGCTGCCTGGAACGCCGCTATTAGGACATGAGACCGGAACCTCGTTTTGTGTGGAGCACTTGGTCTTTAAATTTGTGTATGTATGTATATGTATATGGGGTTTTCACCATTCTCAAGCTGATTCAAGGTGTGTGATCATGGTATTTGGTTAATTATTGTCTCCGTCGTTTATGAAGCAACAAGATGCATAAACAAGGCGTTTGCACGCCCATACCCCCTGGGAGGCGGAGTAAATATTAATTATTATATCGCACAGTGATTTTACACATTTTATATACTGTATCTCCCACGTTTGCATAAATGCATTATGAAACTAGGTGTCAGACGACCCTAGACTAGACTATATTTTGTATTGGTATTGGCCTCAAGGCTGAAGGTACAGTCATGATGAGGAATTTGTGGTACACTTTGTTTTTTAAATTACTGAATGAACCTCTGAATGGGATTATGATATATGTTAAGGGGTGTTTTTTCTGGACCCCCATCTCCCTCATGCCAAGCCTCATTAGTAGTGAGATTTCAACACTTACGCTGCGGGCATATTTCCGCTATATTAGGGCTCATTCAGGCACTCCTGAATGATTGAGCAAGTGTCTGAATGAAATTAAATGTACCGGTATTCAGCCAAAAACTAGAAGAGCGAATATTGCTATCGTCACACTACATTTGCTTTTGGCAGCGCTGCATATATCTAGCGGGACATGGCTCATATCCCTCAGTGCCGTGGCCGTCTGGCTGGAGAGCGGACGGGGCCTGCCGCGCTCCCGTTCACTCGGACTCGTCTCCACCGGCTTTGAAAGCCTGTAAATTGCTATAATTTGCCATGGCGTTCCGGAACGTCTCCCCGCAACCATTGGGTTAAGACGTTTGGCCATTTTAAGACCTTTCATCCCAATTCTTTGTTCAATTTTAAAACCTCTCATGTCATTTAGGTTTTTTGTTTTTTTCCTGCCAATTGATAGCGAGCCTGCAATTCAGAAGAAACTGGCCTAATTTTACTCTACCGAAAAATGCAAACAAAAATCTTGAAGGGGGTGGGGGTGGTATTTGAAGGGGGTGGGGGTGGTATTTTTTAAAGCTTGGTGGCAGTCTTGGAAGGAAGGGTAAGTGCCAGAGTATATACTGTACAGTACATACAGACAGACAGACATACATACAGACATTCAATCAATCAAATGTGTTTCAATAAAATATGTTTATTTAGCCGTAAAGTATACAATAAGTTAACAATATTATTAACCCCTTCAGACTCATATGACACAGAGGTTGCCAGATTAGCAATAAGAAATAGAGTTCTCTCACTCTTATAATTACCTCTCCAAAATTAGTTTTCTGCCCACAGCTAACTGAAAGACAACTGCAGATGTTGAAGTAACTAAACTAAAGGTTTCTAAATACCCCTGATGGTAACAAAGGCTTTAAAGTATCCCCAATAGGCTCAACACAGCTAACTGAAAGACAACTGCAGATGTTGAAGTAACTAAACTAAAGGTTTCTAAATACCCCTGATGGTAACAAAGGCTTTAAAGTATCCCCAATAGGCTCAACACAGCTAACTGAAAGACAACTGCAGATGTTGAAGTAACTAAACTAAAGGTTTCTAAATACCCCTGATGGTAACAAAGGCTTTAAAGTATCCCCAATAGGCTCAACACAGCTAACTCAAAGACAACTGCAGAGGTTGAAGTAACTAAACTAAAGGTTTCTAAATACCCCTGATGGTAACAAAGGCTTTAAAGTATCCCCAATAGGCTCAACACAGCTAACTCAAAGACAACTGCAGAGGTTGAAGTAACTAAACTAAAGGTTTCTAAATACCCCTGATGGTAACAAAGGCTTTAAAGTATCCCTAATCGGCTCAAAATCGCGTCATATGTCGGAGAGGGTTAATGCATGTTGGACATCCAAACTCTCTTAAAGGCACCTTGCATTACACAAACACACAAAAACACACACACATACATACATACATACATACATACATACATACATACTGTACATACATACATTCATTCCTTATGTGTGCAGGAAAGGCTTTGCTAAAAATAAAATAAGAAAATAGGAGTCTACAGAAGGCCACACTCAAATATTATAGGTACACAAGGGTTTATAAAGTGTCCATAATATTTACTAATTTAAAGATATACAGTAAACTCTCGCTATCTCGGACCTCTAGAAGTCGGAAACCCGGACTACTCGGACTGGCATCGGCCTCTCGGAAAGTTCGCCATATATCTCGGAAAATTCCGAGATGTAAGGGGAATACTCCGAGGGCCCACATGGTCTGTCGGACAGGTGTCATATATCTCGGAAAATTCTGAGATCTAAGGGCAAATTCCGAGATCTAAGGCTACAGTGAGGTGGAGAAGGACAGTGAAATGGAGAAGGAAAGTTATATTTATAATATATGTCTGCTGGATACTGTACAGGTACTGTAATTTATCTTGAATCAAAGTTGTTAGTGATAGGGAAGTCTCCGTTTTCTCTGGTGGCTCGGACTCCCTCTTCCAATTCGGACATTTTCCTCTCTTAAGTCGGACAATAAGTCGGACTTCGGACATCTCGGATTTTCGGTCATCTCGGACTGGGTCTCCCCCCAATTAGTCCGAGATAGCGAGGGTTTACTGTAATGGTGGTAATAAACCATCTAGACAGGCAGCTTTGCCTTGTGTTTCCTCATTGCACATTGATAATAAAAAATACAGCAAGATTAAAACATAATTGTCTTGATTGATGAGTGGGTAGTGTGATGAGTGGGTTGTGTGATGAGTGGGTAGTGTGATGATACGTGGGTAGTGTGATGAGTGGGTAGTGTGATGAGTGGGTTGTGTGATGAGTGGGTAGTGTGATGATACGTGGGTAGTGTGATGAGTGGGTAGTGTGATGAGTGGGTAGTGTGATGAGTGGGTTGTGATGTGTGGTGAGTGGGTCGTGGGATGAGCGGGTAGTGTGATGAGTGGGTCGTGGGATGAGTGAGTAGTGTGATGAGTGGGTTGTGTGATGAGTGAGTTGTTGAGCCATATATAATATGACACTGTATGTATCCCTTACATGACTCGCATCCTGGTGAAAGATAAATATATATTGACCGTCCATTCTTCTCTCTTTTCAGTTGTTCCAGCGTTGCTTAACCAAGGTTTTGAACATTGACCTATGGCGCCTGTATGTCACCTACGTCAAGGAAACAAAGTCCAGCCTCCCTACATACAGGTATGGTCACAGTCACTAGAACCTCAGTAGAAATAAATGTATAGAATAAATATAAACGTAAAATAACTAAAATCCAAAGCACACACTGAACGAAGAGTCTCGCCTACTAATGTGTAGGTCATAGTATTTAATGTATGTATGTACAAAATGGTGTTCATGTGTGTGCACTTTCAATAACTTTCATACATGGTAATTTCTATTCTATAATTATAGTTTCAGGTTGCATCAGAAGCAGGATTAATTTATTCAAAGACATTATCATAATATACGGTAATATTGTCAGTACTGTACATGCAGAACAAATAACTATATCTTATGTGAATATTTATTAAGATTTACTACTTGATGGATTTTTAACATATGGTACTCATTCCAGGGAGAAGCTATCGCAGGCCTACGAGTTTGCCAAGGACAAGATCGGTATGGACTACAACTCCTACACTCTGTGGAACGACTACGCCAACCTTCTGAAGAATGTGGAGGTGGTCGGATCCTACGCTGAGAACCAGAAGATCATGGCTGTTAGAAAGGTGGGCGTGTGTAGTTATTATTTTTATATTGTGTCGTCTTTGTTATGGTTTGTTTATTTTGCAAGTTTTACATTATAATAGGTAGAGTAAACTGTCAAACGTGTCATAATCCTCAAGGGGTTAAGCTATATCCTCTACTCTCTCCCGACTCAGGTGTATCAGCAAGGCATCGTCACCCCCATGGCCAATATTGAGCAGCTGTGGCGCGACTACCTTGAGTTTGAGAAGAACATCAACCCCATCATCGCCGAGAAGATGAACATCGAGCGCGGCCGGGACTACATGAATGCAAGAAGAGTAGGCAAGGAGTTGGAGGTGGAGACGAGAGGTTTGAATCGACATCTTCCCAGCGTACCACCTTCCGCTCAGCCTGAAGAGATTAAACAGGTAAGTTGATGGACAGAAGAATAGATAGATACTGTATAACGAAAACGAGGCCCGGACTACATGAACGCCAGGAGAATAGGCAAGGAGTTGGAGGTGGAGACGAGAGACTTAAATCATCATCTTATTAACATACTGTATCACCTTCCGCCCAGCCTGACGAAATCAAACAGGTGTCTTGTGGTTTACATCTCAGATTATGTATCTTTGCTAAGCAGATTACAAATCCATAATATTATTTGACCACAACAAATTTTGATTTAGTATAATTTTCACTACAAGAAAGGTACCGTTTTCTTCATGGTTTGAGAAAATACAACATTGAGCGTAACTTGTGTGTTTCACCTTTTACTGTAATATAATGATAGATTAGAACAAAGGACCTAATGCTAAAGCGTTATTTCCACATAGTGATTTTGAGAAGTTCTTTTGTGTTTATATTATGTCGTCCCTGTTTTGGTTTGTATATTTTGCAAGTTTTACATTATAATCCCTACAGGTTGAGATCTGGAAGCGATACATCCGATGGGAGAAGGACAACCCACTGCGGACAGACGATCAAACCCTGGTGACCAAACGTGTGAGGTTTGCCTACGAGCAATGTCTTCTCTGTCTCTCCCACCACCCGGACATTTGGTACGAGGCAGCTCTATTCCTACAAGAGTCTTCTAAATTGCTGTCAGAGAAGGGGGTTAGTAATTTGTGTTTACGGTATTTAGATGCTTATGTTCTGGGTGTGGTGTTCCGAGTTTGAATCCCGGGAGGACCATATGCTTTCATTAGTTTATTCAAGTGCATTGGGGTTTGTAATGGAAGATTAATGTTAAGAACGAGGTGTTCTTATGCCTATAAAAGTCAGTTGTCATTTATTTACATTTATTTTTCATATCCACATAGTGATTTTGATAAGTTCTTTTGCCTTTATCTTGTGTCGTCCCACTTTTGGTTTGTTTATTTTGCAAGTTTTACAATATAATTCGGTGTGAGTGTCCTGGGTTTGAGTCCTTGGAGTGCCGCATGTATTTGTTGATTTCATTAATTGAGTTTAGAAGTAGAGTTGGTTGGTGAAAAAATATAATTAATGTTTTGTTTTATAGGATGTGAACGCCAGTAAAATCTTCAGTGAGGAGGCCGCCCAGATCTACGAGCGAGCCATCTCCGGTCCGCTGCGCAAGAACCAGCTGCTGTTCTTTGCCTATGCTGACTTTGAGGAGTCCAGACTACGCTACCCTGAGGTCCACAAGATCTACCAGAGATACATTGAGATGGAGGACATTGACCCAACACTGGTATGTCAACAGTTTACTAAAGTACCCACAGCTTTAACCCCTAACTGTACCGCCGACATATTTGTAATTTTGTGCTAGCTACATTTAGAAGTTTTTCTATAGTTTAAGTAGGATCTGTGGTAGTAAAAATGGTTAATTGAGATAGTTCGAAGCCAGTTAATTGCTGGAGGCTTCCTTTGCTTATGCCACACTTCCCCTTCCACTACTTGTAAGATTTCACTATAAATCGCAAGTATGCAATCATATGTAATGCTACACAGTTTTCAAATTAGGATGGCACAGTGCAGTGAAGTCGTATTGACCTCAAGTGTGAGTATGGGCGTGATTCTGAATTTTTATGACAATATATGAACTGGTAGATGCTACAAATCATAGAAAACATCAGCTTTTAATATATATTCGAATCCCAGGAGGACCATATGCTTTCATTAGTTTATTCAAGTGCATTGTAGTTTGTAATTGATGATTAATGTTAAGAACGGGGTGTTACTTAATATATTTATAATGCCTTTCTTTTGTGCATATTTTTACAACTGTGTGTCTTCACCAGGCCTACCTCCAATACATGAAGTTTGCAAGACGAGCAGAAGGTATCAAGTCGACTCGGGAAGTGTTCAAGAAGGCCCGAGAAGATTTGCGTACCAGGTTCCATGTGTACGTGGGCGCCGCGCTCATGGAGTATTACTGTACCAAGAACAAGGATATTGCCTTCAGGATATTTGAACTGGGTCTGAAGAAGTTCCCCGACATTGCTGACTATATTATGGCCTATGTTGACTACCTCTCACATCTTAATGGTAAGTTTTATATGTGTGTGTGTGTGTGTGTGCGCATGCTTTCAGATTTGAGATTTTCGGGGTAGATCTAGAATGACGTGGGATCAGGTACTCCGGTCCGATCTCAAAATAAAGAACTTGACAACAGATGCAGCCCTTGACAGCACCATTTGGCATGACTGTAACTACATTCTCTGTGGACAAAACGGTCTTTAAACTTGTATGTATGTTTATACAGTTGAGGTTACCTGAGCTTATGTGACGATAGTGCGTTGTTATGTGTGCGATTAGTTTGCTTGAGAAACAGATTAACTTGTTCATGTAGTAATGTACACCCTATGTGGTGGATTGTGTTCTTTTATTTCATAAATTTTATTTTAGTAAACGTTGTTTCCACATAGGCTAGCAATTTTGATAAGTTATTTTGCCTTTATATTGTCTTTGTCCACGTTTTGGTTTGTTTAGTTTGCAAGTTTTCCATTTTAATTTATTATTCCAGAGGACAACAACACAAGAGTACTGTTTGAGCGAGTGTTGACGTCTGGGCAGCTGAAGAACGAGGACACTGTGGGACTGTGGAACCGCTTCCTGGAGTTTGAGTGTAACGTGGGAGACCTGGCCTCTATTGTCAAGGTGGAGAAGAGGAGAGCCCATGTGTTGCAGAAGGTTTGTTAATTAGATGCAGTTTGATACAGTTAGAATCAGATACAGTTGTTGTTGTCCCCCAAGCTGCCTGGCCGAACAGCCCAGTTATAGGTAGTGCCAACGAACTTGACAATAATCTTGATCCCTGACCTCTCTGTAACTCAAAATGGCCTAGAGCAAATTGGCGATAGTGAGCATATAATTTAAGAGGAACCAGCCTTGGGCCGGAACATTTTTCTACCAAGAAATTTACAAATTTATCTTGGAAAGGGGCTAGGGGGGGGGGGGGGGGTTATTTAAAGCTTGATGGAGGTCTAGGAAACAAACTGACTGGCTATGTGGTTTGTTTTAGTTTTTGTTTCATTTTCATCAGGGTGGCTCAGTCTAATGTATTTATAGATTACAGTATTCGCTTTGCATCTCACTATAAAAAAGGTAGCACCAACGAACTTTACAATAATCTTGAACCCTGACCTCTTCATAACTGAAAAGGGACTAGAGCAAACTGGGTGTAAATATCCACACTTTTTACCTGGTGGACTCTTGCCAAATGAGAGGAATTTCAGTCCGATTTCTTTCATTAATTTTGAGTTATAAGAAGTTAAGGGGTCAAGTTCGCTGGCGCTACCTATACAGTAGTTATAGTCATATACAGTTTGATACAGGTCATACAATACATAAATAAATAACTAAAAAACAAAAACAAAAAATTATCTAATTTGTCCCCTGTCTGTGTTCTCCAGCTACAAGAGTTTGAAGGGAAGGACACAGCCCAGCTTGTTGACCGCTACAAGTTCATGGACCTCTACCCGTGTACATCTGCTGAACTAAAGTGAGTCCACTGGTTCAGTGTTAACAATTTACCTACCTTCTTTGCCGCTAGATCAAGATGTATTTACTTCGATCTAGAGGTACAGTTTTACTTCTTGCATTTTAAATCTAGCAATATTCTGGTAATTTGAGCCATTTTTGCAGAGATATTGTAGAGATTGGCATTTATTTACCACGTAGCGGACTTGCAGTGGTTACGTAACAATCATATGTATGGTTTTACTTTTATGTGGTATTGTACAGGTCTCCCGCGATTTTCGATTGAGTTACATCCGCTTGGATGGGTAAATGGGGATGCATTCTGGGACCAGCCAAAACCCAAACACAAACACCTAAAAACCAATAATAATATCCTACATCGGGGCATCGGATAGTAAGGGAGACCTGTACCATGTTCAATGTTCAAATTATATAAGATGTACAATGAGATGCAATGTGTCCAATACAGCGCGGATTGTTAATTGTGCTTTAGTTCATTGCATTTTGTATTTCTGTGGGCCAAATTGTTCAGACAGGACTTGGCTAATGTAGGCGTATACATATATATATATATATATATATATATATATATATATATATATATATATATTATATATATATATATATATATATATATATATATATATATATATATATATATATATATATATATATATATATATATATATATATATATATATATATATATATAATATATATATATATATATTTATATATATATATAGCTATATATATATATATATATATATATATATATATATATATATATATATATATATATATATATATATATATATATATATATAAAATAATGTGGTATAATAATTATTTTCTTAGTTCAGTAATCGGCGAAAGATCTGTATTAATTATTTATACTGTATATTGTTAGTATCTTATGTATCTTTCTCCCTTCTCAGAGCTGTCGGTTATCGAGACATCTCCACCCACAACATTACAACCAACCCTAACATACCGCGAGGTCTGTCCATCCATGACTCCCAGGAACCAACCTATGTGAGGCCAGACTTCTCACAGATGATTCCCTTCAAACCAAAGGCCAAGTATATCCCTGGAGAACATCCCGTCAGAGGTAATATTTACATACAAACGGTGGCGCTAATAAGTCGGTTCCCGGACATCTGTTTTGTTTGGTTTGGTTTGCAAGTAATACATTATAATTATACAGTACTGTAACTAGATTTGTTGTTTTAAGTCCCGTACTACAAATGACATTATATTCTGTTGAGTTCCTAAGATTCCATGTATCCTAATTATATTTTGTTGTATAGGTGGTGCGTTCCCCCCGCCCCCTGCCGTGGCCAACCTAGTCTCTCTCCTGCCACCTCCCAACTGTTTCCGTGGACCCTTCGTCAAGCTGGAGGCTCTGGTGGACCTCTTCATGAGACTCAACCTCCCGGAACAAGGTACAGTGACGTTCTATTAATTGTTTAAAATTAACATTGTTATAATTATTTGGAGTAGTAAAAGTAAGGGTCTTCCCTCGATTTACGATTGGGTTACATTCCAGAAAACCCAATCTTGAATAGAAAAATCGTATAGCGAACCCTAAAATGAATGTGGGAATGGGGTAAATGGGGATGCGTTCTGGGACCAGCCAAAACCCAAACCCAAACACCTAAAAACCTATTAATAATATGGTAAATTGGGGCATCGGATAGTGAGATAGTGATGTATTAGTAATATTATCGGTAATAGTAGTAGTATCATCATTATCATAATTATTTTTGTTTTCCAGGTGGTCAGTGGTCTACAGCAGGCGGCCATGATGTGCGACTGTTTGAACTGTCCAAGTCTGTTCACTGGGTGGTGGACCCGGCCGGAGAACGTAAGAGGAAGTTAATGGCCAATGACGACTCTGATGATGAAGATGGTAACAAACCCGTCCTTACCAGTGATATTTACAGAGCCAGGCAACAGCGCAAGATGAGATAAATTCATCTTACAACTTGGTATCATCATTTCCAGATTTTTGCAAACGGTAACGGTACGCCGTGGTACCTAACCGATGCTCGGCCCCTTGTAAATACAAGTTCCGACAAACTAGCGGAAAAGATCTGAACGCCTTTTGTGGAGGACCACATTGCTGACATTTCTCTCTTTTCAGGTCTTCAGTTACGTCTGAAAGGGAAAACAAGAGAGATTGCCTTCTTAATATAATGTCTACTTGTATAAGTTGCTTTCCAGCTGTTTTTAAAAGCCTGTGACAAGAACTCCGAGCGTCTGCATTGTGTTAGTCTACTGAACGACTGACCTGGCCGGAGAACATGAGTGACGACTCTGATTATGAAGATGATAAGTAACCCATCCTGACCAATGATTTATATATGGCCAGGCAACAACGCAAGATGAGATAAAGTGTGAATTTGAGAGATATCGTAATTTTATTGTGTTATATTTTGCAAGTTTTACATTATAATATATTAGATGACAAAGCGTGGGACTACGGTGCAATTATAAGCTCCAAGAAATTGAATTATCATCAATGCCATAGAAAGAGGACCACTACTATACAGGAGTCCTCGTACAAGTATAGAAAACAGATATTCATATGTTCAACTTACCTGCCGAGCTGTGTGATACTTGGGACTCAGACGACGGAAGATGAGATAAATATAATCATCTTCAATACTCTTTGAATAATTTGTGTGACTAAGCTTAACCCCATCTGTACCGGCGATGTCTTCTTAATTTTATTCTAGCTATATTTAAACTATTCTGTGCAGCTTAAGAAGGATCTGTGGTAGTTAAAAGGGTTGTTGTTGTTCCCTAAGCTGCCTGGCCGAACAGCCCCGAGTCCCTGAGGAAGGCCATGGCCACGAGTTAAAAGGGTTGATCGAGACAGTTCGAAGCCTTATAATTGCTAGAGATCCTTCCTAAGCTGAATAAAATCAATTATTAGCAGCCAGAATATAATAAAAAGGATGTTGATAGTACAGCAGAGGTTGATGTTGATAGTACAGCAGGGGTTGATGTTGATAGTACAGCAGGGGTTGATGTTGATAGTACAGCAGGGGTTGATGTTGATAGTACAGCAGGGGTTGATGTTGATAGTACAGCAGGGGTTGATGTTGATAGTACAGCAGGGGTTGATGTTGATAGTACAGCAGGGGTTGATGTTGATAGTACAGCAGGGGTTGATGTTGATAGTACAGCAGGGGTTGATAGCTGCATTGCTCTTCACAAGAAGTTGTTGTTTGTTGTTGTTGCTGTTCCCCAAGCTGCCTGGCCGAACAGCCCCAAGGCCATAACCGAGCGCCCCCACAGAAGAAGTCACAAGAAGTTTATCAGAGTAGCTGACGATGGATTTCAGAGCACCATTTGAGAAGAACCATTTTATTGACCTTTCACTTAAGGCATCTTCCGGTCTTCAATAAAGGTCTTGAATCCAAAACTACTACTCTGAATGAATATCAGTATATACCATATAATATCAGTATATACCATATAATATAAGGGTTTACTTCATGTTATATTACCTACAGTAGCCTGTATATACTATAATAGGTTATCAAAGTCTTTGCTGAAGTTATATATCTAAGAGGTATCAAAATTAAAGATGAATAATTGGGTTTGGAATTCATGTATGTGCAGGACTTGCTCAAATAATACATAAGATCACGACGAGGAACTGAACTTTTATGGGCAACTATACATCTAAAAGGTAACAAAATCAAGATGTACAACTTTTTGAGTTTGTTTTAACGGTAGTTACTTCAAGTATTGTTGAGTTATGCCTGGCCAAAGCTGTAGGCTATTAGGTATAAGTTTCATTATTGTTATTGTGTAGGCTATTCACAGGTCTCCCTTTATTTACGATTGGGTTACGTTCCTGAAAACCCGATCTTAAATAGAAAAATCATATAGCGAACCCTAACATTGGTGGGTTTGTTGTTGTTGTTGTTGTTGCTGTTCCCCAGGCTGTCTGGCCGAACAGCCCCAAGGTCCTGAGCAAGGCCAAGGCCATAAACGAGCGCCCCCACAAAACCCTCCCTGCTTACCACTAATAAAGCCCGGGTGACCGAAGCCACTCCAAGGCAGGGAGCTGAGGGTGCGGAAACGCCCGGGAAACCAAAGCCCCACCCAAGGCCCTGTGCCGCCCCTCAGCAATTACGAAGGGAAAGTTGATTTTTATTTTTTATTTTATTTTTGTTTTTTGTCGTTCCCTAGGCTGGCTGGCCGAACAGCCCCGTATTGATGGGGTAAATGGGGATGCGTTCTCGGACCAGCTAAAACCCAAACCCAAACACCTAAAAACCTATAATAATATCGTAAATCAGGGCATCGGAGAGTGAGGGAGACCTGTAGTTTTATATTTTTTCAGTTAACCCGTTGAGTACCAGCGACGTGTGTTATACTCTATTCTAGCTATATTTAGACGATATTATGCAGCTTAAAGAAGGATCTGTGGTAGGTAAAAGGGTTGGTTGAGATAGTTTGAAGCCTTATTTGTTATGTTCCCTCCACCAACCGACTTTACTCCTAAACTCAATTAATGAAATCAACAAATACATGTGGCACTCCAGGGATTCGAATGATAATAATGCTAGAGGTCCTTCCTAAGCTGAATAAAATTGTCTAAACATTGCCCGAATATAGTTAAAAGGATGTTGCTGGTGCTGAACGGGTTGTTAAGAGTTTGGAACAACCCACATCAAACGGACCAAATGGTATTACATTGGCAGATATAGAACTATCATCATCATCATCATCATAAATTCATAAACATTGATGTTATATATATTGATATCCACAATTTTGTAGAATAATTAAAAGAAAGTTATATTTTTATCCATAGCTTGTAAAGACTCGATAGTTATTCTCTCTCTTCCTCTCGCTCTCGCTCTCTCTCTCTCTCTCTCTCTCTTATTGTGACTTTACAAGATATCAGTTTCAGCGCGGGTGACGCCTTTACATTATATTCTGGCTGTTACTAGGTGATTATATTCAGCTTAGGAAGGACCTCTAGTAGTGATAAAAAAGGCTACTAACTCTCTCAATTAACCATCTTAGCTACTACAGATCCTTCCTAAGCAGCTAAAAAATGACTAAATAAATATATGTATGTATGTATGTATTTACTCAGGCCCATTCCCCACTTTTCCTATTTTGTTTTTTCTGGGGGTGGCCGACTCGAGGCAGAACCTAAATATATAGCTAGAATAAAATGCAATAGACGTCTCCTGCACTAAAGGAAATATATATATTTTTTATATATGGGTATAATTTTCTTGGTTATCATCACTGTCATTACCATTACATACGGTACATTAATCATCATCATCATCATGCTGAATTTTCATATAGCATTTCTTCAGCGCTAGTGTTAACCCTTTGAAGCTCTGACGCGTTTTAGCAGTTTATTTTGGCTGTCATTAGACGATTTTATGCAGCTTAGGAAGGATCTGTGGGTATTAATAGGGTAAAGACTCTCTCAATCAACCCTCTGACTTCCATATACCCTTCCTAATCTGAATAAAATTGTCTAATAACTACCAGAAAACAGAAAAGAAATGCGTCTTGGAGCTTGAAAGGGTTAAAAATATTCTATTAACCCTCTCCGACATATGACGCAATTTTGAGCCTATTGGGGATACTTTAAAACCTTTGTTACCATCAGGGGTATTTAGAAACCTTTAGTTTAGTTACTTCAACCTCTGCAGTTGTCTTTGAGTTAGCTGTGTTGAGCCTATTGGGGATACTTAAACCTTTGTTACCATCAGGGGTATTTAGAAACCTTTAGTTTAGTTACTTCAACCTCTGCAGTTGTCTTTGAGTTAGCTGTGTTGAGCCTATTAGGGATACTTTAAAACCTTTGTTACCATCAGGGGTATTTAGAAACCTTTAGTTTAGTTACTTCAACCTCTGCAGTTGTCTTTGAGTTAGCTGTGTTGAGCCTATTGGGATACTTTAAAGCCTTTGTTACCATCAGGGGTATTTAGAAACCTTTAGTTTAGTTACTTCAACCTCTGCAGTTGTCTTTGAGTTAGCTGTGTTGAGCCTATTGGGGATACTTTAAAGCCTTTGTTACCATCAGGGGTATTTAGAAACCTTTAGTTTAGTTACTTCAACCTCTGCAGTTGTCTTTGAGTTAGCTGTGTTGAGCCTATTGGGGATACTTTAAAACCTTTGTTACCATCAGGGGTATTTAGAAACCTTTAGTTTAGTTACTTCAACCTCTGCAGTTGTCTTTGAGTTAGCTGTGTTGAGCCTATTGGGGATACTTTAAAGCCTTTGTTACCATCAGGGGTATTTAGAAACCTTTAGTTTAGTTACTTCAACCTCTGCAGTTGTCTTTGAGTTAGCTGTGGGCAGAAAACTAATTTTGGAGAGGTAATTATAAGAGTGAGAGAACTCTATTTATTATTGCTAATCTGGCAACCTCTGCGTCATATGAGTCTGAAGGGGTTAACGTAAAGGAATAGGTCATCGAATATATTACCCCTTCCATTCGTGTAATTATACTATCATAGTGCAGTTAGGTATATGCACAGGCTTTAGCCGGTATCACACAAGCGCTTTTTCACTCATCAATTACACTCAACACTGGTCTGGCAGCTTATGAGGTCAACATTTAGAATATTTCGGTCACCTAAATGCATCTAGCAACAGCCTAGTTTCCGATACTAGTGCAAAATATTCCAGAAATGTTGCCAGAAAAATGTTGGTCACTGAATGTTGACTATAAACGCTCTCGTGTGATACCGGCTCTAGATTAATATCCAGTATTCGAGAATGGATAATATATCGTAGGCTTGTCTTGGTAGCATAATACTTGGTGTGCGGAATTTCGGTGTGAGTATCCTTGGAGTACCACATGTATTCATTACTTTCACTGATTTCATTAGTTAGGTTTATATGTAAATTAATTGGTGAAAACAAATATGAATTACAAAAGTTGAAAGGTGGTGTCGCCCAAGTCATTTCTCCGTCAATTTTTGCAGTAAATTGTAGCCCTTAGTGATCCCTGGTGTCTGGGTCTTCTGGGCGACCTAGGATGTGTGTGTACTTGTATTTTTTTTGTTTTGTTTTTATTTCCTGTTCGAGCTCTGTCTCGAGTCGGCCACCCCCAATAAAAATAGATACTGTATAAATAAATAAGAAAAGGGGTCATGTGCCAGAGAATATACTGTATATAGATAGAAGAATTAAATGCCCTAACATAATCTACCTTCGATGCTTCAAAATTATAGTTTAATAAGAATTAAATTACCAAACATAATCTACCTTTCATCTACTTTCCAATTCCAATGCAAAATAACCCTAAATAACCCTAAATAACCTTAAAGAGACAAAGATTATTCATCAACAATTGCTGGAAAATGCGCTCCTGTGACACCACCTTAAGAGTACAAACTGTTATCAGTGTTTTAATAAATGTAAATAATTGCGTGTATTGTTATTATTATTCTGTTGTGATGTTAGCAACTTGTTTATCAATAGCGTGTCTGATATTTGAGACATATTGTTGTATTTATAATAATTACAGTATTACAGGTAATCGTCAATTTATATTATTTTTGTTTTCAAATTTCAAGGTAAGAAAATATATATATATATATATATATACCGGTATATATATATATATATTATTATGTTCCTTCCAACAACCAACTATACTCCTAAAATCGATTAATGAAATTTACAAACACATGTGGCAGTCCGTGGATTCGAATCCAGGATGCTCACATATATGCTCATATATATATATATATATATATATATATATATATATATATATATATATATATATATATATATATATATATATATATATATATAAAACCGTAGCTCGGTTGGTAGAGCTATCGCCTGCTGACCGTGAGGTTGACGGTTCCAGCCTCGGGCCAGCCAGTGAGCTATTGGCAGATGTCAGTGCTGTTGGTGAACGGTGCGGTCTAGCAATCTATGGCTACTATTCACTGAAGTCCCTGATTCATCAGGGCACCCACCCTAGCCCAGCTATTCAGCTGGGAGTGTATGGTGGTAAAAACTGCATCATTATTAGGGGTTCGATCCCTACGGGGAACCCCTATTGTAATCATTAAACCTACTTATCCAAATTATTTTTACACGCCGGTTTTTACGCAATAACTCCAGAACCGCTTTTTGGATCGGGATCAAACTTTCACATGAGGTGCGTTTTTGTATTGGGCAACTTTGATATGCTAAACATCCGGCATGGTGGCCAAACAGGTCCGTGGCAGCCAATTTCCCGAAAAATTTGACACCTAAATACCGTCTCTCCCACTCATAGGAAATTATTGGGCTTTGGCATATGGACTCCACTACTAATGCTCCGCAAATGTTATAGAGAAGGGTTTTGCTTTTGCATGTGGGTTTTTTCTGGCAATCTTGAAAAACCTTGAATTCCACTTAAAATTCCACATCTTGAAAACATCCAACATCTTGGAGAGGTTGCAGGAGGAGGAAATCAGGGAGGAGTACAGGAGAGCAGTGGAAAGACGACTAGGTGGGTTCGACCTGGAAGTTATGGAGGAAGTGGAGGAGATGAGCAAGGTGTTTAAGGATGAGATCTGTGCAGCATGTGAGGAGGTGTGTGGAGTGAGGAGAAGAGGGAGGGGAGTGAAGGTACAGAACAGCATGGTGGACAGAAGAGGTACGAATAGCTGTGGAAGAAAAGAAGAAAGCATATAGAGAGTGGTTGGGTAGCAGAGGGAATGAAGATTCCGAGAGACAGAAACGAGCGAGGTACGTGGAGAGTAAGAGGGTGGGTGAAGAGAGTAGTGAAGGAAAGTAAGAGAAGAGAATGAGGAATTTGGAAGGAATCTGAGTGTAAAACTGGAGGGAGAGTAAGAAAAAACTGTTCTGGAAAAAAAAAGAAGTCAGAAAGTTAGGGAAGTAGCAAGGGAAACAGTAAGGGTGTGAAAGATAAGGAATGGGAGAATGCTATCCGGAAGCAAGAGAGAGTCGAAAGATGGAGGGAGTACTTCAGTGAGTTGCTAAATGAACAAGGAATGAAGAGCCGCAAACCTAGCTGGATATGGTATGGGAGGGAGAAGAAGAGAAGTAGTGGAGGAGGAGGTGGGATCAGGAGTCAGAAGTGTGGGAAAGCCATGAAAAGAGTGAAGTTGGGAAAGCACCAGAACAGATGGAGTGTGTGGGAAAATGTTGAGTTGTATGGTGGTGAGATAGTGATAGAATGGGTATGGAAAATGTGCAAAACTAGCATGGGAGAAGGGGAGTGCACCCGATGACTGGAAGACTGGCATAATAGTCCCCCTATATAAGGGCAAAGGGGAAAGAGGAGTGTGTGGTAACCACCGAGGAATATGTCTTCTAAGCGTATAGGGAAGGTATACAGTAGGTTAGTGATTGAGAGGAGTGAGAGTGAGAACGGAGAAATGGATAGGCGACGAGCAGGGAGGTTTTAGGAAGGGAAGAGGATGTGTAGATCAGAATTTTACCCTGAATTGTGTTGTGGAGAAGAAACAAAAGGTGTATGTTGCCTTTATGGACTTGGAGAAGGCCTATGACAGAGTGGATAGAGAAGGTTGTGGAAAGTACTTAGAATATACGGAGTAGAGGGCAAGTTTGCTGAAGCAGTGAAGAGCATGTATGATGGGTGCAAAGGCGGCAGTACGTGTGGAGAGTGAGCAGAGTGAGTTCTTTGACCTTAATGTTGGTTTGAACAGGGTGTGTGATGTCCCCGTTGTTTGTTTTACTGTATATATGGATGGAGTTTTATGAAGAATACTATCAAGAGCAGTGGATGTTGGTGTATCGCTGAAAAGGGAGGGAATTGATTGAAGCTACCTATACTGCTGTTTGCGGATGATACAGTTCTGATGAGTGGATAATGAATGGGAGTTGCAGGGTCTGGGTAAATGAGTTTGGAACAGTGTGCGAAAAAAACGGAATTTGAAGGTAAATACGGGGAAGAGCAAGGTTATGTCTTCGAAAGGGGTGAAGTCACAGAGTGTGAGGTGAAGCTGAACGGTCCAGGCTATGGAGATCGTCAACTCTTTTAAGTATCATCATTAAAAACTGGGCAGTGTGTTGAGTAAAGATGGGACTATGGATGAAGAGGTGCGGAGAGGGTACAACAGGGGAAGAGGGTTGTAGGAACGCTAAAAGCAGTAACAAGAATATAGGGTGGTCCATATGGAAGTGAAGAAGTCCTTGCATGACAGTGTGGTAATCCCGACACTGACTTACGGAAGCGAAGCATGGACGTTGGTTGAGGGTCTCAGACAAAGAGTGAGAGGAGTGGAAATGAATTACTTAAGGAGTGCGTGCGGAGTTACATGGAGGGATAGACAGACTAATGAGGAAGTAAGAAGGAGGTGTGGTTGGAGGTAGATGTGCTGGAAAGTGTGAAAAGGAACAACTTGAGATGGTTCGGCCATATGGAACGTATGGAAAGCGAGAGAATGACTAAGAGGGTGTATGAGAGCGAGGTGGAGGGACAGAGGGGGAGAGTAGACCGAATATGAGGTGGAAGGATGGAGTGAGGAAGTACATGAACGAAGGTGGTGCTGGTTGGGGGGGGGGGCGTCGACTGACTGGGGACAGAGGTGCATGGGGGCGGTTCGTTCGTGGCCACCCCTTCGGGGATCACGGCGTCAGGCAATAGATAGATAGAGATAGATCTTGAAAACTACGCCGATGATGAAAGCCATGTTTGCGTAGTTGGGTGAGGCTCGCGATTCCGAACGTTTTGATACCAAAAGAATATAAATGGGTGGAATAGTTTGGCCGCAGCATTGAAAACTGTCTATTCTTAAATTACTTTAAAACCGTATTCGCTACCCACACAAAGTTTACAGTCTACAGTCTATAGGCTTCCACGCATCTCCCAGTTTTGCTTAATAACATAGTCGACATTATTCAGATCTATTATTTGTTTTTATTTAACTCTCAAAACAGTTCGAGTCCCTACGAATTCCACCAATTATTTAGCCAACCTACCTATACATACCTACCCTACCAAATAATAATGATAATTCAAATTTATTTTTGGTGAATAGCAGAGTATTGGCTAAGGTTTTTAACAATTCTTCCCTTTGCCAAACTCTTTGTTTAATAACAATGATATGGACCTTCAGAGTTTGACAATTGCCCGTGTGACAGCCTTCACCAAGGAATCTGGTACGTGTGAAAGAGGAGAGCCCACTCAATGTAATAAATCTGTTCTACAGCGACGGTGGCGCCTCTAGAGGCCAATAGGTGATAACATGTTGATCAAGCCATTTGTTTCCCTCTTGATATTGTTTATACAAACTAAGATGATACTCTGAAGACCACTTGCATGTATAGCCTACAGCGTGTGAATGTACGAACAATAAGGAATTCTGAAGAATAAAATGCCTCCTCCCCATTCAGTTAATGCCTGGCAGATTTTGTTTATACCTATGAGCCGCTTGGCGGCGCTGGGTGTCGGGAAATTACACTTTGTACTTTTGTACTTTTGTAGATGTTTTGGTGACAATCACCACGGTCGATCTGGGGATCCGCCACTAATGAGCTCGTCCTGGAATCTTTACGACTCTGAATCTTACGATTCTTTACAGGACTGATCATGCCATTTTTATCGGCACTAGCTCAGAGAAGAGTGTTGAGAGGGGAGAAGGGGTGTTGGAGAGAGAGGAAGGTGTTGGAGGGGCTTTGTTATGTGTGTTTAGTCTGTATATGTCGTCAGGATGTCCGCTGACTGGGTGCAAGCATGTGAAACATCATGCTAGGACGTAGTACCGCACCCACTAAATGTCCACCGTGGCAGGGATTCGATCCCGGGTCTTTCAGATTCACACGCGAGCGTGCTCACCACTTGACCACCACAGCTCCAATACACTAAGCCTATTGAAGTGGACAATCCTTTCCTAATGCTCCTTTCCTTGCCTTGACCCTGCTATTACGAACTTTATGCTGACATAAACCTTATCTGCCCATAATAATTAGGATTTAGGCTTTCAATCATACTCCATCCTACACATAACTCACTGCCGTAACTTAATATAACTAGTTTGGACAAGTGTAGCTCAAATATAGACTATATAACAAGTCTGGCTTTGAGTCTGTGCAGTTCATACCCTTGCGTGCGTATTTAGCGAGAGAGGGAGTGACTGTATCGCTAGATCCGTTCTCAAAAGCAGCTAGAATATCGTCTCTATATTGAATAAATGCAAACCATCTCTAGAATGATGCCACAACTCTGGAATGGTTTTGTTGGCTAGTTTTGCTTGATAATAGTTATATTAATCATTCAGATCCATACATTTTTTAAATTTAACTCTCAAAATAGTTAGAGTCCCTACGAATTCCAGCAATTATTTAACCAACCTACCTATACATACCTACCCTACCAAATAATAATGATATCTCAAATTTATTTTTGGTGAATATCAGAGTATTGGCTAAGGTTTTTACAATTCCTCCCTTTGCCAAATACTTAGTTTAATAACAAAGTTCTAGATCTTCAAAGTTTTGAAATTTTTTGGTGTGGTGTGACTTACCTTTCCTCCTCCCTCAAACAGCAAGCAACGTCTCCAGGGGTTCAAGAGTATTGCATTCTTCCATAAAAATATATATAGTCCGGTTTTACGCAATAACTCCGGAACTACTTGTCGGATCGGGACCAAACTTTGACACAAGGTGCATTTTTGTATTGGGCAACTTTTGATATGATATCCAAAATGGTGGCCAGACACGCCCATGGCAGCCTTTCACACCCAACCCATCTCGTCCTATCTAATTTTATGTTGAACTTTATTGTTCTTGATCCCACTATAGGACTCGGTAGCCTATTCCACATATCTACAACTTTGTTACTAAACGAATAGAGGCAGATCCCTTACACACCTAGTCTCTCTCTGTCGCTCGTTTGTTTGCACACCAGTACAAATGCAACTAAGATGAACATGGGAATATGCAGAGAGACAAGTGGCCCACAAAAGGCAGATCCTTTCACATCCAACCCATATGACTATCTGATTTTATCTTGAAATTCTCTATTGTTTTTTATCCCACTATAGCACTAGGTAGCCTATTTCACATATCTACGACTCTGTTACGAGAGAGGCAGATCCCTTACACAGCCAATCTCTCAGGAAAAAAAAAATTGCACACTGGTGCAAATGAGGCAGATCATTTACACATGCTACCAAGATGAAAATGGGAGTCTGCAGAGAGCCGACATAACTACCTTATTCCAACATCTGACAGACATTAATACCATATTCCAACACCTGGCAGACATACTACCATATTCCAACATCTGCCAGACATTACTACATTATTCCAACATCTGGCAGACATTACTACCATATTCCAACATCTGGCAGACATTACTACCATATTCCAACATCTGACAGACATTACAACCTTATTCCCACATCCTACAGACATTAATACCATATTCCAACAACTGACAGACATATTACTACCTTATTCCAACATCTGGCAGACATTACTACCATATTCCAACATCTGACAGACATTACTACCATATTCCAACAGCTGACAGACATTACTACCATATTCCAACATCTGACAGACATTACTACCTTATTCCAACAGCTGGCAGACATTACTACCTTATTCCAACATCTGACAGACAATACTATCTTACTCCAACATCTGACAGACATTACTACCTTATTCCAACATCTGACAGACATTACTTTATTCCAACATCTGACAGACAATACTATCTTACTCCAACATCTGACAGACATTACTACCTTATTCCAACATCTGACAGACATTACTACCTTATTCCAACATCTGGCAGACATTACTACCGTATTCCAACATCTGACAGACATGACTACCTTATTCCAACATCTGACAGACATTACTACCTTATTCCAACATCTGACAGACATTACTACCATAGTCCAACATCTGACAGACATTACTACCATATTCCAACATCTGACAGATATTACTACTTTATTCCAACATCTGACAGACATTACTACCGTAGGCTACCATATTCCAACATCTGATAGACATTAATTACTTCTTTATTCCAACATCTGACAGACAATACTATCTTACTCCAACATCTGACAGACATTACTACCTTATTCCAACATCTGACAGACATTACTACCTTATTCCAACATCTGGCAGACATTACTACCGTATTCCAACATCTGACAGACATGACTACCTTATTCCAACATCTGACAGACATTACTACCTTATTCCAACATCTGACAGACATTACTACCATAGTCCAACATCTGACAGACATTACTACCATATTCCAACATCTGACAGATATTACTACTTTATTCTAACATCTGACAGACATTACTACCGTAGGCTACCATATTCCAACATCTGATAGACATTAATTACTTCTATATTCCAACATCTGACAGACATTACTACCTTATTCAACATCTGACAGACATTACTACCATATTCCAACATCTGGCAGACATTAATAGGCCTACCCTATTTCAACATCTGACAGGCATTAGGCCTACTACCATATTCCAACATCTGGCAGACATTAATACGATATTCCGATATCTGGCAGACAGTAAACTACCATATTCCAACATCTGGCAGACATTACTACCTTATTCCAAAATCTGGCAGACATTACTACCTTATTCCAACATCTGGCAGACATTACTATACCTTATTCCAACATCTGACAGACATTATATACTACCTTATTACAACATCTGGCAGACATTACTATACCTTATTGCATCATCTGACAGACATTAATACCATATTCCAACATCTGACACACGTTAACCTTAATCCAAATTCTGGCAGACATTACTGCCTGATTGCAACATCTGACAGACATTTCCACAGTATCCTAACATCTGTCAGACATTACTACAATATTCCAACATCTGACAGACATTACTTCCTTATTCCAATATCTGGCAGACATTGCTATAATATTGCAACATCTGACAGACATAACTACATTATTCCAACATCTGACTGACATTACTACCATATTGCAACATCTGACAGACATTACTACCTTATTCCAACATCTGGCAGACATTGCTAACTTATTCCAACATCTGGCAGACATTACTAACTTATTCCAACATCTGGCAGACATTACTAACTTATTCCAACATCTGGCAGACATTATTACCTGATTGCAACATCTGACAGACATTCCTAACCTATTCCAACATCTGGCAGACATTCGTACCTTATTCCAACATATGGCAGACATTACTATCTGTTTGAAACATCTGACAGACAATTTTACATTTACATTCGGCCAAATAAGTGATGTCTCGGCACCAAGTATATTTTGATTAATAATTGGTATCGGTAATATCTAAACCTGACTTCTTCATTTTGAGTGAGATATACAAACATGTTCCTGTATACACTTACCCACCCTAATCAACATCTGACAGACATTAATACAGTGCAGAGCGAGCCAAATGTAATGACAGGTGAGACATTACTTATTAGCGCTAGTTTCTTGTTTGTTTATTTAATTTGCTCCCTAGACCTTTATCAAGTTTAAAAAAATACCCTCAAGACCACCCTTTGAGATGAATTTGTACATTTTTTGTTAGAAAAATTGACACCTAAATGCTATGAAAGGTCTTAACATCGGCAACAAAATGAGGCGAAAGATCTTAAAATTGCCAAACTAATGGGGCGAATGTCTTATAATCTGAAAACTGATGGGGCTAAACATGAGGGAGAAGGAGGGGGGTCCAGAAAGTAAAACTAAAATCATATCAGACTGAAAGAGCTGGTCGATTACAACACTCGCTCGCTGGTTTTTCCTCAGGCCTAATTATCAGTGCTGGTGGGAAGAGTCACCTGTTGTGTATAATTAGTATTCCACAATGTTCATTATGGGTTGGCCGATCTCTGTTACCGTAAGATCTCTCTAGTGTAGTGGAGTTCCCGAGTGAGTCGTTTAATAAGGCTGATAGCCACATGTAGTTTTACTCTCCTCAACTACACATCTCTCATCAGCGTTAGGTAGGTGCACTATAGTCGGCTTAACCCTTTCAAGATACCATGATGCTCTTATTAATTTATTAGACGATTCATTAAGATTAGGAAGGATGTGTGGGAGTTGAGGGTTAACCCAGGGAATGCTGGACCCCTCTAGGACTCACCATTGCCCTGTAGGCCTACTAGACTTTGGCCTTCCAAAACACAACGAAAACCACATCATCCTGTAGGAAATGCAAGTGCGCATCCAACCATATATATATATATTTATATATATATATAAATATATATATATATATATATATATATATATATATATATACATATGTGTGTGTGAATACCCAAAAGAGTGTGGTTGAGGTGTTACGGTGGTCCGTAGATAAAAATATGGCGCAAAATCGGCAACGAACGGCCATGCGTATGTGTGTATTGGTCTGGGGGAGGGAGGAAATGGGAGAATCAGGGTGGAGGCAAGATGGGGGGCAGTAAATGTAATTGGATTTTCACTCCTATAGCCCTGACAGTCGTGCACACTTGTTGTTTTTGTTATTGGGAGTGTTTTGGTACGTGTTTGACATCTCTTCTTCCGAGAGGAGCGTCGCAGCCCACCAGTAAAACCTCTCGAGAGGTTTTGTCGCAGCCTCTGGGTTAATACTGCTACTAATAATACTTATTCCAGACTCAAAAGTACCTAAAGATTACAGTTTAATTTAATAAAGGTGGAGTGAGATAGTTCGAAGCCTTTTAATTACTGGAGGCCACTTTGAAACTGAATCAAATCGTCTAATAGTAGCCAAAATTAAGTTACAAAGACGCAGTCAGTAAAGAAGAGGTTAAGCAATATAGAAATACCACATATTCCATAAAGTAAACAATAGATCAGCTATTCTATATATTACCTTAGAAATATTATTACTGTTATAGGAGGCACAAATTGGTATAATTGGGTTCTTCTAAGCATGCAAGGAGAACAATTAATTCAATGAACATGCACACACGGAAATACAGGGCGAGAAATAATCCAGGAATAACTCAAGTAGTTTATTATAAAACACAAGTAGCCTATCTTATTATTAGTTAAGGAATGCATAAAGATACAATGGGGCTGGGGGAGTGCTGCAGTGAACTTGGTGATCCTTGGTCTCTGGGTCTTCTCCTGGATGAACTACAGTATGTGTGTGAATTTATGTTTTTTTTTTTTATTTTTTTTTATTTTTTTTTTTTGGGGGGGTCCCTGTTCGGGCTCTGCCTCGAGTTGGTCACCCCCAGTAAAAAAAACAAAAACAAAAATGGGGAATGGACCTGAGCAAATGTAGATAAAATATAGATAGACAATGGCACCAAGATGGCGGAGGTTGGCCGATCTCTATATTATAGGATCTTTAGCCAACTCTGCTAAGCACGTAGTATCCCCTCCAGTTTATATAGAAGCTATAGTTGTCTGCACTGTCTTGTTTGTGTGATACAGTGGTGGTGGTAGTGTGGCTGTATGTGTCTCTAATTATATATGGTATATGTATAAATTATGTAGTAGTAGTAGTAGTAGTATACAGCATAATATACCCCTGGAGTATTCGTAAGTATACCATTGTTAAGTCTATGTGTATTGAAAGACCCGTGAGTCGTGATTAATCGTCTAATAAGCTTTGTTGATACGATCTCTGTGAACCTGTTTCCTAGAGATCATTTTAGAAAACGGTGATTGGACAACTTTGCACACTGAAGACATTTTGTAGATTCGTTGGTGACATTAATCCTTTCAATCAGCTTCAGTTAGTTTTCCATTATTAAAGTGAAAATATAGTTGGAAAATGTGGCCATAATGTCTGTATTTGTCCAGTCTATATATACTAAAGTGGCTCTGTCCCTGGGTCTGTCCTGCGGTACGATAACTTCTTGTCCCCGCCCGGCAACGTGGATATAGGGTACCTTAATAAAACAGGGTACAGACTACACTTGACGTATGGACGCCATCTTGACTCCAACTCGCGTGCTTTATCTCATTCCGATCTTTGTTTTAACACATCAACAACAACATTCATTTCTGCATACATTATTAAGTTTACACTACTCTCATGACTATATACTTCTTACCTATATAATCATCCTTCTAAAATATATGTATCTAATTGTTCTGACTAAATCAAGCAGTGGCGGATCCAGGGAGGGGGGGGGGGGGGGGGCCGCCCCCCCTTAGTGACCAAAATTGCGCCCTTACATCTGATATAAATACTGCATTTTATCTGAAATACAATACATTTAAAGTTATGGCGCCCCTCATGTATATATATCAGCCCCCCCCCCCCCCCCCCCCCCCCTTAAGCCTGAGCTGGATCCGCCACTGATTAATCAATTATTAAGTGCTTAACAGAATTAGATTGGGACTCAAGATGGTGCCGAGTGACCTATACAATTACTTTGTTATTCTAGGTACTCTACAAGGATGATGATGCCCCCTTGGCTGGCACTGTTGTTGTTCTTGGGGGTGGGGTTGGGGGGGTCGACGCCCCTCCTACAGGTTAAAACCCCTTACAACGTACTTACCGTGGATTCCACAACTATTCACTTCTCTCATCCAAAAGGTAATTTTGGGCGTTTGTCACGAATCGCTAGGTCAAGTTGCCCAGGCTTGATATCAATACTAATAACATCTTGGCAGTGCCGGCTCGATCCGCTGACCCTTTGTTACAATATTTGTCTATCGATATCCGTCGCATATACTACTAGTACTACTACGGGAGAGCATGTACCTCCGTCTATGTTGGCGGAGGTATACGCTCTACCGATCGGTTCATAACTTTGTGAGCCATCTAAGTTGGCGGAGGTAATAATAATCTTTGGTCTCTGGTCTTTTATTAACCGTTTACAGGGCATTGATCATGGGAGGCATTAACGAAATTTTGGACCTCTATATAAGCGCACTAATTTGCACTATCTCCAAACACTCTACCCCACTAAAGGTTAAGCACCTGTTCACCCAAAGGAATTCAATAGTGCCCTAAACATTTTGCTACATTTTATTATAAAAATTTATCAAGCCAGGTGGAACATCACAAATTATCGCAATATGATTTACTTTAACTTAGGAACAGCCTTTTATTCATATGAAGAAAGTTTAGCTACATTTAAATGATTACATGCATTGACCTGCAATATGCAAAGAATAAATATTAAATAAAATTACCATGTGTGAGCAGGTAGACCTCTTTCAGATTCGTGTATTCTTATGCTTATATTCTAGGTGAGGCCCATGTATCCTGGGGCCTGACCATCCCTGAAGGCATAGAAGGGATACCCTGCGGGGAGGGGGATTCGTGCCTGGACTTTGGGGTGGCCAAGGTGGTGGTCACTACAGAGGGCCATTGTCAGAGGGTCGCTTGGACGTCTACCCCGGAACTTTCCAGCCTTAAAGATTGTGTACTTCTGGAGGGACATTGGTGAGTATATTGGTAAATATAGTTAACATAATTTGAGGAGGACCACTTTCTTGACAAAGTTTTGTTCAACAGGCCACTATATATAACCTGAATGAAACTATGAGCGAGACATTGTTAAATTAATAAAGAGCTCCTGTTCAAATGTTTATATCTATGTTGTTGTTGTTCCCCAAGCTGCCTGGCCGAACAGCCCCAAGGCTCCGAGCAAGGCCAAGGCCATAACCGAGCGCCCCAACAGAACCCTCCCTGCCGACCACAATAAAGCCTGGGTGACCGAAGCCACTCCATGGCGGGGAGCTGAGGAGGGTGCAGAAACGCCCAGGAAACCAAAGCCCCACCCAGGGCCCTGTGCCCCTCAGCAATTATTTATATCTATGTATCCAGGTATGGTGGAGGAGAGCAGGTGACACAACCATGGCCGATGGAGCAACATCCCCGCAAGGAGACGGCCTTTGTGACGGGCGACATGCTGCAGAGACGCTTGGAGTGGTATGGCGGCGTCAGTGAAGCCTATTGGATCTCCTCACAGGGGGTGGCTGTTAGGGTGAGTCTAATAAAATCATCTGGTGTTAGCTAGAATATGAAAAAAATTACAAATGCCGATAGTTTTTTGTACTATGTAATGTTATCCCCTTTCTCAGGTAGAGCCCGAGACGCCTTTGTTCCTGAGTGTACCTGACAATGACAACGACACAGTGGCTGATGAGTTGTGTCTGGCCGCCCGACACGACCCACCCTTTGTAGCGGCTCCCGGCAGCCCTCTCACCCTAACCTATCATCTCTGTTCTGGGGATGATGTTAGACAGGTTAGATACTTGGTGTGGAGGTTATTATATTTACTTTATGTTTACCGTGTTATATTATCTTGTTAATATACTTATGAGTTTTGCTAAAAATACCCCCTTGGGCTGTAAGCTCAAGTAATTTTCCACATCTAGTTTCGTTTAATCTCTCTGCCACAACTGCTGGCATTACAACCATAACATTGAAGAGTAGATTAAAGAATTTGTAAGAGACTGGAAAGCAGCTATGAGGTAGAAAACTCAAGCAACCATGTTAATGGTCATAAGCTGTACCGAGGACTGTTAAGGGGCTTTCCCGCGTGCCCGATTTTGGTTGTCGACAAGACCCGACATTCCCTATTCAGCCATTGTCTCGTCATGTCTTATATAATTCTTGCATGATTGTCTGATGTCCCCGATTGGTTGCTGGAGATCTGATGAGTCGTGAAGTAGGTCGTGAGAATCGTGCTGATTTTTGGAATTTATTCTTTTCAGGTACACGAACTGACTTTCCCTAAATTCTTCTCGCTGCCTGAAGGAGTACCGGACATCCGTATGTTTCAGGACCCTATATGGTCCACTTGGGCCGAGTACCACACACACGTCAATGATTCCAGGATACTGGAGTTTGCTGCCGCTATTACGGAAAACGGATTTAACGTCAGTCAGGTGGGTGGGTGAGAGAGAGTGTTTGTGTGTATGTGAGAGAGAGTGTGTGTGTGTGTGTGTGAGAGAGAGAAAGCAAGATGATTCCAGGATATTTGAGTTTGCTGCTGCCATTACGGAACACGGATTTAACATCAGTCAGGTGGGTGGGCGAGAGAGAGAGAGTGTGTGAGTGTGTGTGTGAGAGAGAGAGAGAGTGTGTGTTTGTTTGTGTGTGTGTGTGAGAGAGAGAAAGAGAGATGATTCCAGGATGCTTGAGTTTGCTGTCGCCATTACGGAACACAGATTTAACGTCAGTCAGGTGGGTGTAAGGGAGAGAGTGTCGAGTGAGTGTGTGTGTGTGTCATGTGGGTATAATTTCTCCATTCAAGTATTTAGAGCGGTGTTCATATCCTTCCCAGGTTGAGATAGACGACAACTGGGAGACGTGTTATGGCGATGCAGTGTTCAACCCGGAGCACTTCCCTGATCCCAAAGGACTCGTTGACCAACTACATGTATGTCACTATAGTCAGTTTATTTCCATCTGATGGTAAATTTGATCCCATAGCAGCTGATTTATCTATACTTAATGGAAATATATGAAACTACAATGTCTCTGCATCATATAAGTACCATGTTTTCATAATTAACAACGTGTATGGCTGCAAAACCTTCATAGTAGAGAAGTAATCACGATGAGGAGATGACAATTTATCATCAGCTGAAAATAGACAGATTATAATATCCTTTTTTGCCTGGCCTAGCCCTTTCCCTTGCTGTACAATGATGTTATTATATTTATATTTTCTGATCACTAATGCTTTATAATGGAGATATTACACGAGAGCTTTTATTGTCAACTTGCGAAGGTCAACATTTTACTGACAATATATCTGGAATCCTTTGAACTAGTATCGTAAGCAAGACTGAAGATACACATAATTAGATGACAAAATGAAATCAAAAGTTCACCTCATAAGCTGCCAGATCAGTGTTGTTAAATACTGATGAAAAATTTCTCTCTTAGTACTGCCCTAAGACTAGGTTTCTCAGGCCCACCCAAATAATTGACAGAGGTTTTGTTCCTGTTGCCCCACACAGAATGATGGGTATCGAGTGACTCTGTGGATCCATCCCTTCATCAACGACGACTGTCAGTCCTTCGCTTATGCTGATGAACAAGGGTACTTCATCAAGGTGGGTGTGCATGTGTGTGTGAACAATATATACCTATAATTATAGTTAATATCTATTAGCTTAAATGATCTATGACAGTTCAGTTGGTATCAGTTATTATCTTTTAACTTAAATGATCGACTAGTTAGCCTGACATGGAATCCACTGTTTGTGCTTTTTCCAGGATGCTGCGGGAGCCACTCAGCTAACCTCCTGGTGGCAAGGAGCAAGAGCGGGGATGTTGGACTTCAGCAATGAGGCAGCTGTAGCGTGGTGGTCTCAGCGGCTCATCGATCTAAGAGAAGCTACGGGAATGGACAGCTTCAAATTCGACGCGGGGGAATCTTCCTGGCTTCCTGATCCCTATACCCTGGGTGTTGATGAGCGGCTGTGGCCAAATGCCTTTACCTTCAAGTACGTCATCGCATCTTTTAAGGGGAGAAGAGTCATTTTGCTGGTCCCCCTTCTTCCTCACATTTAGCCCCATTGCTTTTGAGATTTTAAGATGTTCGGCCCATTAGTTTAGCAATCTTAAGAACTTTTGCCCCATTTCTCTCAATGACATAATTTTCATCATATTCTGGTTATACGTTATACCTCATATGATGTTTTAGCTACCCTGAAGTTCATATGATTGAAAGGGTAATTATAAATAAAGTACCACCTTGGCAGGTACGTTGAGGCTGTATCACAGTTCGGGGAAATGATCGAGGTACGAGTTGGCATGGCCACACAGAACTTCCCCGTCTTCGTGAGGATGTTGGACAAGGACTCCATCTGGGGATCCTTCAATGGCCTGGAGACCCTCGTGCCTTCCCTGCTACACTTTGGTCAGTTGAAGCCCATTTTTTTCTATGTGTATGGAGGAGACAAAAATCAGGTTACCTGTAACAAGTGTCTCCCCCAAAGTCAAAAGTGTGACAGAGCCAAATTCAAGGGACGTTGGGGTCAAAATGCCTGAACACACAAAGTTTAAAGCAGTCTAAGTCATAGGATGAAGAAAAAATGTATAATATAAAATAAGGACCAGGACATTTGGATCAGAAATACTTATTGACATAGGTTACATGCGTTAATCTCGGATAACCTATTTGGGCCCATATCTTAGGGCAATTCTCATTAAGATATTATATTCGTTAACTCTTCCCAGGTTTGCTCGGGTACCCCTTCGTTCTGCCGGACATGATCGGAGGCAACGCTTACGGTCTGAAGCCCAACGAGGAACTGTTTGTGAGGTGGGCCCAAGCTAACACCTTCATGCCCGCACTACAGTTCTCTATACTACCTTGGAATTATGAGAACCAGGTGAGGACAGAGAGAGAGAGAGAGATAGAGTATTACAAGAGATAGAGAGCAAGGAGAAGAGATCGCTAATTTGTTTTCACAATAGCCGAGTAATCAATATGGACACATGAAAGATTACCATCAGAGACATAGGGTGTTACAGAGATAGAAACTGACACCTACAGTAGAGATATATAGATATATAGATATATATAGAGAGAGAGATCTGTGAACCCTTTCTTTATATCCGAAAACAAAAGTAAAATAACTATTAAACTGAATATAAACACCATGTCAGGAGGAGCACTTTATTGACATTTCACATATAGCTTCATCAGGCCAATCATCTATTAAACTGTAATCCTGCATATAGGTAATTGATCGGTGCCTGGAGGTGACACGGCTCCACAACCAATACGCCCCCCTACTGGAGACTCTGGCTCAGGAGGCGACCAGTACCGTGGCTCCCATGATGAGGCCCACTTGGTGGCTCTGTCCGGAACTTGAGTCCTGCCTCCTAGCTAACCAACGTAAGTACACTAAGTGGTAAAGCAGGGAGTGTTCTGTAGGGGCGCTCGGTTATAGTTTCTCTCTCCATCCTCTAAAGCACTAGGGACTGGAGTTCTCGAAAAGGGTGTCCACTCCTGATGATATTTTTGACTTACAGTGTGCTGGCTTAATACTCCAGAAGGGTTGGTAGCCTCTGAAGTCCTATTTTAACTAATAAATAATCTAAAGAATGAATATAAACACCATATGAGGAGGAGCACTTTATTGACAACGTTTCGGCGATAGCTTCTTGAGGTTACAATCTAAAGTATACTGAGGGCCATTTTATTAAACCGTGGTAAGAGCTTTCACTACGACCTTTTCCGACCCAGATTGACCCCTATCGCTTATCTGTATAACGGTCAATCTGGGTCGAGAAAGGTCATAGGGAAAGCTCTTACCATGGTTAGGAATATGAACATGATTAGATTAATATCCAGTATTCGAGAATGGATAATAAGTCGTAGGCGTGTGCATAAACCTTTAACCGTCCTGGTGGTGTAATGGTTAAGGTGTCTAAAAATCTGCGTGTGATAACCCAGGTTCGAATCCCGGTGGATCACATGTGCGCTTTCATTAATTTCATTGGTGGTGTTTGGTGTTGTGGTGAAATTAATAAAATATAGATTAATAAAATGGCTCCTACAGAATTCTTGGTGGGGGACGACTTACTGGTGGTGCCCATCGTGTCTTCGGGGGCGACGACCCTGGATGTGGTGGTACCCCCGGGAGAGTGGGAACAGGCAGGCACCGGGCTGGCAGTGTCCGGACCTTCCACCATACAACTCTCAGACATCACTATGGATTCTATTGTCTATTTCACCAGAACAGGAACTTAAGAGGGGATGGTTCACTTTTTGGTGGATTTTTTCATTTATTCAAAACATTTCTAGTTTTCTCCCTAGACCTCCATCAAACTAAAAAAACAACAACCCCAGGATCCCCATTCAAGATATACTTGTACATTTTTCGGTAAAAATGTCCTAGCCGAAGGCCGGTTCCTCCTAAACTACAGGCTCGCTATTGCTCGCCAGGAACATATCGACACCTAAATGACACAAAAAGTCTTAATATTGACAAAGAAAAGGGGTGAGAGGTCTTAAAATCGCTAAACCAATGGGGCGAACGACTTAAAATCTCAAAAGCAATGGAGCTAAGCACGAGAGAGAAAGGGGTCAAGAAAAAAATCCCTCAAGTGGAAATCTCTCCAGCACGTTGAAGTAATCTCCATCTTATTCTGGTTACCATTAGACGATTTTCTTTAGCTTATAATCTACCTCTAGGACTCAAAGGGGTAAAGACGATCTCAATAAACCCTCTGAATAACATAGGTCCTTCTGAAACTGCATAAAATCGTCTAGTTTTAGTCAGAATGGAATGCTGAAGAAGTCAACTTATTTTATTCCTTTTTAATCTTGCCCATAATATATTAAATAGGTTGAATAAAACATGTTTGTGGTTTCAATAAAAAACAAAACAAAAACAAACTTATTTATTTAGATTTGATGATATAATAAAAACAGCTTGGGTCTATAAGTATTTTCTTATGAGGATTTTGTTTGAAAGATTTTACTACACATAACTTCATATGGAAGATGAAGCTAAATATTCATGTATGCAGTTTAAGGAGAGAGAGAGAGAGAACAGAATATGTGTGTATGGGAGATGAAGAGTCTGAGAGTGAATACAAATAAAAAGTATGTGTGTGTGTGTGTTGAGAGATATAGCCTAAGGTGTGTATGGGAGAGAGAAAATGTGTGTGTGTGTGTGTGTGTGTGAGAGAGAGAGCGAGAGAGAGAATGTGTGTGTCTGTGTATGGGAGAGAGAAAATGTGTGTGTGTGTGTGAGATAGAGACAAGAGAAGAGAATGTGCATGTGTGTGTGAGTGTGAGAGAGAGAGAGATAAATACAGAACTAGAGATTGTATTGATAGAGCTCTAGTGTAGTGTCATCACCAAACCTCCCCCCTTGACTAAGACCAATTTCTCCAGGCTCACCTCCGCTCTGCAATAACAGATAAATACCTGAATAAATAATGAATAAATCAATAAAGGTAATAAAACATAAATAATAAAGAAATAATAATAATAATAATAATAATAATAACAATAATAATAATAATAATAATAACAATAATAATAATAATAATAATAATAACAATAATAATAATAATAATAGATAAATACGTGAATAAATATCATATAAATAATCACAGTGAGTGGTCAGGAAGAGGGCCATGAGTCATTTATTTTGCCTCTCTTGATCTTGAATTGAGTTAGAGATAACTAACCCAACTACTAGCTGCTAACTAATACTTACTACTAACCAATTACTGTATATGTGTGGTTGTTAATACATCTTAGTTGATCTTATAGCTAGCTTAGAACTGACTTTATATGCTATTGCCAATTATTCTCACTCACTGCAGCACATAGCTGCACTCACCTTTCAGCTCCATTCCTGTGGGATCTCTCCACGAGAGTTCCCAGCCAAAGCTGGCGCTCATTGACTATATCTCGAATCAGTTTTAAAGAGTAGACATTAGTTTGATATGTGATTAAACCAGCAGAACCCCATGATCCTGCATAGACACTTGGCACCAAAGGAGTTGGTGTGTCTCTCCAAACCATCGTTCAGTGTCCATGTCGTGTAACCATATATAATATTTTGTGATATGACCCAGCAAGGGCTCGAACCAAGCCAGTAGTGCAGACACATACACCTCACACACAAACACTAGCAGCTAAGTACTAGAGAAGGCTATACCCGGTACTTGTAATCTGGGGCATAGTTAATACCTATAACAAGACAGGGAGCACCAGTGTTTTGAAGATCCGCAACTTAGTCCTTTTTTTTTTTTTTTTTTTTTTTTTTTTTTCTATATTCCAACTACTCCCTCTCGGGCATAGGCTGAGAGCCTGTACATTCCACCGCTCAACACGGTGAAGCCCGTGAGGTCTTGTTCCAGTCTGGGGAGTGAGACATGTGAAGCATCCATCATGGCTCGAAGCAGCTCCATCTCTGAAGCGGCCGGTTGCTTCGCTCAAGTGCTTCACCATCTCACCCTCCAGACTCAGACCCTCACTCTCAGAACGCCACCTATTGAGCAGTGAACTCACTAGGCATTGCCCCCCTGTAACATATTTTGAATATGGGAATATTCATACAGTGTTATTTAATCAAGGAACAATGAGGGTATTTTTTTGGCATTTCGGTGGGCTTTGTGGTAATGCACTGATACTAGGTACAGCACAATTTCAATCCCAATAATATCTTCCCATTGACATATCGGGATTTGAACCCGGGTCCATTGGATTACCAATGGAGTGGCATGACCACTCCACCACACCTCCCCTGCACAGGTATCTCAATATTTTCTTATTGAGAGAATCCATAACCACATATGCTAGGCCAAGGCCAAATTATGTGATGTGTATAAATAAGGTGTTGTCATCTAGTGTGGCAGAAAGGAAGCAACCAACACCTTGAAGCTCCACTGTGACCATTTAGTGCGACACTAGTGCGACACATGTGAAGCACCCAACATCTCAAAGCTTCAATCGATAATCTCGGGGCCTCGTAAGAGTTACAGGCTACTGAACAGCCTACAGTCTCGAGGTTGAGACATAGGAAAACAATATCAAAGCCACCTAGTGCCAAATATGACTAACCCGATATGCGTGCGATTAGAGTGGTCGTGGAGGGAACGGATGACGACTGTGGCTGATTCTGGTAGAGGGAAGTTAGAATGATGGTGAAGGTTGATCTCCACCTCCTCTTCTGATGTGTTGATCACCACAAGGTACTCCTTAGTATCTTCATATGTCCTGTATACAGATATATAGTTAGATATAGATAGATAGATAGATACTGAACAGCTTATGTTAAGGTTGATCTCCACCTCCTCTTCTGATGTGTTGATTACCACAAGGTACTCCTTAGTATCTTCATATAACCTGTATATAGATAGAGTTAGATACAGTATAGATAGATAGATACATACGTATTGATTTATGACCACAAGGTACTCCTCATATGTGCTGTATACAGATATATAGTTAGATATAGATAGATAGATAGAACTGAACAGCTTATGTTAAGGTTGATCTCCACCTCCTCTTCTGATGTGTTGATAACCACAAGATACTCCTTATTATCCTTATATGACCTGTATATAGATATAGATAGATAGATAGACACATACATAATGACTGACTGAAATGGCATATATGTATATACTCAGGTACATACCCCATTGCTGGGGGTGGCCGACACGAGACAGAGCCTGAACAGAAACAACATTTAAAGTTCCTATTCTCAGGGTCCGGGACCACTTTTGCGTTCTGTTACCTGTTTCTCTGTCTCGTCGAGTAGGAGAATTATACAAGGGGAGGAGGATTTCTAGGCTCTTGCCCCCAGAAGGAAAAGTAGGACAGTAAAAGAGACGGAATGAAACAGATAAGGAGACGTATCATCTCAATTGTTCTAGTCCTTTTTTATTTGTAAGAGGCCATGAGAGGTCATGATTTCTGGCCTAATAATAGTGAATAGACTATGCTCTTCAAAGTTTTCATTATGATTATTACCTAGTGGCTCTGTCTCGAGTCAGCCACCCCCAGCTATGGGGTATGTGCCTGAGTATATACATATACATACCTAGTGAAGCTAAATATCTTCTCTGTGATGACCGGGAAAGCAATGGTTCCTCTGATAAATGTTTCCTCTTGCCTCAGTTCAGCCAGTAGGATATAGATTTTTTTTAGCTGGGGGTGGCCGACTCGAGACAGAGCCCGAACAGGGAAACCACAACACAACATACCTAGTGAAGCTAAATATCTTCTCCGTGATAACCGGGAAAGCGATGGTTCCTCTGATAAACGTTTCCTCTTGCCTCAGTTCAGCCAGTGCTCTGTAGATCTTAAGGTGGCTCACTGGGGACTCCTCCTGGGCCGCCACGTTCAGGGTCAGGTAATTTTGGTTGATGGGCAACCAGGTTTTATCACTAGTTGTAAATCCTGCGTGAAGGAAAATTGGAGACGTAAAACATTTGCTCTTTAAGTCCGTTGACATTTTGTTTTTCTTATGCTAGCTAATTCATGTTATCATCAACCCACCAATTAACTTACAAATAAACTTAACTACTTAAATCAATGAAACTAATGAATACATGTGGTACTCCCAAGGATTCAAACCTAGGATACTCACACCGAAATTCCGTGAACTAACCATTACGCTATCAAGACAGTTGAAGGTGTGTTTTAGACATTATATTCAAATGCTCTCTAGAAATCAATCAATACCCAGCGGAATACCCAGCACAGAGCGAGCAAAACGTAATGACAACGGAGACATGACTTATTTGGCCGACCGTACTAAATGAAAAGAAAATCTTTATCATACCAGCAAAGGAGGAGTTATTCCACTGCATGGGTGTCCTCTCTGGGTCCCTGGTGTGTTCCAAGTAGTGGTCTGGGCCCCAGTTGATGCCTACAGGGTCCTCAGTGTTGTTATAACTCACAAAGGTGTTCTCCATGCCTGTGTCAGAAAATAGGATTTAGCTTAAGGGAAGATAGGTCGTTTTTCTGGTCCCCTCTTCTCACTCAAGTTTAGCCCCATTGCCCCAAGGGCAGTCATCGTGGAACCAGCAATTTAGTGGCTGTGGTAATGACGTAACAAGGAAGGGGTGGTACGAGCTCTGTCTCGGACCTCAGTGTGTCCCCACGGCCTGTGGCCAGCAGTTGAAGCCCGCCTACGCTCCCTCCAACAGATGGCCTCTCTCTCAGGGCTCATTAATAGCTTCAAAATGGCGCCCGTCATATGACGGGCACCGTACAGAAGGGGTTGAAAAAAAAAAGAAGAAGCTAGCTCTGGTTGTGTTAAGGGTGATCTTAAAGTTAACATAGAGCATTACCTATCGCATATTATAATCATTACATCTTACATGATCTTGATCCTGAAATAAATTTAGAAAGATAGAGGGAGTGGGAGGGAGTGATAGTGAGTAAGTTAGTTATTAGTCTCGACCTGATCTTATTGCTAACGTAGAATTTTGAAGGAAATTGAGAGAAAGAGAGATAGAGTGTGTGTGTGTGTAAGAGTGTTATTATTTTCTATCTGATGTTATAACCTAGAACCTCACCCAGCTCCTCGCCATAGTAAGTAACGGGTGTCCCAGGTAGGAGTAAGTTGACCATATTGAGAGCATCCACCAGGTCCGTCCCCACCCGCGATGACACCCGGCCGTTGTCATGGTTACCAAGCTGTTGGGGAACATCAATTATTCTCTTGTGTGTATGTAGGCCTATGTATATACTCAGGCACATACCCTATAGTTGTGAGTGGCTGACTCGGGACAGAGCTCGAACAGAAACAAAATTTTAAGTTCCAATTCTTAGGGTTCGGGACCACTTTCGTATTCCCTTGGCCCTTTCTCTGTCTCGTCTAGTAGGTGAATTTTACAAGGGGAGGAGGATTCCTAGCCTCCCGCCTCTCTTAAAATAGTTAATTATAGTGCAGTTTGGTATGACACCCAAATTAATATTAATTAATATTAATCTGTTAATTCACTCTTGCTTCAAGGGGCTAATTGCTTTTGTTTCTGTTTTCTCCTTGATGACGTACCAAAATGCACTATTCATTTTGTTAAATGAGAATATTAGTTACACTCTTGAGTACATACATACAGTACAAGTTTAAAGGCTGCTTCGTCCACAAACAGCTTGGTCCTAAATGGCGGCACTCCAAGTCCAGGCAGCCTCTATCGCCAGGTTCCTTATGTTGAGATCTGACCAAAGTACCTGATCCCAAGTCTTTCTAGGTTTACTCCTACTTGAAGCTCCCCCCACGTTCATAGTTCGGCATTTCTTCACACTTATAATAGTTAACACATAATCACTTTTCCTGGCAACTTTTTTGTGCTTGGCTTCTCTGGTCTGGAAGTTAGTAATTCAAATTTTAAAAGCACAGTATAGTCATGTGAAAAAAGATGCTGCCATGGTACAACTTACCACCCAGTTAGGCCACTTCCCCTGGGGCATGTGGTCCAGCCAGAGCCTCACCGTCTCCCACAGGCTCTTCCCCGTCAGGTCGCTGCGGTTCCGGAGATGCCTGAGCAGGAAGAAGTTGAAAGGGAAGTCCGCCAGAGGATGGGTCTCGTTGCCGTAGTACTGCATAACGACCTCCACTTTCGAGTATAATTCTGCCATCAGTACTCTGTTGGGAGGATGTGCAGTTAGTTAGTGAATTGCTGACTTGCGAGTTTCGTTCTATAAGGAAGCTGGAGCTGTAGACATCGATATTTAGCAGAATTACTTGTTAAAATGGGGCTAAACATGAGGGAGAAGGGGGTCTAAAAAAAAAAAACATCTCTCCTTAAAGAGCATACCACTCTTACTTGTCAGGATAGCGACTGACGAGCTCTCTCCACTCCGCCAGCACCTCAAAGGTCCCCGGTTGGTTGACGGTGTAGATGTGATCCAGGTAGTGAGGATCATCGGGGTCGTCTATACCGGAATCTGGGGCCAACGGTTCATTTTTGCTCAAGTCTGGACAAAGAGAAAAGCGAAAATGTAGCGTGTGAAGGCCAGAAAGATTGTGGTAATAGCAGAAACGGAAAACTAAATGCGGAACTATACCTAATTATTATATTTTTTACACCAACCAACATCACCTCTAAACTCAATTAATGAAATCAACAAATACATGTGGCACTCCAAGGACTCGACCCTAGGATACTCACATCGAAATTCCGCGCACTTATGCATTACGCTATCAAGACAGTAGTAAGAGGATCAGACAGAAAAGTGTAAAAGCCAGATTTTGTTTTGGTAATAGCAGAAACGGAAAACTAAATGCGGAACTATACCTAATAACGGATAGTCCTAAACCCCTCCTCCCCTTACAAAAGTACAAGAAAAGATAGGACAAGGAATGGAGCTAAAGATGAGGGAGAAGGTGGTCCAGAAAAACCCCAAATACCTCCCCATAACACCAAAAACTTGCATGCTATTCACCTTTATCTTCCACGAGAGACTTGATAGCGTCCACCCTGAAGCCATCCACGCCTTTCCTCAGCCAAAACGTCAACACATCCTGACGAATAGTTACAGAAAATTAGCATTTACGCTTTCAGCACTGGTGACGTCTATCTTATTTTGTTTCAGCTATATTTAGATGATTTTATGAAGCTTAGGAAGGATGCTATATGTATGGTAGAATGAGAGCTTCTGGTTGAAATGGTCAACTGGTTGTGTTCCGCAGTGTAGGTTTTTTATTAGATTGGAGGTAAATATACGTTGGCCGCAAGGAAAGGGTTAAGGTATATCTATGTAATGATAATGATACAGGTCTCCCTCCATTTACGATTGGGTTACGTTCCTGAAAACCCGATCTTAAATAGAAAAATCGTATAGCGAACCCTAAATTTAATGGGGTATAATGGGGATGCATTGTACTGGGAGCAGCCAAAACACAAACACAAACACCTAAAAACTTAAATAATATCATAAATTGGGGCATTGGATAGTGAGGGCATTGGATAGTGATAATAATAATAATAATAATAATAATAATAATAATAATAATAATAATGCTATCATCTTAATACCTCTATATCTTTTCTAACACGTGGGTTGCGGTAGTCAAGGTCTGGCTGTTCCTTCAGATATGTGTGGTAGTAATATTGTTGCCTCTCTTCGCTCCACTCCCACGCTGATCCTCGGAACACACTAATCTGCGGGGGTAGAAAATAAGGAGAGGTTTTTAGTTTGTTCCCTAGACCTCCATCAAGCTTAAAATTACAACCCCTTGACCCCCTTTAGGTTTTTAGTTTGTTCCCTAGACCTCCATCAAACTTAAAATTACACCCCCTTGACCCTCTTTCAAGATAAATTTGTACATTTTTCGGTAGAAAAATTTCCCGGCCAAAGGCTGGTTCCTCTTAAATTACAGGCTCGCTTATGCTCGCCAGGAGAAAATAGACACATAAATGGCATGAAAGGTCTTGAAATTGACAGAAATGGGGCAAAAGTTCTTAAAATTGCCAAACTAATGGGGTGAATGTCTTAAATGGGGCTAAATATGAGAGAGAAGGAGATTCGAAAAGTCTTCCCTTAACCCAGTCCCACGCGTTGATCCTCGGAACTCACTCACCTATGTAAAAACAATATATAGGAATATTTGAATTTGTGAAGGTTGTTCATTAATTTTAGGTAATAATATTATAAAAATACATGTATAGTTTATAATCATTAGTTCGTCAAAAACCTTGATAATTTGTAAGAATCCACACAATTTGAGTATTATAAATCCTTTGGCACAACGCAGGCGCCACGTATATAGTATGTGCAATACTTCTATTTCTTCCAAGATGGGTATGTGTGTAATGTAACGTCTATATCTATCTATATATCTACTGTATCTACTTATCATACGTTCTCTCTATGTGTCTATTTATCTTACCCAGTTATTTGGTGGGTTTCTAGAGCCGTCCTTCCCCAAGACAGCATCGGCCCATATATAGTAGTCGGTATAGGGATCTTCTTTCTTCACAGACCTCACGAACCACTCATGTTGATCACTGGTGTGGTTTGGCACGAAGTCCATCACTAATTTTATATCTGCAATAAAACAATATAATACAAATAACAGCAATCCATATTCTAGCCGGTGTTGTTTAAGGTATTTGCGTTATTTAATTAAAATAATTGTGTGTACTATGTACGCTATAAGCCCTGCCTGGTCAAATTGACTTTGGTCCGTTTAGAGGTGGAGTGAAAGCGACTTTAAGACACTTGTAGACATACATCACTAGCCACTCCTCATATGGTGATAACTGGCAACTCTGGCCCACAACAACACAACCACATACGAGGGTCCCTCCCAAGATCCCTCCTGCCTCTCCCTCACAGAGTATCCCACCGCTGCCACCATTATAATGAGGGCTAGGGTCCTTCACGTGGAACTCAAACATCTGGCAGACATTACTGTGATAACAAATAAATAGAATTAACCAAGCTAACCTTCATGATGCAGCGCGTGGATCAGGTCGTCGAAATCTCCCATAGTGCCAAAGATGGGGTCGATGTCCTTGAAGTTGGAGATGTCATAACCAAAGTCCTTCATGGGAGACTGGAACACAGGACTCAACCACACCACCCCAACACCCAGATCCTTCAGATACTTCACTTTGGTGCTGATGCCTGGGCAGGGGAGATTCTAAGTTAAAGAGCATAGCACATCCCAAATTACTTCTGTTTGTTTTCACTCTTGAAAGAATGTTAATATAGCAAGTAATGCACATGTATGTGCTTTGTCTTGCTATAATTTGTATTCTAAAACAGCAAATAAATCCATGTAAGATATTTTAACCCATTCTGGACGGGGCCCGTCATATGATGGGCAGGTTTTCCCGGCTATTATATGGCCTGTGAGCCAGGCCAGCTGTTTCAGGCACCGTGGGCCCTGCCAAGACACTGAGGTCTGAGAGAGAGAGAGCTTACTTATGTGCAGTGTCTCAGTGTCTCTCTCGCTATTCTATCGCTACTATAATAATCAGTGTTCCTCAGAGCTATCCCAGTGCATACCACCTCCTTTACGTAGGGCACGTGGTACCCGTCTTGCAACTCAATCCCACCCCTACTCTGTGCAACTCTCCAACCCAAGAGTGAAACGTTACTCTCAAACTTTCTTCTACTCAACAGCTGAGCTCTGGAACTCTCTCCCAGAATCATTTTTTCCCGCTTCCTATGACTTAAATTGCTTCAAACTCTGTGTGTCCAGGCATTTTGGCTCGAACATCCCTTGATTTTGGCCCTGTCACTCTTTCAACTATGGGGGACGCACTCGCTATAGGCAGTTATGCCTTTTGCCTCCCTCAATCACATAGAAAAAAAAAAAAAAAAAAAGGTAACGAAAGCAGATAAAAATTGCTAATATTTAGCGATTTTGGCCTTCGTTTGCAAGATCGTTACAAGATAACCAGACGTTGTACAGGGATGATTCAGGTGTTTTTTTAAAGCTCTATTACCGTACTTTCACGGATATATAATTGTATTACGCTCTGGCTTTTGCTTATGCATGAAAATGAGCATGGCATGAAGGTAATTTCAGGCAATTATGCCCGCTCATATGAGGTTAAGGGAAGTGATGTCATCACAACTGGTTTCCATCGGAAAACAGCGTTAATACAAATACCAGTCTGGCTATAGATGCCAGAATGATGTCCTCAAATGACATCAGAGTATTCAATGCCATCATGCACTCACCAGTAATGTCCCCGGTACCATCAGAGTCACTGTCAAGGAAGGAGCGCGGGTAAATTTGGTAGACAATACTGGTCTTCCAAAATGGCAGTGGTGTCTCCTCTTTCTCCCCTTGGCCATTTCTGAAGGTAATATATAAGATAAGTATGAGTCGATACACTGTATTAAATCAAGGGCATAAAAACGGTATACAAGATCATTGGGTGTATTAATGATGTTTCACCTTGTTTAAGATGGGTTTATTATCACCAATATATCTTTATAATTATTATTATTATTATTATTATTATTATTAACCCTTACTGTACCAGCGATGTACGTTGCCCGACAGTAAAATAAAAAGTCACTTGCCAGTACCAGCGACGTATGACGTACGTTTGTAATATGCGGTCCTTGTATCGAGCGGTACCTCTGGCACCATGACTTGTAAGCACTGCTTTGAGACCTTGGCAACACTTCTCAGAGTGTATATAAGGTCCCACAGGCGAGGTGGCTCAGTATTCGTTCAAGTTTCGGGGTGGGAGGTTGCTCTCTTGACTCTGAAGTCATTTTGGATACAATGCGTGGTACTGGAGGTTACATTTATAGTAATACCCTCTGGTGCAGTAGGGGTTAAGTAAAAGTAGGGTAGTAGTATTTACCTGGCCTGGGAGCAGACAATGATGAGAATGGAAACACCAAGACAGAGTAGACACGAGAGGAACACGTACACTTGGCGTCTGGACATTCTGTATCGGTTCATTACACTGTTAACCCTTTCACGCATTTATGACGCAGAGGTTGCTAAATTATCAATAAGAAATATATACTGTAGAGTTCTCTCACTCTTATAATTACCTCTCCAAAATTAGTTTTCTGCCCACAGCTAACTCAAAGACAACTGCAGAGGTTGAAGTAACTAAACTAAAGGTTGCTAAATACCCCTGATGGTAACAAAGGCTTTAATGTATCTCCAATAGGCTCAAAATCGCGTCATATGTCGGAGAGGGTTAAGAAAAATAGGAAAAGTAAAATGTAGATACGAGGTGCCGTTGTAAAGGCTTATCCCTCAATACCTTCAATGTCTGGTGAAGGTCATGTTAGGAGACGAAGGATACGTGGTAACTAAAAGGATTAATTGAGATAGTCTGTAGCTCTTTCACGGGTAGACGTCCCTCCTAAGCTGAATGAGACCGTCTAGCAGTAGCCAGAATAAAGTATAAAAGACGTCGCCGGTACAGAGGGGTTATAATGTTATGATACTCGAGCAAAACAAACTGTTCACTATTCCCCACCAAGTATATGCCAACACTGGGGAAATATTAACCCCTTCTGTACCACAGCGTATTTTTAATTTTATTGTAGCTATATTTAGACGATACTTTGCAGCTTAGGAAGGATCTGTGGTAGTTAAGATCGAGGGTGGGTTGAGATAGTTTGAAGCCTTATTACTGCTAGAGGTCCTTCCTAAGCTGAATACAATCGTCTAATAGTTGCCAGAATCTGATAAACAAGACGTCCCTGTACTGAATGGGTTAACATAGCTACAACACCTGTGCAATTTGTGCTGGACAGGTGTTCTGGTGACTTGTGCCACCAATGCAATGGTCAGCTGGGAATAAAAAAACTATGTACTTATAACACACACACACAGTCTCTCACACACACACTCTCTCTCTCTCTTACATACACACACATTCTCTCTCACACACACACTCCCTCTCTCTCACACACACACACTTTCTCTCTCTCACATACACAAATCTCCCTCTCTCACATACACACACATTCTCTCTCTCACACACACTCCCTCTCTCTCACATACACACACTTTCTCTCTCTCACATACACATCTCCCTCTCTCACGTACACATACACACACTGTCTCATTCTCTCACACACACACATTCTCTCTCACACATACACATACTCTCTCACATATACACACACACACACTCTCTCTCACACACACACACTCTCTCTCTCACATATACACACTCACTCTCTCACACACACACTCTCTCTCTCACATATACACACTCTCTCTCTCTCACACACACACTCTCTCTCTCTCACATATACACACTCTCTCTCTCTCTCACACACACACTGTCTCATTCTCTCACACACACACATTCTCTCTCACACATACACATACTCTCTCACATATACACACACTCTCTCTCTCTCACACACACACACACTCTCATTCTCTCTTACACACACACTCTCTCTGTCTCTCTCTCACACACACACTCTCTCTCTCTCTCATGAGGGAGAAGGAGGTCCATAAAAGCCACCTACCTCTCCCCCTAACATATTGATCAATTCACTTTTATTATTATTATGACCTTGGAGGAGTCGTGAGGTGAGTGAGTGAGTGAGTGAGTGAGTGAGATAGATAGATAGAAAGAGAGAAAAAAGAGAGAGTGAGTGAGTGAGAGAGAGTGAGTGTGTGAGAGAGAGAGAGACAGAGAGAGGAGTTCCATATTCCATGCCTAGATCGCATGTTAAGGAAAACCGGTATTTCCATTAAAAAAAAATTGTTTTTGGCATTTGAAGGCTAACTGGTCGACCTAGCTTACTGTGTGTGTGAGAGAGAGAGAGAGAGAGAGAGAGAGAGAGAGAGAGAGAGAGAGAGAGAGAGAGAGAGAGAGAGAGAGACAAGGGGGGGGGGGGGGAGGATGTGTGTGTGTGTGTGTGTGTGTTAAAGAGACAGAATGGCAAACAGTCAACATTTATAGATCAGTATGGGAGATAGAGAGAGAGAGAGAGAGAGTCAGTATAATAGCCTACCTCACCGATCAGTTTCAACAAAGGTGGTGAAGGTGCTAGACTCAAGAACATACAGTAGAAGCTGCAACCAAGATATATATATATATATATATATATGTAGATACTATTCTGGGCGACCTGGATGTGTGTGTGTGTGTTTTTTTTTTTTTTTTTTTTTTGTAGGGCTCTGTCTCGAGTCGGCCACCCCCAGCTATGGGGTATGTGCCTGAGTATAGGCTATACATACATAGTTTGTCTTATTCAAGTACGGTTGCCCACTCCAATATATGTTACAGAACTTCTTTTAACTTTTCCATCACGATAATGCGCATATGACCTTATATACTGGCTAACTTTAGACGATTTTGTGCAGTTTATAAAAGTCGACTGTTTTACAGAGGGTTTATGGAGACCATACTTTCATAATTTACCCATTTGAGTCCTATAGCTAGACAATAAGCTAAGAAAATCGTCTAATGTTAGCTCATGCTAACATTAGACGATTTTCTTAGCTTATTGTCTAGCTATAGGACTCAAATGGGTAAATTATGAAAGTATGAAAGTATACCGCTGGAAATTTTGCCACCCACAGTCCCACACCTTACCTGTGACGTCATTTGAAACAGCCGTATTGACAAGCTAAGCGCAGTGTTGCCAGTTTAGCGCTTTATCGCTAGATCTAGACCCAATATCTTGGATCTAGCATTAGTTATTTACATCTAGTAACATGACATCTAGCTACATTTTAGATATTTATGCCCCTATGAAGCGATAAGATGGAAATTGTGCCATGTTTATAGTAAATTTCACGATCTTTCACGATCTATCCACACTCTAGCAATTTTTGAACACTAATTTAGCAGCATTTTGAGATGAACAGCTGATCACTCTTGCCATATTGCGGTCATTGTTCGGGTTATTTATATTTAGGCCTAATTATATTGCTTACGATTACTGAAACATGAATTGATGATTGTATATGCTTTAGTTTCTTCAGATATACATATGCATAGCAATTTGGCCGCGTGAATTTATTTAATTAGAGAAAAATACCTATTCGTAACGTTGCCAGTTAGGGATATATAGAAATACCGTAAATATCACTATAGGTTTTCTCTAATAGTCAGATAATAGCTAATAACCTCTCATTTACTGAAGAGGGACGGTCAAATTAGTTAGATAATTTAATTCATACAAAAGCAAAATATATAGGCAAAATTCGTCTGCTGTGTCCCGGGTTAAGCCGTTTATTTAAGTTATTCTATTTTCTTTACAGTACCCGACATTTTGCATATATCTCAATGGGATATTTGTGCATATGATGTATTCTATATATGGTTTGTTCGTGTTATTTTAATAATATGCCCTATTTAATTTAAAGTTGTCTTAATATGTCCAATTTCAGTGACCAAAACCCTATAAATCAATAATAGCATATGTTTGTAGGATGCAAGATGGCGACTAGCTAAAATATAATCTCCATATCTCATAGAAAACTGCAGGGGTGACCTAGCTAGCCAAAGGGGTCACCATCGATTGCTTTATATGACTTTAACAACTATATATATGTAGTTTATATTATGTTTTATTAATGAAACTGCCTCCCAAGATGTTCCCCCGTGCTGGATATAATTGTTTGTTGAGTGTAAGTATGTTTGTTTGTTAATTAAACGTTTTGTTTACATTGCCTGACATTCCAACTTTCCAAAACACTGCCTTATTTTTGTTTGTACGGCTTCTCATTTCAATTTGTGTGGCTTAGTGTAATATGAGTGGCTTAACCTAACCTATTATTACTTGTTATGGTAAACCTGAATAAGAGATTAATCAGGTCTACCCTTTAAACCCTAAGGATAGGCCGAGACAGGCAGCTAGGCTTGTCACTTATGTAGGACTGTAGCCTTCTCTACCTTTTGGTAACGGATATATATGAATGCTAGACTACTCGGCCCACGGGACAGCTCGGCCCACGGCGAGACAGCTCGGCCCACGGCGAGACAGCTCGGCCCAGTAAAAACGAGACAGCTCGGCCCCGTGTTAATTACGAGACTACTTTTAATTAACCTAACCTAGCCTAACCTAACCTAGCCTAGCCTAACCTACACATTATGAATCGAGAGAACTAGCCTATGACATAATTATACAATAAACGAACATTTCGCCCACATTACACACACGCCATAAATGGGAGGTCCGAGGCCATGTATGCAGTACCAAATCCTGCAAATCCTGTCCTCTGCGCATGCGTGAGAATCTTAGGCCCCTTGGCACGATTTTTTTTCCTTTAGCCTAGCCTATTATATTATCTTAACCTAACCTAACTTAAATTAACCTACCAGTTGAGCCTAAATAGCCTAACCTAATAAAAATATTAGGGAAAAGGCGGCGCATATGCAAAGGACAGGATTTGGTGCTGCATACATGGCCTCACCCATAAACCCTCCACTTAGCTCTCCCCATCCTAATCCTGACTGGTCTCGTCAAATTCCCCCATAGCAAAACATGGGACCGAGCTGTCTCAAATAATGGGGCCGAGCTGTCTCAAATAATGGGCCGAGTTGTCTCGCCGTCGTGGCCGAGTTGTCCAAAAGTGGGCCGAGCTGTCCGAGCCGAGTTGTCCCATGAGCCGAGTCGTCCAGTCACCATATATATAGTTGGGCAAGGATGTAGTATGCGGGTGCACCGCCCGCCTTGTTTACACTACACGGACGCTCGCGATCAGGTTCCCATTTATTTGACTGCCGTGGGATACAATAGTGGGGTAAACAAGGCGGGCGCCGGGCGGTATGCCCTAATACTAGCCTACATCCTTACCGATCTTTTGGAATGAGTTGTGTTGTGTTACCGGGCGTACGTCATGACTCGTGTAAACACGTGAGTTGATGTCAAACAGCGGGGGTGTGGGGGCGGCAGCCCCCACCCTTAATATTAGGATAGGGTAGGTAAGGTTGTTAGGTTAGGCTAATGTCCTTTCAAAGGGGTATAGTAAACACTATGATATACCCGGTCAGAGGTAGGTGATAGCCTACGCCCGATAATACAACTCTTGCCAATCTTTTTTTAAAAAACTTGTTAGACCTGTTACAGTGAAAGTGAAACACCACCCCTTAACACTAACACCTACATACTGGTACCTTAGGTTGGTAGGTGATAGTGTTAAGGGGTGGTTTCAAGTTGTCTTTCATAACCTGAGTAAAATCATTGAAGGTTAGCCAGAATTAACCTACTCTAGAGTGTAGGAATAGGTTTTTATACTATACCTGAAAGAGGATTTGGCAAGAATGTAGTTACCGGGTGTACCGCCCGTCTTGTTTACACTACGCGGACGCTCACCATCATGTTCCCGTCTATTTTGACTGCCTTTGGATACAAAAATACATTACCCTAACCTAACCTAACCTCTGCCATACCCATAGCTTACTCTGACTGTTCCTTTTACTTATATGTTTTCTAGATCTCAAGTGACGGCGTCTTTTCCGTGGATTGACCTCCCAATCTACCAAGATTGGAAGACAAAGCGTCACATTTTTCCTTTGCCCCTCAACTTTCTCTTCATAATTGCTGAGGGGCACAGGGTCCTGGATGGGGCTTTGGTTTCCCGGGCGTTTCCGCACCCTCCTCAGCTCCCCGCCATGGAGTGGCTTCGGTCACCCAGGCTTTATTGTGGTCGGCAGGGAAGGTTCTGTGGGGGCGCTCGGTTATGGCCATGGTCTTGCTCGGGGCCTTGGGGCTGTTCGGCCAGGCAGCTTGGGGAACAACAACAACAACAACCTAACCTAACCTAACCTAGTATTATAGATTTATAAGTATTTATTTTATTATATGTATTTATAGATGATATATGTTGTATGTCGGTAGTGGTACACCCGGTAACTACATCCATCCCGAGGATTTATGGAATTTTATGGAGCTCCGATTTTACTTTCAACCATCTTAACAATTTTACCAACACACCTAAACTTCGTTTGATGCGCAAATAGCCTCCCGTAAATATGCCCTGGGCGGAAGTTGAACCCGGGACCCTTGGGCTATGAGGCAGTCACTCTATACCAGTTAGACCAATAGAGATATCTCACAGTCTCACTTGGCCTGGTCGGCTCAAGTATATTTCTGCATCTTATTCAGTTTAGGCTAACCTATTTTTACTGACTTTATAAGAGGCTAACAAGTATGTTCCTTTTCCTTTTCAGATGAGCGTGAGAGAACTATAGTAGGCCTATACACAGTACCGGTACTTAAAGTGAGTGACTTATAGGAATAACAGACCAGAAGGATGGATATTAAGAGTGACTCGGTGGTGGATCTGTTGATGACTAACAGCGGAGATGAGTCACCTGAGAGTCACCCCCATGCTAATACCAACCCTGCCCTCCAGTTGGCTGACTCTGAACCCGAGAGTGACAACGCTTCTTTAACATCAGGTTGTTTGAAAAGGAATACAAAAATATTAACATGGAATAGCATCACTTTGGCATAATTGACATACTGTACTGTAATTTGAACTAGCCTACTGTATAAATCATACTTTTATATTTACATATACAATAATTAAGACTAAAATGTGTATATTGTGTAATCTTTAATTAATCTAACCAATATGTTCTTGTCCTCAGTGCCCATCACACAACTCAGCCAGCAGCAGCCGTCCATCTTGCCTCAGCCGCTTGTGCCTCCCTGCTTGACCGGGTCCCTCTCACCGCATCTGGAGTCCCCCTGTATAACCACCACCACCTCCATACTAGACCCCTCGGATAGCGCTGTCCCTTATTCCAGCGCCTCTATAGTCCCCTCGCTTGATAGTTCTACCCCCTATTCCAGCGCTTCTATAGCCCCATCTCTCGATAGTTCTACCCCCTATTCCAGCGCTTCTATAGCCCCATCTGTCGATAGTTCTACCCCCTATTCCAGCGCTTCTATAGCCCCATCTCTCGATAGTTCTACCCCCTATTCCAGCGCTTCTATAGCCCCATCTCTCGATAGTTCTACCCCCTATTCCAGCTCCTATATAGCTTCATCCCTCGATAATACTAGGCCTAATACCAGCTGCTATATAGCCCCATCCCTCGATAATACTAGCCCTGATACCAGTTCTTCTTTGCTAGCACCCTCTCTCGATAATACTAGCCCTAATACCAGTTACTCAATACTAGCCCCATCCCTTGATAATAGTAGCCCTGATACCAGTTCTTCTATGCTAGCTCCTTCCTTCGATAATACTAGCCCTAATACCAGTTACTCAATACTAGCTCCTTCCCTCGATAGTACTAGCCCTTATACTAGTTCCTCTATGCTAGCTCCCTCCCTCAATAGTACTAGCCCTAATACTGCTGCTCCTTACACCAGCGCCTCTATAGCACTCTCCCTTGAAAATACTATGCCTCATACTGCAACCCATGACACTGCCGCACCTTTTACAAACACCTCCATAACTCCATCTTCCGGAAATGCGACGCCTGAAACTGCCGCTCCTTATATAAACACCTCAGTTGCTCCATCCTCGGACAGTGCTAGCCCTAATACTGCGACGCCCGACTCTGCCTCTCTCGGTAATATGAACCTTAGTACGAATACCCCAGACACATCCACAGCGTCTCCCACCAGTCTCAATACTGCTGACACCGAGACGACCACCTTCAATAACACCGCCACCCCTGACACCTCCACCCCTGACACCACCACTCCTGACACCACCACTCCTAATGCGTCCACTACGCCTGACACCGCTACCATCTACACCACGACTCCCGATACCACGAGCCCAGTTGTCCCCACCCCCACGTTGGCCGTCCCCGAGGTGACGACCCCCGACGATGCCATGTCTCCTCCAGTCTTTGCCAGAGATCCTTTGGAAGCTTACCAAGCCACTTATGGGAGAGGTTAGGGAGTGGTATTGTCTATTTTGAGTGATAACATCTTTCTTAATTCCATTCCATCTATCATTAGACAATTTAATACAGTGCGGGAAGAAACTGTGGAAGGCGAAGAATTAACAAAATTAGTTTGTAGACTTTTTGTCCCCGCTTTGATTCCTTGTTACTTGAAGTCATGCAGCCTATAGTATTTACACCAGATGTCATTTTGTTATAGGTCATCTCCATAGCTCCCAGTATCGAGAGGTCACATTCACTTACTGTCCAGGTTTTGTTTCAATATGAAAGTATTGGGAGGAGCATACAGTATCTCAATTATTTCACGTAAACATTAGGTTATTCAGTGTGCAGTTGGGTTTGAGTACATGATTAGATTGATATCCAGTACCGGTATTCGTTAAATGGATATAAAATTGTAGCCGTGTACTTAAGCTTTAAATGTCTTGATGGTGTAATGGTTAGAGTGTTTAAGATCTGTATGTGGTAACTCAGATTCAATATCCTGAGAGGATCACATACAGTACTTTAATTAATTTCATTGGGAGGTATTTTGTGTTGGGAGTGAAATTAATAAATGTGATTATTACATGCATATAATTTATACAAATTCTGCAGATGGTATGTATCGGAGCAACATGGTGGGTGGAGGAGAGGGAGTGTCATCAGTGTTAGTAAGCTCCCCTCCTCCTCCACAACAACCACCCCTCACCACCACGGCCCCTCCCTTGTGTCATAGCCGAGGGGACAGTCAGGTGTCCTCCTGTGATCCTTCCCTTGGACGGATATCAGGTCAGTTGGTGTGTGTCACGCAGGGTGTCAAACAAAAGCCGAGGTCTGCATTTTTAGTCTTTATTATTGTCTACGTAAAGGTAAAATGACGGTTTATAGTTCAAATTATGTCATAGGAAATGATAAAATGGGCCAAAGCAATGCTATTTCACGTTAATTTTCCTGTATTCCATATCCTATTAATTCGTCTTCAAACAATATTGCTCCGGTTTGACACCCTGTGTGTGTGGGTTTGTAATGTTTAGTGCATGTGGGTGTGTACAGGTCTCCCTCACTATCCAATGTGTGGGTTTGTAATGTTTAGTGCATGTGGGTGTGTACAGGTCTCCCTCACAATCCAATGTGTGGGTTTGTAATGTTTAGTGCATGTGGGTGTGTACAGGTCTCCCTCACTATCCAATGTGTGGGTTTGTAATGTTTAGTGCATGTGGGTGTGTACAGGTCTCCCTCACTATCCAGTGTGTGGGTTTGTAATGTTTAGTGCATGTGGGTGTGTACAGGTCTCCCTCACTATCCAATGCCCCGATTTACAATATTATTATAGATTTTTAGATGTTTGGGTTTGGGTTGGTCCGAGGACGCATTCCCATTTACCCTATTAATTTTAGGGTTTGCTATATGATATCGGGTTTTCAGGAACGTAACCCAATCGTAAATCGAGGGAGACCTGTATGTTTGTGTTTGGATATGTGTGTGTGTGTGTGTGTGTGTGTGTGTGTGTGTGTGTGTGTGTGTGTGTGTGTGTGTGTGTGTGTGTGTGTGTGTGTGTGTGTGTGTGTGTGTGTGTGTGTGTGTGTATGTATGTATGTATGTATGTATGTATGCAGGTTTATACAGTAGGGATGCAGCGACCGCACCGCCCGCCGTTCTGGTGGTGCAGTCAGCCTCTGTAGCAGTTACGGATATTACTTGTTACAGTACTGCCTTATTGTAGTACGGTAAAGGCTGGTGTGGTGCGGATTTGCCAGGTGCAAGTGCTTCAGGGGGACTTTGTTGAGTCTTGTTGAGACACTGTTAGCACTATACCTACATCAGCCACTGTGATGACATGATGGGGCTGTGTTGTGGCAAGTCTTTATTGTACTGTACAATCTGTTCTACATTAAAAGGACTGAAGCCACTCTCTCTTTGGCTCGTTTATATATATACTGTATATATATATATATATATACTGTATATATATTGTATATATATACCGGTACTGTAGATGGATAGATAGATAGATAAATATTAATACAGTATACAGTATAAAAATAAAGTGCCTGGGAATACAGATTATGATATAATAACAAGGTGGACCAGAGATCTAACTTATCATGCTGATAAGTGAACCAATATGGTAGTGGGAGACCCAGAGATCTAACTTATCATGCTGATAAGTGAACCAATATGGTAGTGGGAGACCCAGAGATCTAACTTATCATGCTGATAAGTGAACCAATATGGTAGTGGGAGACCCAGAGATCTAACTTATCATGCTGATAAGTGAACCAATATGGTAGTGGGAGACCCAGAGATCTAACTTATCATGCTGATAAGTGAACCAATATGGTAGTGGGAGACCCAGAGATCTAACTTATCATGCTGATAAGTGAACCAATATGATAGTGGGAGACCCAGAGATCTAACTTATCATGCTGATAAGTGAACCAATATGATAGTGGGAGACCCAGAGATCTAACTTATCATGCTGATAAGTGAACCAATATGGTAGTGGGAGACCCAGAGATCTAACTTATCATGCTGATAAGTGAACCAATATGGTAGTGGGAGACCCAGAGATCTAACTTATCATGCTGATAAGTGAACCAATATGGTAGTGGGAGACCCAGAGATCTAACTTATCATGCTGATAAGTGAACCAATATGGTAGTGGGAGACCCAGAGATCTAACTTATCATGCTGATAAGTGAACCAATATGGTAGTGGGAGACCCAGAGATCTAACTTATCATGCTGATAAGTGAACCAATATGGTAGTGGGAGACCCAGAGATCTAACTTATCATGCTGATAAGTGAACCAATATGGTAGTGGGAGACCCAGAGATCTAACTTATCATGCTGATAAGTGAACCAATATGGTAGTGGGAGACCCAGAGATCTAACTTATCATGCTGATAAGTGAACCAATATGGTAGTGGGAGACCCAGAGATCTAACTTATCATGCTGATAAGTGAACCAATATGGTAGTGGGAGACCCAGAGATCTAACTTATCATGCTGATAAGTGAACCAATATGGTAGTGGGAGACCTTGACTGTCAGATCCTGTAGTAAGAGGGAGGGGCCAACTTTTACTTTGGGCGCCATTTTGGTGCCTCAGTTCTCAAAGAACGTAGTTTTTATTTATTTTTGTATTTATTGTTTTATATGATACTGTAGTACAGTACAGTACAATAAAGACTTGCCACAACACAGCTCCATCATGTCATCACAGTGGCTGATGTTGGTATAGTGCTAACAGTGCCTCAGCAAGACTCAACAAAGTCCCCCTGAAGCACTTTCGCCTGGCGAAATCACACCGAGAGGAAAATATCACCAGTGGCACCAAGATGGCGGAGGTTGGCCGATCTCTGTTACTATATGGTCTCTACTGTGAGAGAGAGAGAGAGAGACTGGGGATACAGAGATAAGATTATGTGAGAGCAAGAGAGAAAATAAAAAGTAAAAGATAGAGAAAACGTGCCTGTGAATATGGAGATAAAAGATTTATCATGGATAAGATGTACAGTCAGACTAATAAGTGATGTCTCGGGACTAATTATGTTTTGATCAATAAATTGTATTGGCAATATTTACACATGATTTATTTTTATTTTTTTAGTGAGATATACCAACATGTTCCTACGCTTACCCACCCTAGTCAACATTTGACAGACATTAATACAGCACAGATTGAGCCAAACGTAATGACAGCTGAGACATGACTTATTAGCGCCACCGTACATGAGATAAGACTTATCTGCCTCATTAGAGACCTTGGTAGCTCGTTTGTGCCAGCGTTTACTGCTACCGTTTGGTTATGGTGATTACTTTAAAGTTTTCTGTTCAGGCTCTGTCTCGAGTCGGCCATCCCCAGCTATTGGGTATACAGTACATAAATACATTAGAGAACAATATTTGGATAGTTTATCAATCGTATGTGTGTATGTTTGTGTTGTAAGTGTATGTGTGTAATGAGTGTTTGTTAATGTTAGTACATACATACATACATTATTTAAAAGACTAAGTGTTCCACACAAGTTGCAGTTTCAGTAATATCCTAATGGCGGTGTTCCAGGGAGGACTATTCAAAGCTGCCTCACTTGTCAGGTTTCAGTAATGGCGGTGTTCCAGGGAGGACTATTCAAAGCTGCCTCACTTGTCAGGTTTCAGTAATGGCGGTGTTCCAGGGAGGACTATTCAAAGCTGCCTCACTTGTCAGGTTTCAGTAATGGCGGTGTTCCAGGGAGGACTATTCAAAGCTGCCTCACTTGTCAGGTTTCAGTAATGGCGGTGTTCCAGGGAGGACTATTCAAAGCTGCCTCACTTGTCAGGTTTTTAGATTCGAGATAAGAGCAAAGAAATGGACTAGGCCTATAGCCTACTGTAGATACCCTATGTTGCAATTTGACCCCACACATCCCTAATACATTAGTGTGAGTATACTGTATTGATTGTATGATTTTGATGCTCACAAGGAGAACAACACACATTGTAATAAAATAAATTGATATAGTTTTTATATCTTTCACCAGCATTATAATATTGTGTGTGTATTCCTCAGGGCGTGAGTATTGCCACAGTCGAGGAGCTTCCACGGATGGATCATTGATGGAGGGATATAACTCCTCCGTGATTGACAGTCGTCGCGGAACCTATAGTGAGGCCGGCACTCTACCCATAGGTAACTTATTTGTTTGACTGTGTTGATAGCGTAATGGTTAGTGTGGTGAATTTCGGTGTGAGTATCCTAGGTTCGAATCTGTGGAGTACCACATATAATCATTAGTTTCATTGTTTTCATTATTTAGGTTTACTTGTAAGTTAATTAGTGGGTTGGTGATAATATGAAATTTGATTGGGACCCAAATTCACTTACTTATATAGTGATGTACAGTACATTCTATGTGGTGGTTTTGTGTTCTTTTATTTCAATTTTTTTTTTGCTAAATAATTATTTCCACATACTGTAATGATTTTGATAAGTTCTTTTGTCTTTATATTGTGTCGTGCCTGTTTTGGTTTGCGTATTTTGCAAGTTTTACATTATAATATATAAGATATCAACTTATCAAAACTTTCACTTACATATTTTTTCCCCCAGGTTCGACCATAATAGAAGAGAACCTACAAGGATGGGACCGAGAATCCGATGAGAAGAAGCTGTCACCCACGTCCAGCAGCGAGGGGAGGAAGTACTCGGAGAAGCTGTTATCCTCCTGCAAGTGCTGCCATAAACTGCTGCGCAAGAACCACAAACTGTCCGAACGTCCGGGCTTCTGTGAACTGCTGCGATACTCGTTTACATGTCCTCCTCATGGCAGGGTGGGTATTTATTTTGGTTTAGACTTTTCGCTCGATTCAGGTTGTGAGTTTACAATTTTTTGCCTCATTTCGGTGGTGATTATAACTAGCGAGCAAAGCAAGCTATAGATTCTATTAAATTTGGCCGATTGTGGCCCTCTCCGAAACTCTCAACAATCTTAAATATCCAATAGCATTCATTCACAACATTAATTATTTTTTTACCACCATGCACTCCCTGCTCAAGAGCTGGGCTAGGGTGGGTGCCCTGATGTATCAGGGACTTCAGTGAACAGATTGTTAGACCGTGCCGTTCACCAACAAAACTGGAGTCTGCCAAATAACACACTGGCTGGCCCGAGACTCCAACCATCAACTTCACGGTTTACAGGCGAGTGCTCTACCAACCGCGCTACGGCCTGTGGCCGTAATAATTTCTAATAAATTTAGTAATTAATTAGCAATCTCTAATAAATTTCAAGCTAGGCTATTATGCTGTTGTTGTCGTTCCCTAAGTTGCCTGGCCGAACTCCCGGAGAGTTTCTGTTCTCAGCAGCGAAGCATACAGTACTTCACATACATATAGACAATGGTTTAGCAACATTTTCCATTACATGCATTGTAGTAGCTCGGATGGCTCAAATAATTTACTATAGATAAATATTCCTTTTAACAGGTAGGAACGATACTACTATGGTTGGTGGTGATCTTGGCTGGATGGCTAAGCTTGGTGGGGGTAGCCGGTCGAGCTGCTCTACCGGGGGGTAACCTCTTCAGCCTCACAGTGTTGTACGTGGCGGCCATATTGGGGGCGGAGGGCTCGGGAAAACTGTCCTTACCGCCGCTACTGGGCAGTTTGGTCGCTGGGATATTGCTGAGCAGTATACCCGGGATTAGCATCATCGGACAGTCCGTTGATGTGCACTGGTCCTCCGCACTAAGGTAGGACTTACTTTAATTTATCTCTTATGTGAAATTTTGCATTGATCTATAATGATCTATAATGCTAAAGTTTAGAATGATTTTTAACATCGTTCTTAACACCAATAACCCACATATTAAATTAATGAAAGCATGTGATTCTCCCAGGATTCGAACCTAGGATATCACATACAGAAGTTCAGAACTTACACGCTCTAACCATTAGACCATCAAGACAGTTATAAGTACCGTACAACACACCTATCTATCTATCTATCTGTCTATATACTCAGGCACATACCCCATAGCTGGGGGTGGCCGACTCAAGACAGAGCTCAAACAGGGACAACACAATTAATCACACCCCTTTGCTTCTATATTTCAGGAGTATAGCGTTGGTAATAATCCTGATCCGAGCTGGTTTGGGTTTGGATCCGGTAGCGCTGAAGAAGTTAAGTTGTGTGGTGCTGAGGTTGGCATTCCTTCCCTGTCTGGTTGAGGCCTCAGCGACGGCCGTTGTCTCACATTTTCTACTCGCGCTTCCTTGGTTGTGGAGCTTCATGTTAGGGTAAGTTGATATGTTTCAGTAATTTGATTTTGTTTTTATAGAAAGGATGGAGGAAGTTATTTGTTTACTGTATATTATACTGTATTGTAAAACTTGCATAATAAACAAACCAAAATAGGCGACACAATATAAAGACAAAAGAACTTATCAAAATCACTATGTGGAAATAATGCTTTAGCAAAATATAATTTTGAAATAAAAGAACACAAAAGCACCACATAGAATGTACTGTACATCACTATATCAGTACCATAAGTTAATTTGTTTCCCAAGCAAATTAGTCGCACATATATTAACATACCGGATACTCTCGTCATGTTGAAGTTCAATAGAGTATTTCAGTAACATTATGTGTATTGGGAAACTGTGATGATTTTACCATGTCAATGAGAATGACTGGGTGGAATGCATTATAAACACTGTATCAAAGTGGTCAGAAGGACAAAAGTCGTACAGTACGGTACTCGGTTCACCGGAGAAGACCTGGGATTAGATCCTGAGAAAGGATGTCAGGATTAGGAACATGACAGGGATGCTGCAGTAGTGTGTGTAGTATGGGGAGAGTAGCCAATAGGTGACCAAAGCATGCATGTATCTCATTTTTGAAGTCAGTTTTTGTATGGTGTGGTGGAGTGGTCTTGCCACTGGCCTGGTAATCCAAAGCTCCCGGGTTCAAATCCCGATGTATCAATGGGAAGATATTATTGGGATGGAATTTGTGCTGTACCTAGTATCAGTGCATTACCACAAAGCCCACCGAAACGTCAATAAAATACCCTCATTGTTCCCTGATTAAATAGCACTGTATGAATATTCCCATATTCAAAATATGCTATAGGGGTGCAATGCCTGGTGAGTTATCTGCTCAACAGGTGGCGTTGTGTGTGTGTAAGTGTGAGAGTCCGAGTGTAGAGGGTGAGACAGTGAAGCACGGGAACGAGGTGGCTTCAGAGAGATGGGGTCGTTTCGGGCCATGAGTGAGCACCGTGCCTCATGTGAAGGCAAGATGGCAGGTGCTCGTTGTACTCTACGTGCTTCACATGTCTCACTCCCTAGACTGGAACAAGACCTCACGGGCTTCACTGTTCATTGTAAAGCGGTGAATGTTAAGGCTCTCAGCCTATGCCCGAGAGGAAGTAAGTTGAAATATAGAAAAAAAAAAAAAAAAAAAAAAAAAAAAAAAAAAACGAGCCCGTGTAACCGCGATGTGACTTTAATTTTTCAGGTTCATAGTGGCAGCGGTGTCTCCGGCGGTGGTGGTTCCCTGCTTACTACAACTGGGAGAGGAAGGTTATGGTGTAGACCAAGGTATACCCACCCTGATCATTGCTGCGGCCAGTATGGACGACGTGTTGGCCATCACTGGGTTCTCTGTTATGCTGACACTCACCTTCGCTACAGGTATGTGGAAGGGATGTATGTAGTTCTCCCTCGATATACGATTGGGTTACGTTCCTGAAAACCCGATCTTAAATAGAAAAAGCATATAGCGAACCCTAAAAGCATATAGCGAACCCTAAAAGCATATAGCGAACCCTAAAATTAATGGGGTAAATGGGAATGCGTTCTGAGACCAGCCAAAACCCAAACACAAACACCTAAAAACCAATACTGTAATAATATCGTAAATTGGGCCATCGGATAGTGAGGGAGACCTGTATGCAGTTAGGTCCAGTACATGATTAGATTGATATCCAGTAATCGATAAATGGATATTAATCGTAGTCATGTACTGAACCTCTAACTGTCTTGATGGTGTTAATGGTTAGAGTGTTCTGTATATGGTGTCTCAAGTTCAATTACTGGGAGGATTACTTGCTTTCATTTATTTCATATGGGGATGTTTGGTGTTGGGAGGGAAATTAGTTTATTAAGATTATTGTGTTGTGTGTCGATGAGTTCTGCTACCTGGGGGACTTGATTAACACTGGGGGTTATACCAGGTTCGAATCCCGGGTGGATCACATGCTTTCACTAATTTCATTGGGAGATGTTTCTTGTTGGGAGTGAAATTAATAAATTTTATTATAATATGAATTTTATTATTACAGGTTCGTTATACTGGACGATCATCAAGGGTCCGGTGGAGATTGTCGTGGGTCTGGTGTACGGTGCGGTGTTTGGTATGTTGTGTTGGTTCCTGCCACACCGAGAGACATCTGACAGACCGCTATACAAGTTCCTACTGCTCTTGGTGCTGGGAATGCTAGGCATGTTTGGCAGCCATTTGGTACGTTATAGCTAGAAGTACCAGCCTTATGAGAGCTTTCAGCCAAGTAGGCTGTTGAAAAATAGCTCCTTCTCTCTCTCTCTGGAAGATCAGGTGTTATAATGTAAAACTTGCAAAATAAACAAACCAAAACAGGGACGACAGTTTTATGACTAGCCCATTTACGTAGCAATTTTAATATATTATCATATTTAATTGGCAATTTTAAGGTGTGTGCCCATTTAATTGGTAGTTTTATTACTGTACCAGAGGGTATTACTATAAATGTAACCTCCAGTACCAAGCATTGTGGCCAAAATGGCTTCAAAGACGAGAGAGCCCAACCTCTCATCCCGAAAGCTGGATGAGTACTGAGCCAGCCTGCCCGTCGGACCTTGGAAACACTGAGAAGTGTTGCAAAGGTCTCAAAGCAATGTTTACAAGTTACGGTGCCTGGTACCGCTCGGTACAAGGACCGAATATTACTGACGGACATCGTACGGCGCTGGTACTGGCGAGTGACCTACTTACTGTCAGCCATTGTACATCGCTGGTACAGTAAGGGTTAAGAAATGTTTAACCCTTTCACGCTTGTGACGCAATTTTGAGCCTTTAAGGGATACTTTAAAGCCTTTGTTACCATCAGGGGTATTTAGAAACCTTTTGTTTAGTTACTTCAACCTCTGCACCTTTTGTTTAGTTACTTCAACCTCTGCAGTTGTCTTTGAGTTAGCTGTGGGCAGAAAACTAATTTTGGAGAGGTAATTATAAGATTGAGAGAACTCTATTTCTTATTGCTAATCTGGCAACCTCTGCGTCATAAAAGCGTGAAAGAGTAAGACATTAACTGATAATGATGCAACTTCAAGTGAGGAGTGTCTGTATATGAAATAGTATAGGAGTTGGAATCTGATATGTTTGAATCTTTAATTGCAGGTTCACTTGGAGAGCTCTGGTCCCATCGCTGTGTTGAGCTTGGCGTTTGTTGCTGGGCTGGGATGGAGACAACCAGAGAATGAGGTAGGTAGAGAATGGTGTAGAACTAGGTACACTCGGATGCCATGGTCTCTAGCCCACTCGTAACAATTTGTGGACCCCCCCATGTTTTGTGGGCCCCCCCCCCCATGTTTTGTGGACCCCCCCCATGTTTTGTGGACCCCCCCCCCATGTTTTGTGGACCCCCCCCCATGTTTTTCTGTATGCAACTATGACCATCTGGATTGTTTTTTGGATAGAACTTGCTTCTCAACAAATAGTATATATAGTTTTGTAGTTGATTTATATAAAATTGTATTAATAAATTTGTTTCCAGAGATATACTTCCATAATTAGTAATAGGTGAAGTCCATTAATTTGTGGACCCCCCGAAGTCCATTAATTTGTGGACCCCCCGAAGTCCATTAATTTGTGGACCCCCCGAAGTCCATTAATTTGTGGACCCCCCGAAGTCCATTAATTTGTGGACCCCCCGAAGTCCATTAATTTGTGGACCCCCCGAAGTCCATTAATTTGTGGACCCCCCGAAGTCCATTAATTTGAATGAGTGGGCTAGAGACTGGTATCCGATTGTACAGTAAGAATCAATAGTTCACTAACAACCTTCATCATAAACTGGGTCAGCTTGTGCATGAACCTTTAACTGTCTTGATAGCGGAATTTTGGTGGTGTGAGTATCCTATGTTTGAATCCATGTAGTACCACATGTATTCATTAGTTTCATTGATTAGGTTTATTTGTAAGTTAATTGGTGGGTTGATATGATAATATGAATGAAGGGTTTGAGGCACTAACCATAAAGAATAAACTAAATTTATTTTCTTTTTGTGCTGCAGGATCCTGAAGTGGGTACTTACTACCGTGATGTGTGGCAGCTCATCCAACCTCTCCTGTTTGTCCTCATCGGGGCGGAGATTGATGTGAGTAGTTTTGTTGGAAGACTTGAATGAATATGAGAAGGAATACAAGAAAATTAATGTAAGAAAATTAATGTGAAATAGCATTGTTTTTGGCCATTTGATCACTTCCACAGACATAAATTGAATTATAGTCATATTTTTTCACCAACCAACTTTACTTCTAAATTCAATTAATGAAATCAACAAATGCATGTGACACTCCAAGGACTCGAACCTAGGATACTCACACCGAAATTCCGCACACTTATGCATTACGCTATCAAAACATATTTGATTAGTTCTTTTGTCTCTATATTGTGTCGTCCCTGTTTTGGTTTGTTTATTTTGCAAGTTTTACATTATAATTGTTTTTCCTTCTCCCCAGGTTGGGAGTCTGTCTGGCAGTACTATAGGTTGGGGTTTGGTGACTCTGTTCGTGGGATTGACGTTAAGAGTATTAACGTCCTTCTTGGTGGTGGCCGGCGGTGATACTTTTAACATCTGGGAGCGACTCTTCATCGCCATCGCTTGGCTGCCTAAAGCTACGGTTCAGGTGCGTTGAAAATATTATATTATTGTTGTTTCCCAGGCTGTCTGACCGAACAGCTCCAAGGTCCCGAGCAATTTTAAGGCCATAACTGAGCGCCCCCACAGAACCCTCCTTGCTTTGCCACTAAAAATGCCCAGGTGACCTAAGATGCTCCCAGGCGAGGAGCTGAGGAGGGTGCGGAAACACCCGAGATACCGAAGCCAGACCCAGGGCCCTGTGCCCTTAACAATTATGAAGGGAAAGTTGAGGGGCAAGGAAAAAATGTGACGCTTTGGCTCCCAATCTGCCAACCTCTAGGTTGGCAGTAGAGAGGTCAATCCACGGAAGAGATCTAGAAAACTTGAGATCTAGAAAATATATAAGTAAAAGGAACAGTCAGATTAAGCTATGGGTATGGCAGATACGCTCAACTCTCACTCTGATAGACCAGCCCATCACCACATGACTAGAACCCAATTCTTTCAGCATCAGCTAGGAAAGGCCCTAGAAAGCCGCCTTTGGCAGGGGGATAGCTCCCCTATTTCAACCCTTTCTGTGTTGTCATATTGTTATTATGTCAGTGTTCTTATTACTTTATTATTATTAATTGTTAACGAACCTCATATTTTTGTATTTTTACCAAGATTTTGGGATTGAAATCTACAGCTTCCACTTCCCCATAACCCAAAACTTGCAAGTAGGCAATTATATATCAATTTATGTGTAATTATTATTGTTTTTGTTTCAGGCGGCCATTGGTTCTAAAGCTCTGGACTACGTTCGTCAAAGTGACAGTTCGAACAAGGAAGACATCTTTAGAGGAGAGCAGGTCAGTCTATCACCCATTTGCTAAAGGAAATTTATGATCTGTAGCCTACTTTCTTTGGAGGGATAGACAGATGAATGAGGAAGTATGAGAGCGGTCTGGTGTGGATGTAGATGTGCTGGAAAGTGTGAAAAGGAACACCTTAAGATGGTTCGGCCATGTGGAACGTATTGGAAGCGAGAGAATGACTAAGAGAATGTATGAGAGAGAGGTGGAAGGACAAAGAGGGAGAGGTAGACCGATAGAGAGGTGGAAGGATGGAGTTAAGAAGTATATGAGTGAAAGCGGTGCTGGATGGAAGGACGTCGACTGACTGGGGACAGAGGTGCATGGGGGCGTTTTGTTCGTGGCCAACCCTTCGGGGATCACGGCGTCCGGCGATAAATAGATAGACTTTCCTTGGCGTCCTGTGGTCACTGGTGCATAGGTTAGCGTGTTCGGTTCACTACCAAAAGGACCTGGATTCGATTTCTTAGCGTAAGGAGACTATTTGGGCGAGTCTCCTAGCATCCGATGCCTTTGTTGACCTAGCAGTAAATAGGAATGTGGAGTTAGTGTACATAACGGGGTTGTGTGGGACAGGGATCTGCCTTGCTTGGGCCAGTTGGCTTTCTGCAGACTCCCATTTTCTTATGTTCTTATGTTCTTATAATTATGTAACCTCCTATCCATGAAGGAATACTGTGGTAACATGGATAGGAAGCAGTAGCCTCTGTGTACCAAACTGGATAACTCATCTAAGTTACAACCCAAAATACATGGATATAAAATCGTAATCATATACTTAACCTTTAACTGTCTTGATGGTGTAATGGTTAGTGTTTAAAATCTGTATGTGGTAACGCAGATTCGAATCCCGGTAGGATCACATTCTTTCATTAATTTCATTGGGAGATGTTTGGTGTTGGGAGTGAAATTAATAAATTTGATTATAGCATATTTTTGTCTTATGTTTCTCAGGTAGTGACGTTAGCAGTGATGGTGATCTTGGTGACAGCGCCCATAGGAGCAGCCGCCATGAAATTCACCGCTCCAAGATTCCTCGCCAGAAGAATTCAACCACCTAATGATGACTCTGACGTGCCTGTTTAGTTAGTCGCTTTAACTTATTACATTTATATCCATATTTATAGTAATTTTGAGATACTCTTAGACTGTACCCTGTTCCAAATTAGTAGTCCAGAAATTCTGAACCCTAACCTCTGTAACTCAAATAGGGCTAGAGCAAATGGGCTGTAAATGTCCACACCTGTTCCCTGGCTGACCCTTTCCAAATGGTATAAATATTAGGTGGATTACTCTAGTGGTTTGTGAGTTATAGAGGTTAATGTTCAAGAGTTTTGGCCTACTTACTTGGAATAGGGTACCCGGTATAGCAATATGTAGAGGTAATAAATTTACTGTACAATGCCAATTACATCATCATCATCATCATCATCATCATCAACGTTTTAATGACATTTCTGCAGAATCTAGTTATTAGAGACCTTCTCTTTAGTGTACAGTTGACCCTCGGGTAACACTGTTAATTCGTCCTGCCATGACACTGTATTACACAAAACCGTGTTTGGTAAAGCATCTAGGTTATATGGGATATAAGGCATTTCGTCCCAGCAACTTACCCAAAGTCCCCTTTTTGAGCCTTCACCTTAAAACCTGACACAAATCACTCAAAATACCGACCAAACAACACTCAACCATCCTTCACATGCCATATGCATAAAATATGAGAGCAAAATGGCAATAAAAAGGTAGGTAAGGGTGGTCTACAGGGGTAGGCTGGAGCATAAAATACACTTGGACCGCACGGTTTTGTCCGCCTCAACACGGGTGGGAAGGTAAACTGAGTCAGTGGCGTTCCCCGAGCCGAGGCAAACGGTGTTAGAGCAAGGAAAATACCGTGTTCCAGGCGACTCGTCACATTTGGGGTACCCGTGTTAGAGCAAAACCGCTTTGTGTAAAACCGGGTTACCCGCGGGTCCACTGTATTTTTAATCTTATAAAGCAACTCCTAGTGTAGTTTCTGATACAAGCTCTCGTGCGATACCATTTAATAAAGACTTCAACGCTGCGGTCTAGTTGGGTGTATTTGTATTAGGTTTCCTTCCTGCCATTATTTTCAGAATTTTCAGATAGCCTACAAAAATTCCATTGTTTTGAGATAGCCTACTGTACTTAGAGTCAGTGATTTTACTGTGCAATTTCTTTTCATAATCCATTTACTTAATTACTGTGCAATGGTCAATTCTAACTGGTCTGACGTACTTAGTTGTTTGGGGTACTTGTTTATCTATCATTTATATTATGCCTGCCATAATAATGTTAAGGTACTGTACCGGTACTTAAATTATAATGTAAAACTTGCAAATATATCAAACCAACACTAGAAACCGCATGAAGACAAACAAGCTTAAGAATAAACATCACTATGTGGAAATAATGTATTGAAGAGTTGTTGTTGTTCCCCAAGCTGCCTGGCCGAACAGCCCCAAGGCCCCGAGCAAGGCCAAGGCCATAACCGAGCGCACCCACAGAACCCTCCTTGCCTACCACAATAATGCCTGGGTGACCGAAGCCACTCCATGGCGGGGAGCTGAGGAGGGTGCGGAAACGCCTGGGAAACCAAAGCCCCATCCAGGGCCCTGTGCCCCTCAGCAATTACGAAGAGAAAGTTGAGGGGCAAAGGAAAAATGTGACGCTTTGGCTTCCAATCTTGGTAGATTGGGAGGTCAATCCACGGAAAAGACGCCGTCACTTGAGATCTAGGAAATACATAATTAAAAGGAACAGTCGGAGTAAGCTATGGGTATGGCAGAGATCGCTCAGTTCTCACTCTGATAGACCAGCCCATCACCACTCTGTATTGAAGAGTTAATCAAAAGAATGTTATGATATTCAAAATTATAATATTAACCCTTTCACGCTTATGATGCAATTTTGAGCCTATTAGGGATACAGTACTTTAAAGCCTTTGTTACCATCAGGGGTACTGTATTTAGAAACCTTTAGTTTAGTTACTTCAACCTCTGCAGTTGTCTTTGAGTTAGCTGTGGGCAGAAAACTAATTTTGGAGAGGTAATTATAAGAGTGAGAGAACTCTATTTCTTATTGCTAATCTGGCAACCTCTGCGTCATAAAAGCGTGAAAGAGTTAACCCTTTCACGCACAGGACGCTATTTGCGCCCTTTCTGGGATACTTAAAAGCCTTTGTGACCATCAGGAGTGTTTAGACACCTTTACTTTAGTTACTTCAACCTCTGCAGTTGTCATTGAGTTAGCTGTGGCCAGAAAGCTCATTTTGGAGGTGTAATTACAGTATATAATTGAGAGAACGGCAACCCTCGAGTCCACAGGATAGCAAGAGGGTTAATTAGAGTACTGTACAGGTTAGGTATCAAGAGTATCAGTGATGAGAAGCGTACTAGCAGGCTTGGATGGTTTGGACATGTGGAGGGGATGGATGAACAAAGCTGGGTGAAAATGATGCAAGTCCATGAATGTGGAGGGAGCTGCACCAAGGGGTGGACCAAATAAGACGTGGGTTCGGATTTTGCAGTCTGATCTTAAATCAAAGAACCTGACAAGTGAGGCAGCTCTTAACAGGGTTGCCTGGAACGCCGCCATTAGGACGTGAGACCAGAACCGCATTTTGTGTGGAGCACTCGGTCTTTAAATTTGTGTATGCATGTATGGTCGAGGTTAATAAGTGTTGTCAGATATTTCACAAAGTTTCGGACACTGACTAATACTCTTAGGGATAAGCACTTTTCCCAGTAACTATAAAGATACCAATAACACTTGTTGAGCGATAACCACTGGAATCTATGACAACACTTAATACCCCCGATTGTACAGTACCTATGTATGTACAGTACAGATAAATGAGCGTCGGTAAAATACATTGCTATACAAATTGCATTATCATCATCATAGAGTGCAACTTATAGATTTAATTAATATTTCCTGCGATCATAATTTCCACATACAGTAGTGGTTTCCACATACAGTAGTGGTTTCCACATACAGTAGTGGTTTCCACATACAGTAGTGGTTTCCACATACAGTAGTGGTTTCCACATACAGTAGTGGTTTCCACATACAGTAGTGGTTTCCACATACAGTAGTGGTTTCCACATACAGTAGTGGTTTCCACATACAGTAGTGGTTTCCACATACAGTAGTGGTTTTGATAAGTTCTTTTGTCGTTATATTGTATCGTTCCTGTTTTGGTTGGTTTGTTTTTGCAAGTTTTATATTTTAATTATTTGTACCGGTATATAAAGTAATCCAATACAAAGTTTTATATTTTAATTATTTGTACCGATATATAAAGTAATCCAATACAAAGTTTTATATTTTAATTATTTGTACCGGTATATAAAGTAATCCAATACAAAGTTTTATATTTTAATTATTTGTACCGGTATATAAAGTAATCCAATACAAAGTTTTATATTTTGATTATTTGTACCGGTATATAAAGTAATCCAATACAAAGTTTTATATTTTAATTATTTGTACCGGTATATAAAGTAATCCAATACAAAGTTTTATATTTTGATTATTTGTACCGGTATATAAAGTAATCCAATACAAAGTTTTATATTTTAATTATTTGTACCGGTATATAAAGTAATCCAATACAAAGTTTTATATTTTGATTATTTGTACCGGTATATAAAGTAATCCAATACAAAGTTTTATATTTTAATTATTTGTACCGGTATATAAAGTAATCCAATACAAAGTTTTATATTTTAATTATTTGTACCGGTATATAAAGTAATCCAATACAAAGTTTTATATTTTAATTATTTGTACCGGTATATAAAGTAATCCAATACAAAGTTTTATATTTTAATTATTTGTACCGATATATAAAGTAATCCAATACAAAGTTTTATATTTTAATTATTTGTACCGGTATATAAAGTAATCCAATACAAATAGTGTTAATAGTCAGTCTATTCTGTGCAAGACTAATTAGGCTATATCATCATCATCATCATCATCATCATTGTCGTCACAAACATTTTAATGCCATTTTCATGTTAGCTTGAACGAGCCTTTTTAGCATAGTCTGATTGCAGAATACAGCCGTTTTCTACATGATGCTTTCCATGTTGCTGTTAAATCTCTCATCATCATCATCATCATCATCATTTTTAAAAGCCTTTGGACCTGAATGTATGTGTATTAGTATCGGCAGTGGATTAAAAAGACTTAAACATTTCACAGTGAAGGCCTCGATACTGATACACTCACTCACAATGCTTGCAATGTTATCTTAGAATGAATCACAGCACCTCCATCTGACCATCCACATCTATAAAGCCTACGTATGTCTTCCTACTGTACTGCCACAGAGCATCACGCTTCTCGCAAGCAGCATAAATAAGCTTATCTTTCGTACGGAAATGGCCCAGTACAGGTCTCCCTCGATTTACGATTGGGTTACGTTCCTGAAAACCCGATCTTAAATAGAGAAATTGTATAGCGAACCTTCAAATTAATGGGGTAAATGGGGATGCGTTCTCGGACTTGCCAAAACCCGAACCCAAAAAACTAAAATAATATCGTAAATCGGGGCATCGGATAGTGAGGGGGACCGGTACTCTAGTTTCATGGTTAACCCCTTCTTTATCGGCGATGTCTTTTGTATTTTATTATGGCCATTTATTTAGACCATTTTGTTCAGTATATAAAGGCCTCCAGCAGTTAACCCTCCCCGACATACGACGCAATTTTGAGCCTATTGGGGATAGTTTAAAGCCTTTGTTACCATCAGGGGTATTTAGAAACCTTTAGTTTAGTTACTTCAACCTCTGCAGTTGTCTTTGAGTTGGCTGTGGGCAGAAAGCTAATTTTGGAGAGGTAATTATAAGAGTGAGAGAACTATTTCTTATTGCTAATCTGGCAACCTCTGCGTCATAAATGAGTGAAAGGGTTAACAGGCTTCGAACTATCACACTTATCCCTTTTTACTACCACATATGCATCTTAAAAGTTACACAATATCGTCTAAATATAGCTAGAACAGAATTCAAAAGACGTCGCCGGTACTGAAGGGGTTAACCCCTTCAGCACGATGACACCCTTTTTATCTTGGATTCTTGCTAATATTAGACAATTTTATGCAGTTTAAGAAGGACCTATGTTAGTAAGAGGGTTGCCAGCACTATGGGAGCTCTTTTGGGGAGCTCAGTGGTTGGTTAAACTTCTCACAAAAAAACAAAAACAAAAAGTAAGAGGGTTTATTGAGATCCATGTACCCATTTGAGCCCTAGAGCTATATTATAAACTAAAGAAAATCGGCCAATGGTAACCAGAATAAGATGAAAATGACGTCATGGTGCTGAAGGGGTTAACTTGGCTAATCTGTACTGTTTTAGGATTAGATTGTCACCCCTCCCATAATTTGTATATACATTTTGGGTTATTTGGCCTTTAACTGTTGAGCAGGTTAACCCTTTGAGTACCAGCGACGTGTGCTATAATATATTCTAGCAGTATTTAGACGATAGTATACAGCTTGGGAAGGATCTGTGATAGTTATAAGGGTTGGTCGAGATAGTTTGAAGCCTTATCGTTGCTAGAGGTTCTTCCTAAGCTGAATACAATTGGCTAATAGTTGTCAGAATATGATTAAAAGGATGTCCTTGATACTTAAAGGGTTAAGAATGCCAGTATTTATATTGTAAAGTCAGTGCTACACTCGCACTTTTCCTTCCTAAGCTCCATAGATTCATTTAATGGTAGCTATGATCAAAGACAAATTGTGCCATTATATATTGAAAGGATCATTTAATAAATTATTTAGGTATCGGGTAGCAGTATTTGTAATGCGTATATATAGTATAAGGCTTTACTTCACTTGAGTTAAGGCGGTAAGGGCGTATGTACAGCATGTTCTCATTTATGTATTTTTTGTTTTTTTCAATTTTTTAGTTTCCTCTCTATACCTCCATCAAGCTTGAAAAAATACCCTCACAAAACCCTCCTTCAAGATAAATTTGTACATTCTTCGATAGAAAAAGCCGGTTCCTCTTAAATTATAATGTAAAACTTGCAAAATAAACAAACCAAAACTGGGACGACACAAGATAAACGCAAAAGAACTAATCAAAATCGCTCTGTGGAAATACCAGGCTCGAAATCGCTGTCTAGGGAGGAAACTAAACAAATATTTTAAAAAGATACAGTACATAAATGAGCAAATAAATATGCCCATCCCTCTTAAGGGCTTTTAGAGTTTATCCTACACAGACGTTTTATAGCAATATACGAGTACTTATTAGGCCGGTAACACACAAGCGCTTTTTCCCTCAACATTTATCCTCAATACTGGTCTGGCATCTCATGAGGTACACATTTAAACTTTTTTGGCTACCTAAATTCATCTACCATCAGTCTAGTTTCCGATACCAGGGCAAAGTACTCCAGAAATGTTGCCAGAAAAATGTTGACTATAAAAGCTCTTGTGCTTTAGGCAGATGTATAAAAGCTTGTTAAATACATTAGTGCTTCGTAGGTTGTAGCCTACTGTCGCGCTAATAAGTGATGTCTCCAAACCAAGTATGTTTTGATCAATAATTGGTATCAGCAATATCTAAGCTTCATTTCTTCATATCGAGTGAAATATACACACGTTCCTACACTTACCCACCCTATTCAACATCTGACAGACATTAATACAGCACAGAGCGAGCCAAACCTAATGACAGCTGGGACATGACTTATTAGCGTGACCATACTTTTTATCTCAGGATGTAGTTTGTATGGTAGCCAGCCAAATGGAACGAATGATATCTCGGTCATCCTTTTCGAATAGGATAACGCTAAGCAAACTTTAATTGAAACCTAACTTAACATAATCCCTCCATAACTCCATATGTATTTATTGTAAGTCAAACTGGTGTATATTAGAGATCTTATGGTAACGGAGATCAGCCCACTTCCGCTACTACCAAATCTCTAGGGCAAATACTGTATGTGAATTCCTTGATGTTAAGTTTTGTAGAGTTGAAGCGGTTATGGAGTTAAAATTGGTACCCAGGTAATTCAACCAGTAGACCATTTCAACCAGTACAGGTCCCCTCAACTTTCCCTTCATAATTGACCACTTGCAAGTTTCGTGCTGTAAGGAAGTTGGCGCTGTAGACATCAATATTTAGCAGAATTAACAACTAAAATACGATTCTAGTACATTTATAAATACATAAAACCAAATCAATCATTTTTTATTCATCAGAAACATAATTATATCATTAAGGTATTTCTGTTTAGTATCGATGTTTACGGTTCGAACTTCTTTATAGCCTGAAACTCACAAGTGGTTAATTGCTGAGGGGTACAGGGCCTTGGGTGGGGCTTTAGTTTCCCAGGCATTTCCGTACCCTCCTCAGCTCCTCGCCTTGGAGTGGCTTCGGTCACCTGGGCTTTATTAATGGTATCCTAAGCAGGGAGGATTCTGTGGGGGTGCTCAATTATGGCCTTGGCCTTGCTCGGGACCTTGGGGCTGCTCGGCCAGACAGCCTGGGGAACAACAACAACAACAACAATCAGTACAGGTCTCCCTCGATTTATGATAGGGTTACGTTCCTGAAAACCCGATCTTAAATAGAAAAATCATATAGCGAACCCTAAAATGAATGGGGTAAATGAGGATACGTTCTGGGACCAGCCAAAACCGAAACCCAAACACCTAAAAACCTATAATAATATCGTAAATCGGGGCATCAGATAGTGAGGGAGGACTGACTGTACTGATATGTTTTTTGTAAGTCATCCAAAATTGGATTTCTGTGTGAGTATCCTAGGTTCAAATCCTTGGAGTACCACATGTATTCATTAATTTCATTGATATCATTAATTAGGTTTATTTGTGAGTTTATTGGTGGGTTGGTGATAATATAAAATTAAGGGGGTACTGCTTGGTTTTTGGTAGATATATTTATCTATTAATTATTTTTTTAGTTTCCTCGCTAGACCTCCATCAAGCTTAGAAAAAAAAACCCGTAGACCCCCTTTCAAGATAGATTTGTACATTTTTCGATAGAAAAATTTCTTGGCCAAAGGCCAGTTCCTTCTAAATTTAGAGGCTCGCTATTGCTCGCCAGGATAAAATCGACACCTAAAGGGCTCGAAAAGGTCTTAACATTGACAAAGAAATGGGACGAAAGGTCTCAAAATTGCCAAGCTAACGGAACGAACGTCTTAAAACTTCAAAACTTATATGGTAAACATGAGGGAGAAGGGTGTCCAGAAAAAGCGAGTAGTACCCCCTTAATATTCCTATGTTAAAGAAGGAAACACAAGGCAAAGCTGCCTGTAACTTGTTCCCCTCTCCTCCATTGAAAGAGTGACAGAGCCAAATTCTAGGTACTGTACTGTACATTAAAATGTCTGGACACACAGAGAACACACTTTCCCTTCATAATTGCTGAGGGGCACAGGGCCTTGGGTGGGGCTTTGGTTTCCCGGGCATTTCCGCACCCTCATCAGCTCCCCGCCTTGGAGTGGCTTCGGTCACCTGGGCATTATTAGTGGTAAGCAGGGAGGCTTTTGTTGGGCCGCTCGGTTATGGCCTTGGGCTTGCTCGGCCAGACAGCCTGGGGAACAACAACAACAACAACAACAACAACAACAACAACAACAACAAAACAACAACAACACAGATTGAAGCATGTTTAGGTCATAGGATGAGGTCAAGAGTTCCAGAGTTTAATTGACGAGTGGAAGAAAGACTGAGAAATTCGGTTCACTCTTAACATTAAGTTAGGGTAGGACTGTAAGACATCATCTGGTTGAAATGGTCTACTGGTTGATGATATGTCCAGAAACCATTTAAATTAGGCTTGTTATCTGTAGATTAAGCTTGTTGTCTGTTACTCTTTACTGATCCTATTTTTTAAGACTATAAATAAGTAACACCTCGGGCTTAACATTAATCATCAATTACAAACCCCAATGTACTTTAATAAATTTATGAAAGCATATGGTCCTCCCGGGATTCCAACTTGGGACACCACACCCATATGCCAGAAATGTCTAAGGAATCTTTAATGTAATCTTAACTAATGAAGCTGCATATTGTGACAAATATGAAGTTCAAAATTCAGGCACTCCTCCCTTAGAATAGCTTTCATTTTAAGTTGTTTCATTATTAGTGCTCATTAATTATCGAACACAATTAATTTCAAGTTACAGGTCTCCCTCGATTTACGATTGGGTTACGTTCCTGAAAACCCGATCGTAAATAGAAAATTTGTATAGCGAACCCTAAAATTAATGGGGTAAATGGGGATGCGTTCTCGGAGCATCGGATAGTGAGGGAGACCTGTAAAAATATTTAATGGATATTTCAAATTATTAATAAGATAATATTAATAATGGGGGCCTGTGGTTGTTAATCCTTGGTGATAATATTCAGTGACTATTTATACCTTTTTAATATATTTAAGGACCTTTTTTATTCTTATTTGTAGCAGAGTCATTTGATCCCTTGCAAGTTTCAGGCTGTCAGTACAAGCTTTAGATATTGATATTCGAGAGTATGTTAATATATGCCCGACTAATTTGCTTGGGACACAAATTCACTTGAGCAGGTATCACGTGAGCGCTATTTCCCCCAACATTTATCCTCAACACTGGTCTGGCAGCTTATGAGGTAAGCATATTTTATATTTTGGTTACCTAAATTCATCTATCATCAATCTAGTTTCCGATACCAGTGCAAACTATTCCAGAAACGTTGCCAGAAAAACGTTGATCATCGAATGTTGATTATAAAAGCTCTCGTGTGATACCGGCTTCACTCAAAGGCTACATTCTATGTGGGTTTTGAGTTATATTTCTATTTCAAATTTTAGATTACTAAACTAATGGGGCGAACGTCTTAAAATCTCAAAACTAATGGGGATAAGCCTGAGGGAGAAAAACCCCCACAAAACCCTCCGCTTAAACCCACTTTTTTCCAGATCCTCCCTCAGCCAAAATTGTGATGAAAATAAAAAAAACAGCCATTCAAAAGACGCTTGTAGCAATAAAGGAATAGAGCAAATAAAATAAATAAAATAAAATAAATAAATAGAGCAAAGTTTGTTGTCTTTGATTTATTCCAATTTTCCTATCTTAAGTTAACCCCTTATGTACCGGCGACATCTTTTTAATCTTATTCTAGCTATAATTAAGATGATTTTGTGCAGTTTCAGAAGGATCTGTGGTAGTATAAAGGTTTAAGTGAGATAGTGTGAAGCCTTTTAATTTAATTTAAACAGAATAAATGCGTTTAATAGTAGCCAGAATATAGTTTAAAGGACAGCACCTGTACAGAAAAGGTTAGATGATTTTCTTCAGCTTAGGAAGGACGTCTACCCTAAGTAACTGAAATTAAACGAAATAGACGTCACCGGTAAAGAAGGGGTTAAGGGGAGATTTTTAGTTTGTTCCCTAGACCTTCATTAAGCTTAAAATTACATCCCCTGGACCCCCTTTCAAGACAAATGTGTACATTTATCGGTAGAAAAATCTCCCGCTAAACACGAGGGAGAAGTGAATCCAGAAAATTATACCGAAGGTGAAAATCTCCCCTTAAACTCTATGGCTTTGGCCAACCATGTTTCACTATGTCTTCAATCCATGGCAGCTTTTCAATTCTTGCTAACATTGTGCGATTTTGTGCATCTTAGGAAACTCCTCAAGCAATCACAGGAACAAATGAATAAATAGATAAATAAACAAATACAAATAAAATAAGTATAGGCCTAACCAGACTGGTGATGGGCTGGTCTATCGGAGTGAGACCTGAGCGATCTCTGCCATACCCATAGCTTACTCTGACTGTTCCTTTTACTTATATATCTTCTAGATCTCAAGTGGCGGCGTCTTTTCCGTGGATTGACCTCCCTACTGCCAACCTAGAAGTTGGCAGATTTTTTTTTTTTTTTTTTTTGTCTATATTCCAACTTACTTCCTCTCGGGCATAGGCTGAGAGCCTTAACATTCACCGCTTTACAATGAACAGTGAAGCCCGTGAGGTCTTGTTCCAGTCTAGGGAGTGAGACATGTGAAGCACGTAGAGTACAACGAGCACCTACCATCTTGCCTTCACATGAGGCATGGTGCTCACTCATGGCCCGAAACGACCCCATCTCTGAAGCCACCTCGTTCCCGTGCTTCACTGTCTCACCCCCTACACTTGGACTCTCACACTTACACACACAATGCCACCTGTTGAGCAGATAACTCACCAGGCATTGCACCCCTATAGCATATTTTGAATATGGGAATATTCATACAGTGCTATTTAATCAGGGAACAATGAGGGTATTTTATTAGCGTTTCGGTGGGCTTTGTGGTAATGCACTGATACTAGGTACAGCACAAATTCCATCCCAATAATATCTTCCCATTGATACATCGGGATTTGAACCCGGGACCTTTGGATTACCAGGCCAGTGGCAAGACCACTCCACCACACCTCCCCTATTGGGAGCCAAAGCATCACATTTTTCCCTTGCCCCTCAGCTTTACCTTCTTAACCTAACAAGTGCGCATGGGGGTAATTGGAAACGTCCCCCTGTGCTGACGTATTTGAGGTGTTTCCGTCACTAAAATATTCATTGTGCCATTAATAGCATTAATACTTATCCATATGCGCCTATTATGGGTTGATTATAAAGGTATTAACCTGAAACAACAATAAAACGAGTGAAAACAGCGTTTGGATGGTCAAAATCGGAGATATAGCCCGCGAGTTGTATAATGTATGGGTGAGGCAATCTGCTTTCCCGCCAATTTCCCCCAAGGCCACTGAGACACAGTCGATCGATACTCTCTCTCTCTTGCACTCGCTTGCCATCAGTGATGACAACACCCTGCTTGCAACTCGCTAATGTTAGCACGAAAATATACCTCAGAATAAGGGAATAACAGGGAAAATAGGTGATAACTGAAGGAGAGGAGGAAAGTGGGGAAGGAGGGGAGGTAGAGGACTGAGATTTTGCATGGCCCAGGGGCCAAAAATAAATAAAAAAATAAAAAAATAAATTTTTTTTTTTTTTTTTTTTCGATGTCAAAAGTTGATTTTTTTTTTCACTCACTCTTAAGAGTCTCCCCGCAGTTCCTGGGTTAATTGCTGAGGGGCACAGGGCCTTGGGTGGTGCTTTGGTTTCCCGGGCATTTCCGCACCCTCCTCAGCTCCCTGCCTTGGAGTGGTTTCGGTCACCCGGGCTTTGTTAGTGGTAAGCAGGGAGGATTTTGTGGGGGCGCTCGTTTATGGCCTTGGCCTTGCTGGAGACCTTGGGGCTGTTCGGCCAGACAGCCTGGGGAACAACAACAACAACAACCAGAGAAAAAGATGGCCTCTCTCTTTACAAGATCTTACCCATACCACCACAACAAAGTTATTATGGTAATCAGTTATAAGCCTACTTTATTCATTATGAAGTCTATTCCAACCCCAATTTATCATAACTCATTAATTTGGACAAGTTATCAGACCATTCAAGCTGAAATTTCTATCATATTTCACATGCTAATTCACAGTTCGTGTATTCCAGCCCACCCTTATTTACAAGTGCCTATAGGTTTCACAATGTTATGATTAAGATGTATAGATATAGATGTAATGATATCTAATACTCTCGAGAGTATTAGATATCATTGACTATTCCTTCCTTCCAGAGTTATGGGAGTGAGCCGTTTCAAATGTTGTCTCCCAGAATTTCACCGCAACCAAGGGCAGAAACTATTATGGTTTTAAAAGTTTTTCCAGTACGCTTTTTATCTCTTGATTGTTATATTTTGAAAGCAAAATTTATACTATTGACGAAAAAAGAAATATTATATGGCTTGAGAAATCATGTCAACGTTTTAGAAAGCCCCACGTGCAGAGTACCTATAATAATATTATTACATAATCTGGAATCTGGCGCCATCTTGATTCCAGTGTAATATATGTCTCAATCTCATCCCTCGATTTATACGGCAAGAACATTTAGATATATATTACTTCATGGACGTAAAACATATCAAATAAGCCGTATAATGATCTATATTAAGGTGCACATACGATAGATAGGCTTGGAATGCAGTGCAGGTTAGAGGCAAAACGGCGTACAAGTGTAAATATCATGGTACTCTGTTTTTCTATGGGTACCCGATCCACCCGCCATTTATCTCCTCAACAACAAAAAACGAGGTGCCCGGTCTGCTAGTCGGTAATTATTTTTACTTTTTCAGTTATATTGGCAATACATTAACCTGTCACATTAAAAACGGGCCATCTAAAGGTGGTATAGATATTAATAAAGATGTGGGGCGGGTATTTTGGGGCGTACTTTGATGTTATTGATGTTAAACGTTGGGGTAAAGTGTGGTAGGCTACAATCAGCAGCATCAATAGCGAGGCACCCATTTGAATCTGTCGAACCCAAACGAGACAATACAATCCCCAGAGGCTTCAGAACTTGGCTATAAGGGTTCTAATATTAGAATGGGTGTATCTTTATTAGCCTAATGCTCACGGATGTACTTGTTTGGGTAATTATAGGGAAAAGGCTCGCACCCTCATGTTTCACATATTTTCCTTCAGTTAGACTAGGCCTATTGAACAATGAGCATTGTTATGGTTTTAGTTAGGCTAGCCTATAAATGGGACTTTGGGTTTTAGCGTTTTTTCCAGTAATTGGATAGCCTAGGCCTATTGGGTTTTATAGCCTAGGCTAAATGTGATCAACATTATAGCCTAACTTTATTTGGTAAAAATTGAAGAGACCCCGGACAGCCTTAGCCTATTAGCCTAGTTAATTTTAGGGTAAACCTGACTTTTTGGACCGACAGCGATTTCAGTAAGTTTTATTTTGTTTTTTGTATCTTTTCCTTCAAATATAGTGTTGTTTTATACTGAAGAGGAGCGGAAATGAGTATTTACCCATTATCCAACAATCTAAAAACACGCCCCTAGCCTATTAGATTATTATTATTATTTTGTTTAATGTTCTAGGCTATTAGCCTAACCTAAAAACCTTACCTAACCTAACCTAGTATATGGGTGGGGGCTGCCGCCCCCACACCCCCGCTGTTTTTTTTTTTTTTTTTTTTTTTTTTTTTTTTTCTTTTTTTTTTGTAGGCTATGTGCTATTAGCCTAACTTAACAACCTAACCTAACCTAACCTAGTATATGGGTGGGGGCTGCCGCCCCCACACCCCCGCTGGTTGGGTACTGGCTGAAAAACTTATTGTTTTACAGTATACAGTATATGAATTTTAGCGTTTTTTGTTTTTTTCTCCCTTATAATACATTTCAGCTCTTAATGACATATATAGCAATGATGTATATGCTCTACCGGACCTATTAGGCCTAAAAAGATCGATGGGCTAACTATCGGTCCAAAACATCAGTATAACCAATTTTAGTGTTTTGTTTATTTTTCTTTGATAGGCTATAGGCCTACAGTGTTGTTTAATACCGAGGACCGTCGCATTTTAGTATTTTCAACATTAGCCTAACCTAACCTAAGTTACCTAACTTAGGTAAGATTAGGAGTAGTGGGCGTACCACTACCGACATACAGCATAACTCGTCTATAAAACATTAACCTAACCAAACAACCTAATCTAACCTAACCTAGTATTCATGTAGTAGGTTAGGTTAGGTTAGGTTAGGTTAGGTTAGGTTAGGTTAGGTTAATGGGTAAATTGATACGGTGTGACAGTCACAAGTTTTAGCATGTGTGTTTTTTTTGGGTTTTTTTTGCATTTTTTCTTTGATATAGCCTACAGTGTTGTTTTATACCAAGGACTGCAGCAAATGAGTATTTACCCATTATCCAACAATCTAAAACCACGGCCCCCACTAGTGGGGAGGGCTATGAAGATCAGGGAAATTGCGGGGTAAAAGGGGAAAAATAGGGGGCATTTTTCAAAGTAAAAAAACCCAGTAGGCCTAATTGAATTTTGAAAGTTGGCTCGAGTTTTCATGTCCATTAAACCCCAAAATTTGAAAACCCGAGCCAACATTTGCCAAAACTTGGCTCGGGTTTAGCGATTTTTTGAAGTAAAAAAACACAGTAGGCTAACCTAGAACGTTGGATACAAGAATAACCCTTACCTACCAGCTAGTATGTGTCCCTAGTTTATCCCATACCTACCAGCTGATCCCTTGTCATGAACCTAACTAAGAAACCTAACCTAACCTAACCTAACCTAACCTAACCTAACCTAACCTAACCTAACCTAACCTACCTAAAAGTAATACGTGGATAGCGGGAAAAGTGTAATCCGGCAGAGAGAACCTAAACAAAGTGACAGTGGCTTTGTGCAGTGGGGACTCTGAAAATGTTATAGGGGAGGGAAAATAAAATGTACGCAATTACCAAAGCAGCACTGGATCGCGCAACTGTAAGGTCCCCCGAGTAAGGTAGGAGGGAAAAAAAAAATCTATAAAGTAGAAATCCCGTAAAACAGGACTTGTCATTATGCAGACAAGACTGTGTTTTACCCTATATCTCCCTTATAATACATTTGCGAAGGGAAGGACATATATAGGATTGAAGACTATTATATAACATACCTATAGGCTACACAAACATCGATGGGGCTTGTAACTGTCACACCGTAAAATCTTACCGGTTAATGTTTTATAGATGATTTATGCTGTATGTCGGTAGTGGTACGCCCACTACTCCTAATCTTACCCTAACCTAACCTTATCGAAAACTAACCGAAGGTCTAAACCCAGCTCACGTTCCCTGTTTATGGGTGCACGACGGTCTAAACCCAGCTCACGTTCCCTGTTTATGGGTATGCGACGGTCTAAACCCAGCTCATGTTCCCTGTTTATTTTTCGGTTAGGTTAGGTTAAGTTAGGTTAGGTTAGGCTAATGTTGAAAATACTAAAATGCGACGGTCCTCGGTATTAAACAACACTGTACATAAAATAAAAAAAAAAAAAAAAAAAAACTAGAATTAACTAGTAAAAAGGCTGTCCGGGGTCTCTTCAATTTTTACCCTTTATTTTAATACCACGTTTTTATGTTATATATTTGAAGATAAATATGGAATCTAGCCTATAGCCTATGCTCTAAAGATCATATGCAAATGTGTTTAAACCCTCGGCAAAACCTAATAAAAAAGTATGGTACAGTACCGGTACTAAAATGTTTTTCGTAACAAGGTTGTCAATACAGTACCGTACTTCCAGTTATCGACAGCTCTAGAGATCATATGAAAATGTGTTTTAACCCTCGGAAAAAACTAATATAAAAGTAGCCTAGCCTATGCTACTAGCCTAAAATGTAATTTTCGTAACAAGGTACTTTCCCGTTATCAATGTACAATCGGGGGTATTAGGTGTTGTCATAGATTCCAGTGGTTTTCGCTCAAAAGGTGTTATTGGTATCTTTATAGTTACTGTAATGGGAAAAGTGCTTATCCCTCAAAGTATTAGTTAATGTCCGAAACTTTGTGAAATATTTGACAACACTTATTAGCCTCGACTGTACAAAGCTGAAGATTGCAGAGTAGCCTAAACACCGTAGACTTCATCGACTTTTCTTTCGCCTTCGTATTGTCGACAGCCTTTTTTTTTTTTTTTTTTTTACTAGCCTAAGGGATTAGTACCCAACCAGCGTGGGTGTGGGGGCAGCAGCCCCCACCCATAATACTAGGATAGGTTAGGTAAGGTTGTTAGGTTAAGCTAATGTCTTTTCAAATCATAGCCCTCCCCACTAGGCCTATCAGGGGGCATGTCTGAACATCGATCGAAAATGGGGAAAATAGGTTTTTCCTAGATTTCTAATTAATGACTAACACTATATAGCCTATTGATGCAAATGAACTAAATAAAAATATAAACCCACTGGGCAAAATCGTGGTATAAAATAAATATTTTCCAACATTATTCAGTAAAATTCAGGCAATGGCTCCAAATCGATTTTAGCATTGATTCTTTTTTAATTCCCTATTTTTTTCATATTTCTTGTTTTGAGATAAAGAATTGGTGCAATTGAGTTATTTTATTAGTCTAACCTAACCTAACCTAACCTAACTTAATATCATTTAAAACTAAAATGCCCCAGTTTATAATTATTATGTTCCTTCCAACAACCAACTATACTCCTAAAATCGATTAATGAAATTTACAAACACAATACCAGAAACCAATAAGTAGGGATACAGATAGGCTAGATGAACGGAAATAATTTTAATACCATTACCCAAATAGAGTTGGAGCCATCGCTAGAATATTACCAGTACGGTAACCAGATATTCATAACAAGGTGGCGAGCCTTTTCGGTAGGAGTGTATTATTTGGGCGTACCGCAGCGCCCGCCTTGTTTGCACTATTCGTGATCATGTTCACGTCTATTTTGACTGCCGTGGGATGCAATAATAGGTAAAGCCCCCTCCCTCACCCGGGCCCCTTGACTTATTGTCATCATCATATAGGCTACATCTTGGGTCAAGAATGTAGTTACCGGGTGTACCGCCCGTCTTGTTTACACTACGCGGACGCTCACCATCATGTTCCCGTCTATTTTGACTGCCTTTGGATACAAAAATACATTACCCTAACCAAACAACCTAACCTAACCTAACCTAACCTAACCTAGTATTATAGATTTATAAGTATTTATTTTATTATAAGTATTTATAGATGATTTATGTTGTATGTCGGTAGTGGTACACCCGGTAACTACATCCATCCCCATCTTATATATGAGGAGGGACAAAGCCCCCCTCAACCTATTATTGTATCCCACGGCAGTCAAAATAGACGAGAACATGATTGCGAGCGTGCAAGTAGTGTAACAAGGTGGGCGGTACGCCCGAATACTACATCCTTACCCATTTAAATTGTCAAGCATGAATGCAGCCTAGTAGGGATAGCTTAGACCTAGACCTATTTTGGGGAAGGATGTATTATCTGGGTGTATCACCAGCTGTGTTTATTGTGCGCTTGCGGTTACGTTCCTGTCTATCTTGATTTTTTTTTTTTTATTTACCCCCTGCTGGTAAAATACGGTACATGATGATAACAATAAGTCATGGGAGGGGGGGTGAAGGGGGGCAAAGCCCCCTCAACCTATTATTGTATCCCACGGCAGTCAAAATAGACGTGAACGTTATCGCAAGTGTACAAGTAAAATAAACAAAGTGGGCGATACACCCAGATACTACATCCTTACCGAAAGGGTAACAGTTGTGTTAGCGGGCATACCGTTTGCTTTGTTTACATAATCGCTGCTCGCACGCTCGCAGTTACATTCGCGTCTAATTTGATTGCTGTTATTTGCCCCTGCCGGTAATATATATGTTGATGACAATAAGTCATGGGGGTTTGCCCCCCTTAATCTATTATTGTATCCCACGGCCAGGTGTTGGGTTAATTGTTTCGTTATCGGCCGTGGGATACAATATTGGGTTGAAGGGGGCTTTGACCCCCTCAACCCCATGACTTATTGTCATCATCATATATATTACCAGCAAAGGCAAATAACAGCAAATAACAGCAGTCAAATTAGACGCGTATGTAACTGCAAGCGTGCGACTATGTAATCAAAGCGGATGGTACGCCCACTAACACAACTCTTAGCCAGGAAAGTTTAAAAGATTCTAAATTAATACCGATTTTCTCTCCTTTCAGAAATGACAAACGAGGTGGTGTAAATCAGAGGGAGAGGCTTGCATCACTAAACAAGGAAGACGGCTGACAGTTATGCAGGGAATGATTGAGTACTGGTTAAGATTTGCATGGTAAATGGCCAGTTGCTTGTCATGATTTTTGTTCTTCCGCCTTCAATTAGTAAGGTTTGGGGTGGCTTTGAAACTCTAATTATGTCTCAACAACTATTATTCATGTCCGAGGATATCCAGCGGAGGATTAAGACGGCAGCGGGCATTGCGAGCACTAGTCAACCACAAGAACTCAACAGACATACTAGTTTACTCTCGGGAGATTCTTTGGCGGAGGGTGTTGGCAGGGAAAGAAAAGGTGCATTGAACGGAGCAGGAGGTGATGGCGCTAGTCATTTGACAGATTCACAAGAACCAAATGGGGTTAGTACTAAATATAATTCTGTGAATATGGATGTTGATGGGGTTAGGAAGACTTTTTTCATCTTACCCTGGAGGGAAGAGTTTGAGAATCTAAATGTTGGCGACATTGTGGGGGCGAGTAGGAGCTACGATCGCCCCCTTATCTTCCAAGGGACACAGAATGTCGGGCCGTATGTACCACAGGCCAACGGTGTACCGCTCTTTGTGTTCACCTGTCTTGAGTACAAGAACATTTTACTATTTCTGCAAATGACAAATAAAGATCTACTCCAGATAACCAGTATTGTCAGTAAACACATCGATGGAACGATGGCGAAGGAGACGTGGTTCGATAAACGCACTTCAAGGCGTAAAAGAATGTTCCCAAGAAGACCCTCCAAGAAAGTGAATGATAAGAAAATAAAAAAAGCACAGGATGCATTGCAGAAACGCAGGTATAAAGGAAAATATCTAGAGGAACTTAAACACTGCTTTCACTATCAGCCCCTTGTTTTGGTTGATGAATCAGAAGCCGAGAACAGAAGGACCCCAGCACACAGCTCAGTAATAGAGGATGAAGATGATGGTGGCAGTGGAAGAGAGAGTGGTGACGGTGCCTTGAGACTCAATCCATCTACTATCTCAACATGGAGTCCTTCAGCCAGAACGATTACACTTGAGAAGTTCCTGATTTGTTACATTTCCAGCGAGCTTATGACGGATGACAAACAACTCTTCCTGACCCACTTACTGACTAAACTCAAAGGGTGTTTTAGTACCAGCGGTGGGGGGGTACCGTTCCAAGAGCCTGGTATGACTGACTGTAATTCTGTGGCAGGGACGGATAATGTGCGGGAGAACTTTGTGAAGATAAACACGAATGACAATAAAGTGAATGAAGAGTCTAACACGCAGAACAGTGGTGTGAGCGCCGAGCCATGTACGCTAAACAATGGTGTAAGTCCAGAGCCATGTACGCAGAACGGTGGTGTGAGCGCCGAGTCTCGTACACAAAACTATGGTGCGAGTGCAGAAACTTATATAAAGGACACTTGTGTGAACTCGGGCCTGAAAAGACCTTTTATGATTTCAGATACAGCGGGCAAAGCGGCTCGGTCGACTAGAATGTGGAAAACTCGAACTTGTGCCGGCAGATGGGAAGATTATGCAGACTTCCGTATACCCGATCGAGAAGTGACAAGAAGCGATACAGCCGAACAAGAAGAAGGAGACAGCAGTATGGTCAGAATAGCTAAAAAAAATAAAAGCACAGCGCCAGACTTTATACCACTGGTCGGAGCAAAAGAACGGGAGGCCCATGAGGACCGAGGATCTGAGGTTACGTCAGCAGGGAGAGGAGGAGCTGCTGATTTTATACCCTTCACAGGATTCGGGGGAGCGGACATGGATACAGGGGCTGATTTCATACCCCTGGAACGAACAACAGACGCAAATGTTATCAGAGTCGGGAAATCAAAGTCAGGCTCTGATTCCACTCTGCAGGATCGAGCTGTAGATTCTCCACAAGCAGCCCATCTTGACAACGCAGATGGGGTGGGCCTGAAAAAGCTCAAATCCTCGCGTGCCGGAACAACCCAACTAATAGACTTCATCCACCCTCAGAAGAGGAAGCAGGGACGACCCAGACTGAAGCAGCAGCCGCCCATTATTACTGTCAAGAACGGGGTTACTTTTAGGTATTTATTTATGGTATTTTTAAAGTACAGTTTAGAGCCATAATATGTTTACACCCATTTGAGCCAATTTAAAACCCCTTTAAAGCCAGACTCCAAATCATTTTGAATATTTTGCAAGTTTTACATTATAATTATGGGTATAATTCTGTGTAGCAGGTAGACCTGTACGTATATCTCAATAATTTGGTAATATTACAATATATTTTTAAATTTGATATTCATAAATAGTCCACTAATATACTAGATTAAGTTACTTTGGTTTTGGTTAATTTGGTAAGGTTACAATATATTTTTAAATTATATATTCTTAAATAGTCCACTAATATACTAGATTAGGTTAGGTTAAAGATATTATTCAATTACTTCAATTGACTTTATATTGTCCTTGTCCCAGTTTTGGTTTGTTTAGTTTTCAAGTTTTACATTTTATTCTTAGTAAATAGGCATCTGAAAAACAGCTCTACCCGCTACACAGGATCTTACCTAATTATGTAGCATTGGGTTATCTCGTTCGAGTTCGATACATGTTCAAATACTGTAGGTGCATACTTATTATGGATCATAACTGTAGAATAACCTAGACTGAAGCAGCTGGCATCCATTGTTTGGGTCAAGAATGGTGTTACTTTTAGGTCTATCTATCTATCTATCTAGTTGCTCAGGCTCATATATATATATATATATATATATATATATATATATATATATATATATATATATATATATATATATATATATATATATATATATATATATATATATTTTTTTTTTTTTTTTATCTGGGGGTGGCCGATTCGAGACAGAGCTCGTATAGGGACAACCCCCCCCCCCCAAAAAACAAAAACAAAAACAAACAAACAAACAATGAACACGCAAAAACAACACAAATTCACACACATCTAGGTCACCCAGGACGGTTGGCCAATTCACACACATCTAGGTCACCCAGGACGGTTGGCCAATTCACACACATCTAGGTCACCCAGGACGGTTGGACAATTCACACACATCTAGGTCACCCAGTACGGTTGGACAATTCACACACATCTAGGTCACCCAGGACGGTTGGACAATTCACACACATCTAGGTCACCCAGGACGGTTGGACAATTCACACACATCTAGGTCACCCAGGACGGTTGGACAATTCACACACATCTAGGTCACCCAGGACGGTTGGACAATTCACACACATCTAGGTCACCCAGGACGGTTGGACAATTTATTTATACATGAAAGAACATTAGGCTACCATAGTGCAGTAGGAATATGAACATGATCCAGTATTCAAGAATGGATAATAAGTCGTAGGCGTGTGCATAAACCTTTAACCGTCTTGATGGTGTAATGGTTAAGGTGTCTAAAAATCTGTGTGTGATAACCCGGGTTCGAATCCTGGTGGATCACATAATTATGCTTTCATTAATTTCATTGGAGGTGTTTGGTGGTGTGGTGAAATTAATAAAAAATGAAATACATGGAAGAACAGAATTTATGTATGAGTTTATAGACCATTTTCAGTACAGTGGTGTAGGGTTTTTATTATAAGGTAAGAACATAAGAAAGCGGGAATCTGCAGAGAGCCGACTGGCCCACATACGGCAGATCCCTCTATAGGTTGGACAATTTATTTATACATGGAAGAACAGAATTTATGTAAGAGTTTATAGTTAATTTTCAGTAGAGTGGTTTATTTATTTTTTATTATAAGCATATACATTATTATTTTTGTTACTTGTCTGTTTATTGTATTGCAGGATCCTGTTTGACCAGCCGAGGACGACCTTGCCCAAGCCCAAGCCCAAGCCCAAGCCCAAGCCCAAGCCCAAGCCCAAGAAGCTTAAGAAGGTAAGTTTAACTGTGTCAAATCCCATGGTGGTGTCTTTTGAATCTCTTAACCCTTGTCTATCGGGGCCCGACTTAAGTCCGTATCGAAAAATTTGGACTATGTGGCGGGGCCCGACTTAAGTCTGTGTGCAATTTTGGCGCAATATTGGTTCTGAGAGAGAGACGAGCGACGGGAGGAGCCTGGGTTACCTCATGACCGCTCGCCACGGCCGCCGTGGACCTACTGAGATTTACTCCACTTACATCCACCCTCACTCCCTCGCTACATATGTAATTATTTAAAGAAATTCCCGTATTTTAGCAATTTTGCCCTTCGGTTGCACGATCGTTGCAAGACAACCAGTGATCGTAGAAGGATGGTTCGGGTGTCATTGGAAAGCTCAATTTACGCCCTTTCAGGGATACATACTTGTATTACGTTCTGGGTCTTGTTTATGCATGAAAAAGAGCACGGAAACAACCCCATTTATGGTAAAAAAAAAACGCTGGGCGGCACAGTGAAATACAATATACTCCACCACCCGCTCTTAAGGTGTTAACCTTACCTTACAAACATAATGGTTATCCTAGAATACTTCCTACCATTACATTACCTTGGATCCTGCCATCCTGCCACCTTAACATGATGCGTTTTTTGTTTTTTGTTTTTTTTACCACCATGCACTTCCTGCTCAATAGCTGGGCTAGGGTGGGTGCCCTGATGATCAGGGACTTCGATGAACAGTTGCCATAGATTGCTAGACCATACCGTATATCCCCTCATACCGGGTGTAGGGATGCAGCGACCCCACTGCCTGCCACTTCGGTGGTGCAGTCAGCCTCTATAGCAGTTACGGTGATTTCTTGTTACTGCCTTATTGTAGCACGGTTAAGGCTGGTGTGGTGCGGATTTCTTGTTACTGCCTTATTGTAGCACGGTTAAGGCTGGTGTGCCTTATTGTAGCACGGTTAAGGCTGGTGTGGTGCGGATTTCTTGTTACTGCCTTATTGTAGCACGGTTAAGGCTGGTGTGGTGCGGATTCGCCAGGTGAAAGTGCTTTAAGGGGACTTTGTTGAGACACTTTAAGCGCTATGCCAACATCGGGCACTGTGATGACATGATGGGGCTGTGTTGTGGCAAGTCTTTTGTACTGTACTACAGTGCAGGAGGTGTGGTGTGGAGGTAGATGTGCTGGAAATTGTGAAAAGGAACACCTTGAGATGGTTCGGCCATATGGAGCGTATGGGAAGTGAGAGAATGACTAAGAGGGTGTACGAGAGCGAGGTGGAAGGACAGAGAGGGAGATGTAAACCGAGAGACAGGTGGAGGGATGGAGTGAAGAAGTATATGGATGAAGGCGGTGCTGGTTGGGAGGAGGGGCGTCGACTGGGGACAGAGGTGCGTGGGGGTATTTCGTTCGTGGCCACTCCTTCGGGGATCACGGCGTCAGGCAATAGATAGATAGATAGACTACAGTAAATAGACTAAAACCACCACGCTGTCTGTGGATGAAGCAGTCTTTAAACTTGTATGTATGTATGTATGTATGAATGTATACCTTAATAACATACTTCCTTGGTCATGAAGCTAATTGTGTTAATCTTTCCGCAGGCATCCAAAACCGAGGAGGCTGACAAACCAGATGTGCTCCACTACTGCATCCCTTGTGCGTACACCACCGGCTCCGTCAAGCTTATTATTGCCCACGAGAGATACTTCAGACACAAAGTTCTCGCTGAGGCAAGAAATCAACTCTGCGCCCATAATATGGTTCAGTTAGGTAAATTGATTTTTGAGTTATTTTGTGTGTGAATTTGTATTTTATTTATTAATGTTTTTGTTTTTATCTTGTTTTATGTTGTTCCTGTTCGGGTTCTGTCTCGAGTCGGCCAGCCCCAGCTATGGGGTATGTGCCTGAGTATATACCTGCATACATACATACATACATACATACATTGTGTTATTTTAACTTGGGCCTACTTAGATTGTATGTAATAATGTACAGTATGTATGTATATAGGCCTACTCGGGTAGCCATACACCATAGCTTGGTGGTGGCTGACTCAAGACAGAGCCCGAACAGAAACAACTTTAAATATGAAATTACTAGTTTTAGAGGTCTGGGGCCGGGTAAATGCTGAAGGCCCCTAGTGATCCTTGGTCTCTGGGGCTTCTGGGCGACCTAGATATGTGTGAATTTATATATATAGTTTTGTTTTTAGGTTGTGTTGTGTTCCTGTTCGGGCTCTGTCTCGAGTCGGTCACCCCTAGTTATAGGGTATGTGCCTGTGTATATACATGCATACACACATATATGCTTCTGAAACGTAGTTTGTCAAAGCAGATAATATCAACAGAATGGAATGTTGCGAGATGAGAATGGTGAGATAGATGTGTGGGGCTAAACTGCAAGATAGGATATCTGTTGAAGAGCTCAGGAAACATATTAGGTAGCCTATCAAGATTTTTTTTTTTTTTTTTTTTTTTTTTTTTTTTTTCAATAAATTAGTTTAACCAGACCACTGCGCTCCCCAAAAGAACTCTCATAGGGCTGGCCCGAAGGATTATAATAATAATAATAATAATACTGTAATAATAATAATAATGCTTAATATCAGACTCACACAGTACAGAGGGGACCATACTGGGTTCCATATATATCTTACAGTAACATAAATATACTGTACATACTGTTGTTGTTGTTGTTGTTCCCCAAGCTGCCTGGCCGAACAGCCCCAAGGCCCCGAGCAAGGCCTAGGCCATAACCGTGCGCCCCCACAGAACCCTCACTGCCGACCACAATAAAGCCTGGGTGACCGAAGCCACTCCATGGCGGGGAGCTGAGGAGGGTGCAGAAACGCCCGGGAAACCAAAGCCCCACCCAGGGCCCTGTGCCCCTCAGCAATTATGAAGAGAAAGTTGAGGGGCAAAGGAAAAAATGTGACGCTTTGGCTTCCAATCTAGGTAGACTGGGAGGTCAATCCACGGAAGAGACGCCGTCACTTGAGATCTAGAAAATATAAAAGTAAAAGGAACAGTCAGAGTAAGCTATGGGTATGGCAGAGATCGCTCAGTTCTCACTCTGATAGACCAGCCCATCACCAGGGTGTACATACTGTAAACATAAAAATAAATAAACTAATACAGTACCCAGCTTGTTAATATGTACAGTAATTCACAGCACTACCTCAACCAAAAACAGTGGCCATCAAACTACTGTGTACTGTATTTTAATTACCAAGAGTCCAAGACCAACTAATCAAGACGAGATAGATATCAGTGATAAGATACGTACAAGCAGGCTTGGAGGCATGAGTATGTAGAGAAGATGGATGAACAAAACTGGATGACAAGATTCAAGTCTGTGAATGTGGAGGGAGCTGCATCAAAAGGGTAGCCTAGAAAAATGTGGGATCAGACCATATGCTCTAATTTTGATGATGAAACTGAACTTAGTGTGGAGCACGCGGTCTGCAAATTTTGGAACTTAGTTTAGTGTTAGATTCACACACATCTAGGTCATCCAGGAGAAGACCCAGAGACCAGGGTCATCGCTGGAGGGACCTTGGTGACCCTGGGTCTTCTGGATGACCTAGATGTGTGTGAATTTGTATTTTGTTTTTGTGTGTTCTGTTGTGTTGTCCCTATTTGGGCTGTCTTGAGAAAAAATAGGAAAAGTGAGGATTGGGCCTGAGTATAAAGATAGATAGATAGTTTAGTGTGTTTTGGGCTCAGCTATTGTCATCCGCTGCTAAATGTTTTTAAACTTTTTATGCGACACCGACTTTAGGACCTTTTTCTATTAATCGTTTAGGATTGATTGTTAAGTCGAGGATTATCGTGTTTTCAGGCATAGCGGTGCAGCCAAGTGAACGAGACACCTGCCTGAAGTGTGTGGAGGTACTGGAAGAGGAGGTGGTGGAGGAGTACCGCTGTTCGCCAGATGGCAACGATGAAGGCAAAGTCAGGCAGACCTACATCTATGACACCATGTTTAAGGTGGATTATGATAGGGTAAGTTGATACAATTTTTATGATAATTTTTGTTATGACTGTTCGGGCTCTGTCTCGAGTCTGCCACCCCCCATAAAAAAAAAAAAAAAAAAAAAAAAAAAAAAAAAAAAAAATAGGAAAACTGGGGAAGGTGCCAGAATATATACATACTGTACATACATAAAAAAAAGGGGGTGGGGGGGAAAGTGGGGATTGGGCCTCAGTATATATGTAGTAATGTACACCCTATGTGGTGGATTGTGTTCTTTTATTTCATACATTTTATTTCGTACATTTTAGTTTAGTAAGTGTTGTTTCCACATAGCGATTTTGCTTAGTTGTTTTACCTTTATATTGTCCTTGTCCGAATTTGGGTTTGTTTAGTTTGCAAGTTTTACATTTTAATCTATCTATCTATCTACTCAGGCCCATTCCCCATTTTTTTTTGGGAGGGGGGAGGGGGGACTCGAGACAGCCAAATAATGCTTTTCTGTACAGTTATCGCTAAGAAGTCATGTCTCGGCACCAAGTATGTTTTGATCAATAATTGGTATCATCAATATCTAAGTTTCATTTCTTCATATAGAGTGAAATATACAAACATGTTGTTGTTCCCTAAGCTGCCTGGCCGAACAGCCCCGAGTCCCTGAGAAAGGCCATGGCCACGATCGGGCTTTCCCACAGAGCTCTCATCGAGTGTAGATTGTGTTGTTGGCGTAAGTGGTTGTGTGAAATGCAGTCTTCTATGATGAGTTTAATGGTATGGGGTGCTGTGTTACATCCCGGGCAGGCGTTGATAACGGAGTCATCCAGTCTCTTCTGATAGCTCAGGAGAGCTGGATGGTGTCCGCATCTCAGCCTGGCCAGGTGGACTCTGTCCTCGCGAGAAAGGGAGGATTCGGAAGGATGGATTTCGGGAGGTCGTGCATGCAGCTGCGTGTTGTCTGTGAGTGAGTGGATGGATCGGTGAGAGATATGAGTATGGATGTGCTTCTGGAAGTTGGTTCGGGGTGGGCTAGGAGGGAGAGAGGACAATAATTGTGTGTGATACCGTGTGCTGGGTGTTGTTTTGATATTTCTTGGTGTCTGTGGGTGTGTTGCCATGTAGTTTAGTGGGTGGTCTTGGTTCGTGGAGGCTGCTGCCAGGAATTGAGTGCCTCTCATGTCCAGATGGTCTTTGACTTTGAGGATTTTGGTTTCTTGATGTAGGTGATCATGTTCCTACACTTACCTACCCTACTGAACATCTGACAGACATTAATACAGCACAGAGCGAGCCAAACTTAATGACAGCTGAGACATGACTTATTAGCTCGACCGTACATTGTTTTTAGTCATTATTATTGTAACTGCAAAGGTATAACTCTAGTTTATAGTTCAAATTATGTGTTTGGAAGTGATAAAATGGCCAAAACGAAGCTATTGCACGTTAATTTTCTTGTATTCCTTCTCATTTCATTCAAGTCTTCAAACAAAATTGTTCCAGTTTGACGCCCTGTTTTTCTAATTCTTATCCTAGATTCAAGCTGAACAACTTTATGCCATAAAGGTTGAGAAGCCATCAGAAGTCTATGGGGATGAGGCGTCTGGTATGGCCGAGCGAGAGAACGAGCGACAACCCCACACAGCTGACGGCGGGGGGCTAGCGACGCAACCCAAAGAGGCCGCGGAACACCAGGACTACGACGGTCCGCCAGATGCCCACGCCGGAGCACCAGCTATGTACACTTGTTTTCCATCCAAATCTCCTCATATGTTGCCAGACAATTCCGATTCTATCAATTCCTTTTCGATTCCATGCAAGTCTCAAGCGGACTCCTCCTCTTTTTCTTCTATTCCACCCAAGCCTTCCACTTTCCCAGGCTATTCTTCCGCTTTTCCAATCCAAGCGGATTCTACTTCTTTTGTGTCATCTTCTGTGCCGGACAATTATTCTTCATTTCCGGCTAATTGCTCTTCGTTTCCGGCCGATTCCTCAACTTTTCCGTATGATTCCGACGTCACACGGCCGTTCAAGCGAATCAAACTGGAGGGCGAAGAAGGAGTAGGCGTAGCGGGTGATACGTCTGAGTGGCAGGAGGAGAAGACCTGCCTGCCCGACGCCCGCTTCCACATGGTTACCAAGAGCAATATCATGAAGAGACGCGCCAAGTCCGGTCGGGTGATTGTGTGCCGGAGGAAATTCATGTGCTTCAAGAAGAACAATGGCGGGGGTCTGTTGAAACGCCGGACAGTCACCAAAAGACCGGTTTCATATTCCAGTACGTCACAAACTGATGTACTCCGGCCCTCAAGTCCCTACTACCCGCACCCGCTGCTCACCAAGCCTCAGGAACTATATGAGGGTGACTTATCTATAACGCCTGCCCCGATTGGTACCCTGGGAGATATAAAAGTGCCGCACAGACTCTATGACAAGAAACGTGGCAGGTACGTCGATCTGGACAAGCCCAAGGAATACTACAACTTCGACATCGACGAGAACGGCGACCTATGCTCCGTTATCTCCACCACTGACGAGTCCAAGTATAAAACTAGTGCTACGAGCGAGGGGAAAAGTTACGAAGATCTCTTTTTTGACAATCTGATGGCCGAGTGTAACAATAACAACAGCATCTTGAAGAGTTTTGACGTGGCTAAGTTAGACTCGCAGGGAAGCCTAGTGACGCCCGTGGCCTCACCGGTGTATGGAGGGAACGACCACGAAGAGGGAGATTCTTTTCCCTCCCCCGGCAGCTACGACCAGGGTTTTGAAGATCTGTGGGCCAAAGGAGGTATGTGAAGATTTGTGAAGGGCGTTCATTTACATTCCTTTTTACCTCTAGGCAGTTTATTATTTTTTTGTTTACCCCCTTCATTACCGTGCCGTCTTTTTAAACAATTTCTGGCTATTATTAAATGCGTTTATTCAGTTTAAAAAGGGCCTCCAGCAATTAATAGGCTTCTAACTATCCCACTTAACCATTTATTACTACCACAGATCCCCCCGCCAAAGGCGGCTTTCTAGGGCCTTTTCTAGCTGATGCTGAGAGGATTGTGTTCTAGTCATGTGGTGATGGGCTGGTCTATCAGAGTGAGGTCTGAGCAATCTCTGCCATACCCATAGCTTACTCTGACTTTTCCTTTAACTTATATATTTTCTAGATCTCAAGTGACGGCGTCTCTTCCGTGGATTGACCTCCCAATCTACCAAGATTGGAAGCCAAAGCGTCACATTTTTCCTTTGCCCCCCTCAACTTTCTCTTCATAATTGCTGAGGGGCACAGGGCCCTGGGTGGGGCTTTGGTTTCCCGGGCGTTTCCTCACCCTCCCCAGCTCCCCACCATGGAGTGGCTTCGGTCACCCAGGCTTTATTGTGGTCGGCAGGGAGGGTTCTGTGGGGGCGCTCGGTTATGGCCTTGGCCTTGCTCGGGGCCTTGGGGCTGTTCGGCCAGGCAGCTTGGGGAACAGCAACAACAACAACAACCATTTATTACTACCACAGATCCTTCTTAAGCTGCACAAAATCGTCTAAATATAGCTAGAATATACTTAAAAAGATGGTCGCCGGTACAGAAGGGGTTAACCGTGTTGGTGGTGTAATGTTCAGGGTGTGGTGTCCCGAGTTCGAATCCCGGGAGGACCATATGCTTTCATTAGTTTATTAAAGTACATTGGGGTTTGTAATTGATGATTAATGTTAAAAACGGTGTTACTTATTATTACTATTATACTGTAACTTGCAAAATAAACAAACCAAAACAGGGACGACACAACATAAAGACAATTTTTTTTTTATAAAAATTACTATGTGGAAATAACGATTTAGCAAAAAATTATTTTTATATATAAGAACGCAAAACCACCACATTAGATATACATCACTGTATGAGTGAATTTGGGCCCCAACAGGTCCTTCTTAAATTAAGCTGCATAAAAATAATTTAATTTTAGCCAGAATTAAGTTAAAAAGGCATCCTGGTGTTAAAGGGGTTGAATAACTACACTATAGGTAGTGCCAACGAACTTGACAATTTAATCTTTACCCCTTAACATCTTATAACGCAGAATGAATTAAAGCAATCGGGCTGAAATTCCTCTCACTTGGGAAGAGTCCACCAAGTAATAGGGGTGGATATTTACAGCCAGTTTGCTCTAGTCCCTTTTTGAGTTACGAAGAGGTCAATGATCAAAATTATTGTCAAGTTCGTTGGCGCTACCTATAGTATGGCTGTACCGGTAAGTATTTCATGTAATTAAAATGTAAAACTTGCAAAATAAAAACAAACCAAAACTGAGACGAGACAATATAAAGACAAACAAACTAGTCCAAATTGCTATTTGGAAATAACACTTTAGCAAAATATAATTATGAAATAAAAGATCACCTCATTGGGTGTACATCACTACATGAGCAAGTTGATCTGTTTCCCAGCAAACTAATCGCACGCATAACACACTATCATCACGTTCAAGGAATTAGTCAATTTTGGAAGTCAATACCCGGTAGTTCATGTGATATACGGTAGGGTTAAACTCTTCATATTTGCAGCGGTAGCAAGAATTGATGGCAAGATCCTGTGTAGCGGGGATAACTGGTTTTCAGATGCCAATTTACTAAGATACATTGAACAATTATAATGTAAAACTTGCAAAATAAACAAACCAATACTGGGACGACACAAGATAAATACCTTTAACCTAATTTAGTATATTAGTAGACTATTTATGAATGTAATATGTACAAATATATTTAACATTACCAAGTTATTGAGATATAAGTACAAGTCTCCCCACTACACAGGATTATACCGAATTGATTAGTTAGTCTTTGATTTATGATAATTATAATATCTCACTTATTACAAGTAATGACTTGTATTTGATGGCTATCTACCAGGTATTTTGGTAAGATTGAATATTTGTTTTATACATACAGTACAGTCGGCCTGATAAGTCGTGTCTCGGCACCAAGTATGTTTGTTATATACATACAGTACAGTCGGCCTGATAAGTCATGTCTCGGCACCAAGTATGTTTGTTATATACATACAGTACAGTCGGCCTGATAAGTCATGTCTCGGCACCAAGTATGTTTGTTATATACATACAGTACAGTCGGCCTGATAAGTCATGTCTCGGCACCAAGTATGTTTGTTATATACATACAGTACAGTCGGCCTGATAAGTCATGTCTCGGCACCAAGTATGTTTGTTATATACATACAGTACAGTCGGCCTGATAAGTCGTGTCTCGGCACCAAGTATGTTTGTTTTATACATACAGTACAGTCGGCCTGATAAGTCATGTCTCGGCACCAAGTATGTTTGTTATATACATACAGTACAGTCGGCCTGATAAGTCATGTCTCGGCACCAAGTATGTTTGTTATATACATACAGTACAGTCGGCCTGATAAGTCATGTCTCGGCACCAAGTATGTTTCCATCACTAATTGGTATCGGCAATATTTGCACATGATTTTTGAATTTCGAGCGAGATATACAAACATGCTCCTACACTTACCCACCCTATTCAACATCTGGCAGACATTAATACAGCACAGAGCGAGCCAAACGTAATGACAGCTGAGACATTACTTATTAGTGCCACCCCACCCTATTCACCATCTGGCAGACATTAATACAGCACAGAGCGAGCCAAACGTAATGACAGCTGAGACATTACTTATTAGTGCCACCCCACCCTATTCACCATCTGGCAGACATTAGTACAGCACAGAGCGAGCCAAACGTAATGACAGCTGAGACATTACTTATTAGTGCCACCCCACCCTATTCACCATCTGGCAGACATTAGTACAGCACAGAGCGAGCCAAACGTAATGACAGCTGAGACATGACTTATTAGTGCCACCCCACCCTATTCACCATCTGGCAGACATTAGTACAGCACAGAGCGAGCCAAATGTAATGACAGCTGAGACATGACTTATTAGTACCACCATACTGTACCCGGAAAAAGATTTAACATTTATCGTTATGCTAGAGTGGTTAAATATGGCATGGTAATTCATATTTAATTTAATGTATACAATGTGTGTATATTACTGAATCTCCTAAAATGTCCAGGGTTCTTGGTCCCTTCCATACCGGCGACGTATTTTGATTTGATTGCAGCTATATTTAGACAGTTTTATTAAGCTTAGAAAAGTTGTTTACCAATTTAAAGGCTACAAACTATCTCGATAAATTCTTTTAGCTGCCACATATCCTTCCTAAGCTTCATAAAATTGAAGCTTAGAAAGGTCGTTTACCAATTTAAAGGCTACAAACTATCTCGATAAATTCTTTTAGCTACCACATATCCTTCCTAAGCTTCATAAAATATAATAATTCTTTTAGCTACCACATATCCTTCCTAAGCTTCATAAAATTGTTTAAATGTAGCTGAAATCAAATAATAAAAGGAGTTACAAGAATATTAGTATTAATTTAGTACAAAGGTTTATTATATTTTTATTTAGAATGTACAGTACCGGGTATATACTTTATAATGTATAAAAGTTCAAAGGCATTTACATTAATGCTCGATAACGATAGATTATTTTTGGTTTGTGGAGATATTTGATTCTCTCTCTCTCTCTCTCTCTCTCTCTCTCTCTCTCTCTCTCTCTCTCTCTCTCTCTCTCTCTCTCTCTCTCTCTCATTATTTTAGTACAATTCATCGCATATCCTAAGTTTGTGGAAATATTTTATGCTCTCTCTCTCTCTCTCTCTCTCTCCCCTTCTTCCCTCTCTCTCTCCTCTCTCCTCCTCTCTCTCTCTCTCTCTCTCTCTCTCTCTCTCTCTCTCTCTCTCTCTCTCTCTCTCTCATTATTGTTAGTGCAATTCATCTGTCTTATGTTACTTATTTAGTTTTTAATTGATTTTTATGTTCGCTTTAATATTTATAGCCTAATTTAATCAAGAATTCCAACGGTGCTTGAGTATCAGTTTTAGTTTCACAATATCTCAAGCTGTAGACTATTCCAACCAGTAGACTACAGTATTTCAAACGGTAGATCCCAACCTGCAGACTATTTCAACCATTAGACTATTCATGTATAATTACCGGTAACTTTATAATTACCGGTAACTTAATAATTACCGGTAACTTAATAATTACCGGTAACTTAATAATTACCGGTAACTTAATAATTACCGGTAACTTAATAATTACCGGTAACTTAATAATTACCGGTAACTTCATAAATTACCGTCTTCCACATTTGTAAACATACTTTTCCCAATTTCTAAACTTATTCTATTTAATTTTCCAATCTTGTTTCTCATAATGTGATACTAATGGCGTAACACGGAGAAGTTTATGGGCTGCATGTATCGGAGGCTTAAATTACCTGTAAGATATTTTGATGGATTTTGCTGTTTATTCTTCTATTAAATTGGACTGTACGTGATTAAGCTGGTATCACATCAGCGCCGTTTCCCTCAACACTGGTCTGGCAGCTTATGAGGTCAACATATATAATATTTCGGTCACCTAAGTTCATCTATCATCAGTCTAGTTTCTGATACCAGTGCGAAATATTCCAGAAATGTTGCCAGAAATATGTTGATCATGGAATGTTGACTATAAAAGCTCTCGTGTGATACCGGCCTTAGGTGCTTTAAGATACAAAATACAGTCATGCTAAAAGTAAACATTTTCAGCTATAGTCTATTCATTATAATTAGGGAAAAATTCTTGATCACTAAACTCTATAACTAAAAAATGGCTAGAGCAAATGGGCTGTAACTCTCCACTCTTATTCCCTGGCCGACTCTTCCTAAATTAAAATTAAAATGTAAAACTTGCAAACTAAACAAACCAAAATTGGGACAAGGACAATATAAAGTCAAATTAAATTATCAAAATCGCTATGTGGAAACAACGCTTACTAAAATGAAAATTATTAAATAAAAGAACACAATCCACCACATAGGGTGTACATCACTACATGAGCAAGTTAATCTGTTTCCCAAGCAAACCAATCGCACATATAACAACGCACTATCGTCACGTTAAAGGAAGTAGTCAAGTTTGGGAAGTCCGGGACGTTCTGGCAAATTTTACTAAACTCTGCATGAATAAAGAAACTACATGTTAAATGTCAAAATATTATTTAAAATCAAATTTGCAACATGACAAGACATTAACAATAGTAAAAAATACAAATATTGATAAGATATCTATACTATTACAAAATAATATATAAAATACAGTACAGCACTCACTAACGATAGTGCTATCGGGTAGGTATAATATTAGTATAATGGTAGAAATATTAGCTTGTTTACTATAGTAGTTTTTGAGTTATATAGCTTTGTAGTCTAGATTGTTGGCCTGATGATATTGAATGGACTGTAGTAAACTCAACTTAAGCTACTTTTTGACTCCGATACTGTGGCTCCGATACATCCCCTCGCTAAAATGCTCATGTGAAACCGGCTTTACAGGGTAGGTCAATGGATGGCTCAATAATGTATTTAATTTTCTTAGGGTACAAGGAATGGAGATATTGTTTTTATACAAGCAATCACCTATTGTTTTCCAGTCACAATATATTTTATTTATTAGTTTTGTTTTATTGATTCCTATTTTTGTTGTCAATTTTTATGTGTTGTGTTGTACCTGTTCGGGCTCTGTCTTGAATCGGCCATCCCACAGCTTTAAAAAAAAAAAAAAAAAGTATGTGTTTGAGTGTACGTATAGCTAAATTAAAATGTAAAACTTGCAAAATAAACAAACCAAACTTGGACGAACTCGGTAAAAAGACAAAACTTATCAAAATCGCTGTGGAAACCGCTTAAGCAAAATAATAATTTATAAATATAAGAACACAATCCACCACATAGGGTGTACATTGCTACATGAGCAAGTTAGTTTCGCAAGCAAACTAATCACACATAATTATAACAACGCACTATCGTCACTTTCAAAGAAGTATTTGTGCTTTATCGAACAAGTTTGAGAGGTTATTACAAATCTTAATACATTAATATCATTGAGATTATTAGTTTAACCCAAACAGTACCGGTGACGTCATTTTCATTATATTCTGGCAATTATTAGAAGATTTGATTTAGGTTAGGGAGGACGTCTACTCATTAATAGGCTACAAACTATCTCAATTCACTTTTTTAGCTACTATATAATCCTCTAAGCTTCAAAAATCTTCTAAATGTAGCCGAAATATAATACAAAATACGTCTCGGGGTACAGAAGTGGTAAAACAAGCTTGGCAATATTACCAGCTCGCAGTGTAGGCTATACATCACAGGGTTTGCGGTATATATGCATCCACCTTCAATGATGCACTTCATTAGCAACGGCCTTCCATTTCTCCTCCACCCCTTCCCCCTCCCTCTCTCTCTATATACCTCCTCCTCTCCTTCCCTGTCTCTCTCTCTACCTCCCCCAATCTACCATCTCTACCACCCTCTCTCAACCTCCCCCTCTCTCTCTACCTCCTCAATCTACTTCCCCCTCCTCTCTCTACCTCCCTCAATCTACCATCTCTACCACCCTCTCTCTCTACCTCCTCAATCTACTTCCCCCTCCTCTCTCTACCTCCCTCCATCTACCCTCCCTACCACCCTCTCTCTCTACCTCCTCAATCTACTTCCTCCTCCTCCTCCCTCTACTTCCCCCTCCTCTCTCTACCCCCATCTCTACTCACCCCCCCCTCTTCCTCAGTGCCTACCACACTCCTAAGCCAGTCAGTACATCTCTTCACCACCAGTCACTCGTACCATAACAAAAACTACTTTACAGTCCTCTCTCTCTCTCTCTCTCTCACTCACTCTCACTCACTCTCACTCACTCTCTCTCTCTCTCTCAGAAAGTCCTTGAGCATTTGACCATTTGCGAATTTTTTAATTTTTTTTAACACCGTTCTCAACACCAATAACCTACAAATGAAATTAATGAACTTGTGATTCTCCCAGGATTCGAAACTAGGATATCTCCTATAGAACTTACACACTCTAACCACTACACCAACAAGCTTTTATATCCTTTTTGTATATCCTTGCCTAAGTCTTGATCTTCCTTATAGCCTAAAACTCGCAAGAGGTTACCTTAAAGCTGGTATCACACGAGCGCTTTTTCCCTCAACACTGGTCTGGCAGCTTATGAGGTAATTTAGAATATTTTGGTCGCCTAAATTCATCTAGCAACAGTCTAGTTTCCGATACCAGTGCAAAATATTCCAGAAATGTTGCCAGAAAAAGTTTGATTATCGAATGTTGACTATAAAAGCTCTCATGTGATACCGGCTTAAGTTGTGGAAATAGCTAAAATACCGCGCCTTGTTTATGTACAGTGGGCCAAATAAGTGATGTTTAAATTAAGTGTCAATATGTAATCTTAACCCCTTCTGTACCGGCGACGTCTTTGTATGTTTATACTGTACTAGCTATATTTAGATGATTGTGTGCAGTTTAAGAAGGATATGTGGTAGTAAAAGGGGTTAAGTGAGATAGTGCAAAGCCTGTTAATTGCTGCAGGCCTTTTTTAGACTTAATACAATCGTCAAACAGCAGCCTGCATAAAGTTAAAAGGACATTGCCGGTACAGAAGAGGTTAAGTGTGTACAGTATATATGTAATCCTAACTATGAGTGGTCACTGCAATGATAACTTCAATTGACCACTTGCGAGTTTCAGGCTATAAGGAAGTTGGAGCCGTAAACATCGATATTATACAGAAATGCAATAGTAATTTAGGTTTCTGATGGATAGAAAGTATGTTGAAATTTATTTGTTTTTATAAAAGCACTGCGACGTATTTTAGTCGATAATTCTGCTAAGTATTGATGTCTACAGCTCCAACTTCCTTATAGATCAAAACTCGCAAGTGGTTAATTGTCTGGCAGTCAAATTAAAAGGCTTGCTTTGAAAAAACTATCTATATTTAATTTTATCGAATAATGACAAGTGTTCTGTGATAATAATGCATGAATTGAAAAAATCGAACAAACACACACATACTTTGAAGCACTAAGCAGTGAACAAACACACACATACTTTGAAGCACTAAGCAGTGAACAAACACATACTTTGAAGCACTAAGCAGTGAACAAACACACACATACTTTGAAGCACTAAGCAGTGAACAAACACACACATACTTTGAAGCACTAAGCAGTGATCAAACACACACATACTTTGAAGCACTAAGCAGTGAAAAAACACATACTTTGAAGCACTAAGCAGTGATCAAACACACACATACTTTGAAGCACTAAGCAGTGAACAAACACACACATACTTTGAAGCACTAAGCAGTGAACAAACACACACATACTTTGAAGCACTTAGCAGTGAACAAACACACATACTTTGAAGCACTTAGCAGTGAACAAACACACACATACTTTGAAGCACTAAGCAGTGAACAAACACACACATACTTTGAAGCACTAAACAGTGATCAAACACACACATACTTTGAAGCACTAAGCAGTGAACAAACACACATACTTTGAAGCACTTAGCAGTGAACAAACACACATACTTTGAAGCACTTAGCAGTGAACAAACACACATACTTTGAAGCACTAAGCAGTGATCAAACACATACTTTGAAGCACTAAGCAGTGAAGAAAAAAAACACATACTTTGAAGCACTAAGCAGTGAACAAACACACACATACTTTGAAGCACTAAGCAGTGAACAAACACACATACTTTGAAGCACTAAGCAGTGATCAAACACACACATACTTTGAAGCACTAAGCAGTGATCAAACACACACATACTTTGAAGCACTAAGCAGTGATAAAATAAATGTTGAAATGAACGTGAATTACCGAGAAAATATATTGTGAATAGCGATGAAGTTTTAGAGAGTTGGACGACGAATTTCAGCGTCAACTAGTGCTGAGAGTTATTATGAAGTTATCAAGAAAAATAAGACATTTTAATTTTAAACTAATTACTTGGTGAAGTGATTGAAAAACTTGATATGTCTAATTAAATGGCATATCGAGAAATGATCATATTAATCAAGCTTCATAAAATTCTGTTACAGGTTCCAGTAAATTAGGGAATTGAGAAAAATTAATGAACTCTCAGCGCAACTGAAAAAAGCAATTACTGAGAATTAATTAGCTATGCAAACTAATTAATGCAAAATAGTGTAAATATTGTTAATGAGTTCACCATGAAAAACAGACTTAGGAAGATTTATATGTACAGTCTGTCTAATAAGTGATGTCTCGGCACCAACTATATTTTGATCAATAATTGGTATCGGCACTATCTAAACTTGATTTATTCATTTCAAGTGATTATATACAAACATATTCCTACACTTACCCACACTATTCAACATCTGACAGACATTAATACAGCACAGAGCGAGCCAAACGTAATGACAGCTGGGACATGACTTATTAGCGCAACCGTACACTAAATAGAAGAAAACTACAAGACCCTTATACTGATATCAACTTTAAAAAAAATACTAAAATACTATACGAGCTAATAATAATAAGAAATAAAAAGAATAATGATAATACAATAACAAACAAAAGTCCAGTAATTATAATGTAAAACTTGTAAGCTAAACAAACCAAAACGGACGACACAATAATACAACAAATACAATCACTGTGGAAATACCTCTTTAGTAAAATAATTCTGTGAAATAAAGGAACGCAAATCGTGTTAAACTACATCTTTACACTTAATTAAACCAACTTATACATTCGACAAATATAAATTAATCTGAACACAATAGAACAAATCCCATCATTAATATAGAACTCTCTTTGTTACGATGAACACAATGGGAAGAAGGTAAGTATATTATTCTGTTATTAAGCTTTATACAATATTTTTTTTATAAAGTATTCTATTCTAGCTATATATAGACAATTTTGTGCAGTTTAAGAAGTATCTGTAGTACTGTATATAGATATATAACTGAAACATTGAAGATATATTTACTATAGATACTTTCATAATCAACTAATATCGGTTGTATGTCTTCTTTTCCTTGGCAGTCCTTCCGTAATGGGGTCAAAATATCTGCTGGCAGTAGTGCTGATATTAAATCTAGCTGAACTCTCCAGGGCCGCTCCTAGCACAGGTACAACCATTCTTTTATTGTGGTTTATATTAGATGATTTTATTGAGTTTAGGAAGGACTTGCAGAGTAGTGGGATTAATTGGTATATTTATTTACCTCTTAGCCCCAGTAAAAAATATAAAAATGTGGAATGGGCCTGAGCAAATAGAAATAGAAAGATACTTGTATTGTGGTTTCTTTTAGATGATTTTATTGAGTATAGGAAGGATTTGCAGTACTTAACACTCAGGCCGCGGGGCCCTTCATATGTCGGGCGAGAGAACCATGGCCACCCCTGCGGGGCCCGACATATGTCGGAATGGATGTTGAGCACATTATCGGCTCTAAGAGAGAGTCCACGCGTTGGGAGGATGATAGGCGGGCTCTGACCGCTCGGCACGGACCGAGTGCCGCGACTGACGTAACCTCTGCACCATTCCGCACCCCCGGCCTCGCGAAACCAAGAAAAAACTCAGGAATTTACCGTATTGTAGGGTTTTTGCCCTCGTGTTGCGCGATCCTTGCAAGAGAAATCGTGGTCGTACAAGGATGATTCAGGTGTCATTGGAAAGCTATTATCGCCCTTTCACGGATACATAATTGTATTACGCTCTGGCTCTTGTTTATGCATGAAAAAGAGTATGGAATGAAGCTCGTTTAGGGTAAATAAGTCCGCCCGCCAGGTAGTAGAAGTTACAAACATCTCTGTTTGACAGGGGTTGAAGGATTAATTGGTATATTTGTTCATTTTTGATTCGTAGAGATTCCTTCCTGAGCTTAATACAAATTTGTATGTACCGTATGTATGTATGTACGTATATACTCTGGCACTTACCCCATTTTTTTTTTTTTTTTTTTTTTTTTTTTTTTAAATGGGGGTGGCTGACTTGAGACAGAGCCCGAACAGGGACATCACAACATATCAGGCAAAACAAAACACAAAATCACACATATCTAGGTCGTCCAGGAGAAATAACCAGAGACTCGGGCCCATTTGGGGTCTCCAGCAAAAGATTCCCAGGTCTCAGATTCCCCGGAGAGGCGCCGATTTCCGCACGCAGACCCGCAGCGAAGCTGTACCACCACAAGCCCGCCCATCATGCTTCCAGGCGCACCTTTCACTACCCTACCACCGGCTCCCCGGGCCAGGCGCCTGACGGACTATTATCTAGTCTAACTGACCCTCTCTCCCAAACGACCGCTTTTACATTCATCTATTCACTAGCATTCTCCATTAATTTCTATTTATTACCACTTCCCTTGCCTGATCTATAGTCATTCCTCTATCTTCCAATGCTTGTCCTACACAGTCTCTCCATCTCAATGGGATTCTTCCTGCCCTTCTATCTACCCTTGTATCTGACTCACATATTCTCTTTGTATGCCTTTCATCTTCCATTCGTTCAACATGACCATACCAGCTCAGCACCCTTCTGTCCACTCTGGCCGACAAATGTTCCTGCTGCCCCACACAAATATGTAATAGTAACAATTTTGTTTTTGTAGTTTTTAATCTTCTTTCTATAGATGACATGGTTTTTGAGGACCCTAGTGAAGAGCAGAGTCCGTGCGACGCCTTGAAAGAAGAAGCTTGTGCGGGGTTGGGGTTCCAGTCTCACCTCCCCCCGGACCTCCTTTTTAGTCATAAGTCAAGGGAACTGGCGTCGGTGGAACTACTTACATTCCTTCCCTTACTACATGTTAGAGAGGTATTTACTATTGTTGATTTATTTAGAGAGAGGTAGTTGCTAGACCATTCATTACAGGTAGAACAGAAATCGTTACCCTCTAACGTCTGTAACTCACAAAGGGCAAGAGCAAATGGGCTGTCCATTTCCACACCTATTCCCTGGTTGACGCTTCCCAAATGGTATAAATATTAGCCCGAATACTCTGGTCGTTTGCGAGTTATAGAGGTTACTGTTTAAGAGTTGCAAGAACTGGTATCTGTGGAACTACTTACTTTCCTTCCCTTGCTACATGTTAGAGAGGTAATCTATTAATATTGTTATTATTACTATTATTTCTGTCTTTCTTTTACTGTCCTACTTTTCCTTCTGGGGGCAGGGGGTTAGGAATCCTCTTCCCATTGTATAATTCACCTACTACACAAGACAGAGAAAGGGGCGAGGGAACGTGAAACTGGTCCTGGACCCTAAAAGTTGGAACTTTTCATGTTGTTTCAGTTCGGGCTCTGTCTCGAGTCGGCCACCCCTAGCTATGGGGTATGTGCCTGAGTATATACATACATACATACATACAGTACTGTTAAACAAATGACTAACCTTTAGTTGAGGAACACATAAGTAGAGGTATAAGCCACACATCATGAAGTCAATCTACCAAACAGTCAAGTCATGTCTATTCAGTCAGGCTTGGTTTCTAGTCTCCTTTACAGCACCCAAGAAGACATGTTGAGCTTAATGTCCTCTCCCCACTTAGTTAAAATAGGACTTTAGAGGCTATCAACCCACGAGGATTATTAAGCCTTCCTTAAATTATAATGTAAAACTTGCAAAATAAACAAACCAAAACGTATACGAACACAGTAAAAAGACAAAATAACTAATCAAAATCGCTATGTGGTCAGGAAGAACGTGACCGGAGTCCCTGAGACCCTCTCCCCACGGCCTTTAATAGTTAAGCACTAACCCAGACAAGCCTATACAAAGAATAAAACACTGAGACAATGAAGTAGCTGTACCAAGACAATGATCCGTCAAATGAAACACAAGTCAACACAACTGCTTCAACTGAATGAACCAAATATATTACTGTACAAACAAAACAAATACTGTAAACCACAAATCAATGAACACATAAAATTGAAACACTAACACATACATTATTATTATTATTATTATGAGAGAGAGAGTGAGAGCGAGAGCGAGCATAAACAATATTGGCATGATTTATAAGAGAATAACAAAATTGACATGATCTAATTTTGCATTCATATGCAAAGGACAGAGAGTTACATAGAGTTACATATATACACAGACTACACAGACCTTGCGGTCCCTACTAGGTAGTCCGGACTTAATGCTAAAATAGAATTTACTACAGAGAGAGATATGTGTGGGGTGGGGTGAGAGAGAGAGAATAACAAAATTGAAATTATATCATTTTGCATTCATATTCAAAGGACAGAGAGAGAGAGATATGTAGGGTGCGGTGGGTGAGCGAAAGAGTGAAAGATAGATGGGGTGGGGGTGAGAGAAAGAGAGAGACGGGTGGGTGGGTTATGGGAATTGTTTATACCAGTGTGTCATGATAAGACTCGGTGCAGTCCCTTGTTGTCATACCGTAATATCTTAGTCTGTCTGTCTGGTGTGTGTGTGTGTGAATGAGTGTGTGTGTGTGTATGTGTGAATAAGTGTGTGTGTTATCCAATTACTCTGCCTTTCTACTGTATACATGTTTTCTGTCTATTCGTGTGTGTGTCTATCCCCCCCCCCCCCTCTCTCTCTCTCTCTCTCTCTCTCTCTCTCTCTCTCTCTCTCTCTCTCTCTCTCTCTCTCTCTCTCTCTCTCTCTCTCTCTCTCTCTCTCTCTCTCTCTCTCTCTCTCTCTCTCTCTCTCTCTCAGATTTAGGATGTTGTTGTTGTTGTTGTTGTTCCTCAAGCTGCCTGGCCGAACAGCCCCAAGGCCCTGAGCAATTCCAAGGCCATAACCGAGCGCCCCCACTGAACCCTCCCTGCCGACCACAATAAAGCCTGGGTGACCGAAGCCACTCCATGGCGGGGAGCTGAGGAGGGTGCGGAAACGCCCGGGAAACCAAAGCCCCACCCAGGGCCCTGTGCCCCTCAGCAATTATGAAGAGAAAGTTGAGGGGCAAGGGAAAAATGTGACGCTTTGGCTTCCAATCTTGGTAGATTGGGAGATCAATCCACGGAAGAGACGCCGTCACTTGAGATCTAGAAAATATATAAGTTAAAGGAACAGTCAGAGTAAGCTATGGGTATGGCAGATATCGCTCAGCTCTCACTCTGATAGACCAGCCTATCACCACTTTAGGATGTTGATAAAGGGAAGAAAAAGATTTCAAGAACCTATACTATTAAAAATTCTATAAAATTAATCAAAAACTTTATTGTACATACATAAACTACCGTACCTATCTACCAACCTGCCTGTATATATAACCTATCTATCTATTGCCGGACGCCTTACTCCCTTTACGAGGGTGGCCATACACAGAATGCCCCCAAGCGGACCTATTCCCTGTGAGAGGGACAACCCGAGCCAGTTTAGTGAAGGACTTACAGGATTGACCACTCAATTTAGGATCGGTCCGACTCCGAGGCCCTCTGTGTATCTTGTTAGCACCATTTTTCTACAGTGGTGTTCGGCTAATCCATCCACTAACCTGCCTTACCCTTAGGTAAGCAGTACGGATTTGTATCAGCTTTACTCCCCTAGACAGGTTGCCAACCAAGGCTGACGAGTCCCATCCACCCGAATTTGTATAAGGTTGTCTCCCCTAGATGAGTTGCCGACCAAGGCTAACGAGTCCCACCCACCCTTAAATACATAACCTTCCTGTGTGTAAATCAGTGTAGCTGTGTCTATAGTCTATTCATTATGAGTTGGCCAAGAAGCTTCCCTACTAACCTCTATTAAAATGAACAACTTGCAAACTAAACAAACCAAGACTTGGACAAAGACAATATAAAGGCAAAATAACTGATCAAAATCGCTATGTGAAAACAACGCTTACAACTAAAGAATTACGAGTAATTGAGCTAATATTTCTACCATTTGGGAAGGGTAAGACAGGGCATAGGTGTGGAAATGTACTGCCCATTTGTTCTACCCCTTTTTGCGTTACAGAGGTTCGGAGTCAGGATATCTGGCCTACCTGTAATGAATGGACTATAGTAGAGTGTCTACTATACCTTGTTCCAAATATGTAGGCCAGAAATCATGAACCCTAACCTCTGTAACTAAAAAATGGGCTGGAGCAAGTGGGCTGTAAATTTCCAAACCTATTCCCTGGCTGACCCTTCCCAAATCATCCAAATGGTAGAAGTATTAGCTCGATTACTCTAGTCATTTGTGAGTTATAAAGGTAAATGTTCTAGTGTTGTAGCCTACTTACTTGTATCAGGGTATAACATCTGCTTATATTGATTTCATCTAGTTGTCTCAGTAGAGCATCGGCTGCTGATCAAATGGTCGGCAGATCGAGCCCGCACTGTTAAAATGTTATTGGTAGATGTCAAGCCCGGGCAACTTGACCTAGTGATTCGTGACAAAAGCCTATGTTCATGGCCAACCCTCCTCGGGAATTACGGCGTCTGACAAAAACAAAAAATAAGTAATATATATGTTGCGATTATTGTTATCATTTTGTTTACTGAGTTTGACAGATATTTCAGTTAGTTGTTTCTGGCGTAGGGATGCAGCGACTCCACCGCCCGCCAATTCGGTGGTGCAGTCAGCCTCTCAGTTACTCAGTTACTTGTTCGTCAAGGGGAATCCACGCAATGCGAGCTAAGCTCATTATTATCGCGCCTCCTTAACTGGGAATGTATTGCGTGAAATGCATGTTAAGTGTTTTTATGTATTGTTGGAATGGCTGTGGATGTGTGTGTAGTCTGTATTTTAGCCAATTGGCGACATCGGAAACGATGGCTTAGGGTGGATCTGTATGGTACCATTCTCACTATAGACGGTACCGTCTCGCCCGAAGGCTTAGGTAGCCATCAGCTTAGGTGAACCATATGATACCCATCTCGCCTTGTACCATTTTTGCCAACCCCAGATGGGACGTCACAACGTCGTCCACTTATTCCAGGTACCTATTTACAGCTAGGTGAACTGAGGCTAACACATGAAAGGAGACAAGCCCAATTTGTCTCCGCCCGGCCGGGGATTGAACCCCCGACCCCTCGTGTGTGAGACGAGAGCTCTACCTACTAGGCTACGTAGCAGTTACGGTGATTTCTTGTTACTGCCTTATTGTAGCACGGTTAAGGCTGGTGTGGTGCGATTTCGCCAGGTGCAAGTGCCTCGGGGGGACTTTATTGAGTTTTGCTGAGACACTGTTAGCGCTATACCAACATCAGCCACAGTGATAACATGATGGGGCGTTGTTATGGCAAGACTTTGTTGTACTGTGCTGCAGTAAAGACTGTAGCCACTGTGTTATGATTGCTGTGCACTGTGTGCAGTACTGTGATTGTACCATGGAAGCCACATTCACTGTGGATGGTTGCGGTCTTTAAACCCGTATGTATGTACAGTATGTATGTATGTACAGTATTTCAGTTAAGTTGTTGAGTTTCTTTAATTAACATCTATCTAACCATCTATCAACAGGCTGGATGTTCTGAGTTACTAAGAGAGTTTCTATGTGTGCTGTACATGCCTGTGTGCACCACCTCAGGACTCCACCTTCCTCCGTGTCGCTCACTATGTAAACAGGTCAGCACATTTTAGTTCACTCTAGTTGTATATGTGACGCCCTTTTATGTGTCAGCCTTGTACAATCGGGGGTATTAAGTGTTGTCATAGATTCCAGTACAATATCTGTGAATGATTAACCTCGACTGTACAGCTCTTAATATCTATGAATTAAACTGTCATTCTTCATAAATTGCAGAGGTCGTATACAGTATGTATGTATGTATATACTCTGGCACTTATATATATATATACCGGTATATATATATATATATATATATATAATATATATATATATATATATATATATATATATATATATATATATATATATACCGGTATATATATATACCGGTATATATATATGTATGTATATATATGTATTTTTTTTTTTTTTTTTTTTTTTTTTTTTCTATGTTATTGAGGGAGGCAAAAGGCATAACTGCCTATAGCGAGTGCCTCCCCCATAGTTAAAAGAGTGACAGGGCCAAAATCAAGGGACGTTCGAGCCAAAATGCCTGGACACACGGAGTTTGAAGCAATTTAAGTCATAGGAAGAGGGAAAGACTGATTCTGGGAGAGAGTTCCAGAGCTCAGCTGTTGAGTAGAAGAAAGTTTGAGAGTAACGTTTCACTCTTGGGTTGGAGAGTTGCACAGAGTAGGGGTGGGATTGAGTTGCAAGACGGGTACCACGTGCCCTACGTAAAGGAGGTGGTATGCACTGAGATAGCTCTGAGGAACACTGATTATTATAGTAGCGATAGAATAGCGAGAGAGATGCAACATTGCGGCGGAGAGAGAGAGATTGCAGAGAGTTGGTGAGTGGACGGGAGTTAATGATACGAAAGGCCTTCCTTTCAACTTTGTCTAGGAGAGCAGTGTGAGAGGAACCTCCCCACACATGTGAACAATACTCAATACAAGGGCGCACTATGCCCCTGTACAGAGCAAGAAGCTGTGCAGGGGAAAAGAACCCCCTAAGGCGGTTGAGCACACCCAGCTTCTGGGAGGCTGCCTTAGCAAGACTGGTAATATGGTCCTTCCAAATGAGAGCAGAAGAAAAAGAGACACCAAGAATATTGAGAGAAGATGAAGGGTTGATTTTGTATTGTTGAAGAATAAGGGATAGTCCGCTGGGAGATCCTGACGGGTAGATAGATGGAGAAATTGGTTTTGGAAGCATTAAAGTTAACAAGGTTTTCTCTGCCCCAATTGGAAATAGTATTTAGATCAGAATTTAAGAGTTCTATAGCTTCATTACGTTTGTCGTTGAGGGATTGCTGGCTGGGGCGTTCTGAAAAACTAATGGAGTAGTGCAAGGTTGAGTCGTCTGCGTATGAATGGATGGGAATTAAGGTACAGTTAAGGAGATCATTTATAAAAATTAGAAAGAGAATAGGAGATAGGACAGAGCCCTGAGGAACACCGGAGTTTATAGAGTGAGGAAGTGAACAATGGCCGTCCACAACCGCGGCTATGGAACGGCCGGAAAGTAAATTAGAGACAAAGGCACAGATGGAGGGATAGAAACCGAAGGAGGGTAGTTTAGAAATTAAAGATTTATGCCAGACTCTATCGAAGGCTTTCGATATGTCTAGTGCAATAGAAAAAGTCTCACCGAAGTCCCGAAAGGAGGATGACCAAGAGTTAGTAAGATATGAAAGAAGATCACCAGTAGAGCGACCCTTAAGGAAGCCATACTGGCGATCTGAGAGCAGATTATGAGAAGAGAAATGCTTAAGAAATTTGGAAGCAAGAATAGTTTCAAAAACTTTAGAAAGACAAGAGATAAGAGCAATTGGACGATAGTTGGAGGGTTGAGAGCGGTCACCCTTCTTTGGGACAGGTTGAATGTGAGCAAACTTCCAGCATGAAGGGAAGACGTTAGAGGATAGACAGAGACGAAAGAGTTTGCCTAGGCAGGGAGTCAGCACGGAAGCACAGTTTTTGAGAACAACAGGAGGAACACCGTCCGGACCGTACGCCTTATTAGTGTTAAGCCCAGAGAGGGTAGAAAGTACATCTTTAGAAGAGATTAGGATATTAGGCATAAGTAAGAGAGAGGAGGGCGGAGAGGGAGGAATAGCACCGGAATCATCCAAGGGGAGTTTCTAGCAAAAGTTTGAGCGAAGAGTTTAGCTTTGTCAGAGGAAGAAGTGATGGTTGTGCCATCAGAGTGGGAAAGGGGAGGGAAAGACGAGGAAGAGAAATTGTTGGAGAGGTTTTTGGCTAGATGCCAGAAAGCTTGGGAAGAGCTAGAGTTGGATAGTTCAGTGCATTTATTATTGATGAAAGAGTGTTTGGCAAGTCGAAGAACAGATTTGGCTTGATTCCGGGCAGAAACATATGAAGAATGAGAGTCTTGAGTTTTAAGGCGTCGGTACCGTTTGAATGCTTCCTCCTTATTGCGGACAGCAGTAGAACAGGCGTGAGTAAACCAAGATTTTTTAGCATTAGTCTGAGAGAAAGAGAATGGAATGGAATGGTATATTTTTTTTTTTTTTTTTTTTTTCTATATTCCAACTACTCCCTCTCGGGCATAGGCTGAGAGCCTGTACATTCCACCGCTCAACACGGTGAAGCCCGTGAGGTCTTTTTCCAGTCTGGGGAGTGAGACATGCGAAGCATCCATCATGGCTCAAAGCAGCTCCATCTCTGAAGCGGCTGGTTGCTTCGCTCAAGTGCTTCACCGTCTCACCCTCCAGACTCAGACCCTCACTCTCAGAACGCCACCTATTGAGCAGTGAACTCACTGTCTCGAGTTGGCCACCCCCAGAAAAAAAAAAAAAAAAAAAAAAAAAAAAAAAAAATATATATATATATTTTTTTTTTTTTTTTTTTTTTTTTTTTTTTTTTCTGGGGGTGGCCAACTCGAGACAGCCTGGGAAAAAAACAAAAAACAAAAACACACTCACACACACATCTAGGTCGTCCAGGAGAAATGCATACTGTACCCAGGCCCAATTGGGGTCTCCAGCAAGATTACCAGGTCCCAGATCTCAGCCTTGTACAACTCTTATTATCTATGAATTAAACTGTCATTCTTCTTGACTTACAGAATTTGTATGTGTGACACCCTTAACCCCTTCATTACCGTTGGCACCTTTGTATTATATTCTAGCAACTATTAGACAACTTGATTCAGCTTAGAAAGAACGTCTACCCTTTAAAAGGTTACAGACTATCTCAATTATTCATCTAAGCTACCATATATCCTTCCTAAGCTTCATAAAACCGTCTAAATGTGGCTGAAATCCAATAAGTATAACGTCGCTGATACTGAAGGGATTACATTGTCAGCCTTTTTAACACTACCTCTCCCCCAGGCACTGGAGGGGTGTGGTGGGGTGATCGGAGCCCTGGGGATGACCTGGCCTGCTAAGTTTGACTGTACACGTTTCCCAGAACACCATGAACTAATGTGTGTACCATCACTTAACTATAGTAAGTGGTATAGATAGATTAAGGTGCTCTGTATTCACCTATTTGTAGTTTACAGGAATAAGTAATACCCCGTTCTTATCATTAATCATCAATTACAAACCCCAATGTACTTTAATAAACTAATGAAAGCATATGGTCCTCCTGGTATTCCAACTCGGGACACCACACCCAGAACATAAGCATCTAAACCAGCATTTCCCAACCTGGGGGAAATTTCCCCCTGGGGGGAAATTTGAAGCTACCAGGGGGGAAATAATTACATGATTACACTGCCTACTACTACTACTACTAGCAATAAAAAAAAAATCTCGGAGATGGATTTTCTCATGCCCGAGAGAGAGAGTGTAGTCACAGTGTGTTTCGACTACTCTTTCCCTTGTCCACATGAAGGGGGAAATCTGGTTGGTTGAACTGGTTGGAGGGGGAAATGACAGAAAAAAGGTTGGGAATCTCTGATCTAAACCATTACACCACCAACACAGTTACAGGAATTGAGCTGCGCTCGTGTTGTCCTGTCTCAGTTTCTATTGACTATCCAGTATATTTTTAAAGTGGTTATTTCTTGCGTCTACAACCTCAGCACTTGAAGTTATTCCACCTATCTATCGTTCTATATGGAAAGCTAAGCTTTTTCACATTGGACTTGCACCTCTCCTTGGAATGTATGTACATGCTCAGATTAATATGCAGGATTCGAAACTGCATAATGAATCGTAGGCTTGTGCATAATTCTTTAACTGTCTTGATAGCATAATGCAAAAATGCGTGGAATTTTGGTGTGAGTATCCTAGATTCGAGTCCTTGGAGTGCCACATGTATTTGTTGATTTCATTGAGTTTAGAAGTAAAGTTGGTTGGTGAAAAAATACGAATTAATGTGTGCAAGGTGTCAAACAAAGCCCCTATTACCTTCTTTTTATTCATCATTGCAAAATACAAACAGTTAAATTTGTCCTTGGAAGTTAGGAAATAGCCAAAGCATTGCAATTTAATGTTAATGTTCTTGTTTTCCGTCTCATATTCATTCAAGTATTGAAACAAAAATGGCTCCGGTTTGACACTGTATGTATTTAGCTAATTGTAGTAGGCTACAGTATACAGGAGTTGAGCTTTTAGGCTCGTATTGTCCCGCTTCCTGAGTTACAATTGTCTAACTTTGCTTTAAAAATATGGATGTTTTTGTGTGTGTGGGTGGGTGGGTGTATTTTCATGTATAGTCCGTGATGTCATATTTCTGTTTATTACGTTTGGACTCCTCTATAAATAATACAGCGTCTCCCTCATTATCCGACGCCCCGATTTACTTTATTATTATTGCAGGTTTTTAGGTGTTTGTGTTTTATCTGGTCTGACAACGCAACCCCATTTACCCCATTAATTTTAGGGTTCGCTATACAATTTTTCTATCTTAGATCGGGTTTTCAGGAACGGAACCCAATCGTAAATCGAGGAAGACCTGTATTTGCTTTTGTTCCCCCACAGGTAACCCCATGACATCTACAAACAGCAGCACCTTCTCCTACCCTCCCACCCTCACCTCCGTCAACTTTGAGTACGAGGGACCCAGACTCATGCAGTGTATCTCCAACGCTGATTGTGTCTTTCAGGTACTGTACCTTTGTATGTATTGTATATATGTATATACACAGGCACATACCCCATAGCTGGGGGTGGCCAAATCGAGACAGAGCCCGAACAGGGACAACACAACACAACACAAAATAAAAATATGACCTCCACACATCTAGATCGCCCAGTAAAAGACCCAGAGACAAAGGATCACTAGGGGCCTCCAGCATTTCCCCGGTCCCAGACCTACATACATAAATTTAAAGATTGAGTGCTCCACACAAAGTGCAGTTCCGATCTGTTCTAATGGCGGTGCTTCAAGCAGCCCTGTTCAGAGCTGCTTCACTTGTCAGTTTTTTTTTTTATGCAAGATCAGACAGTAAAGTCTGATCCCATGTCTGTATCGTTATCCTTAAATTATATCCTTGAGTTACTCCCCCTGGACAATAATACCGGTACCTGTTTTCTTGTGTCTGCTCAACCAGGGCCAACCCAACCAGTTGTGTTGTTAGAATTTAAAATGGTGTTACTGTACTTTAGTTTAAAGTAACCTATTAACCCCTTGAGGATCATTGTGCATTTTGCCAGATTATTCTGTCTATTTTTAGGAGATTTTATTCTGAGTAGGAAGGGTAGATGGCACTCAGAAGGTTGATTGAGATAGTCTTTACCCTATTAACTCACACAGATCCTTTGTAAGCTGTATAGAATTGTCTAATGATTGCCAGAATATACGGTCGAAACGTCCTGATCCTCAAAGGGTTAAATTTAAACTTATAGTAACCTATTAAGCCCTGGTGGACTTGGCACTGCTTGAGATCTATGCTGGTTGAATTGTTCGGAAACCTCAGGAAACTCCTCTGGTAGTCAAAGGGTTAACAATGATCTTATTCCCGCAGCGAACAGTGTGCCGTGGTGGTGAGTGTATGTGTGAATACCCGAGGACTTGGGGACCAACTGGCTGTGAAGATACCCAGGTTAGTGTGATATTACTATAGTCCATTCATTATTAGTAGGCCACAAATCTTGATCACTAACCTCTATAGCTCAAAAACAACTAAAGTAATCGAGCTAGTATTTCTACCATTTGATCTCAGTCTCTCTCTAACTCTCTTTCTCTCATATACAAATTCATGGAGCTCATATGATATTTCATGCAGCTCAACTTTATATTTCTTGCTATAATAACCATCTATGATCTATAATTAGAAAATAGGTGAATACTTTTTCATATATGTATATAAAATGTAATGTATTATTCACTATATTTGCACCAAGGAGATCCACATTTGTTTACATTTTTTGTTTTTTTCTCAACAGATCCTGGGTGGCTTGTGTACGTCAGACAGTCAGTGTACAGCCGTGACTCCCCAAGCTGTGTGTAACAACTCTGTGTGTACCTGTGTGCACCCCTTCACTAGCTACCTTAACCTGGCCTGTATACATGGTACGTGTGTGTAAAACAACTCTGTGTACACAGGGCTGTTCGGCCAGGCAGCCTAGGAAACGACTACTAGAACTCTGTGTACATAACAGAGTGGTGTAAACTCCTTGTGAATAGAAAACGTTAATTGTGCTTGCTGTATCATAGAAAATATCATATTAAGGGTACCTAAAGAATATTTTACAAATCCCCTTTATCCTTCGACAGTCTCTGCTCTATGTCAAGCTGTCAAGTTCAGAAAAGTACCTACAGTAGCCTACCTCTCTTTTACCATACTTATTCATTACATTACATATACCTTTCTCTATATTACAAATACCCTTGTCTCTTGCGTAATGTGTCTTGATAGCGTAATGGTTAGTGCGCTGGATTTCGGTGTGAGTATCCTAGGTTCAAGTCCTGGGAGTGCCAAATGTGTTCATTAATTTCATTGGTTTCATTAGGCTATTTAGGTTTATTCGGAAGTTAATTGGTGGGTTGGTGATAATATGAATTAAGTAACACCCCGTTCTTAACATTAATCATCAATTACAAACCCCAATGCACTTGAATATACTGATAAAAGCATATGGTCCTCCCGGGATTCAAACTCAGGACACCACACCCAGAACATAAGCATCTAAACCATTACACCACCAACACAGATATCTTTTTCTTTTCTATGTTTGCCAGCTAGTGGTGTTGGAGCTCTCTGCTACAACGACGCCCAGTGCCAAGCGGTCAACAAGTTCAGCTTCTGTCGGTACTTGGTGGAGGGAGTGGTGGGGACCTGTACCTGTGACCCGGACCAGTTTATTGACACCCGAGGCTACTGTGTTCCCAGGCTAGGTCAGTCAAGGATTATACTCTCCAACATCTAGCCTTTAGATTAACACCTACTGTCCCAGCGACGTATGTTGGCCGACAGTAAAAAAGTCACTCGTCAGTACCAGCGACGGACGATGTTCGTCCATAATATGCGGTCCTTGTAACTGCCCGTATCGATCGGTACCTGGCACCACGACTTGTATGCACTGTTTTGAGACCTTGGCAACACTTCACAGCTTATATCCAAGCTCTCACAGGCTAGGAGGGTCAGTATTCCTCCATTTTTTGAGATGGAAGGGTGTTCTCTCTCGACTGAAGCCATTTTGGCCACATTGCTTGGTACTGGAGGGTACATTTATGGTAATACCCTCTGGTATAGTAGGGGTTAACTTGCTCATATAGTGGTGTACATCCCATGTGGTGGTTTTGTGTTCTTGTATTTCAAAATCATATTTTACTAAAGAGTTATTTCCACATAGCGATTTTGATAAGTTCTTTTGTCTTTATATTGTGTCGTCCCTGTTTTTGGTTTGTTTGTTTTGCAAGTTTTACATTATAATAACTCAAGATAAAACCTCTTATCTATTTTCCCCAGGGGGCCGGTGCTACCAGGGAGACTGTCCGTTACAGCTTGGTGCCGCCGCCTGCCAGCGAGGAAGGGACGGGGTCACCAAGTGTTTTTGTCGCAAGAAGGCCTTGCAGAGACGAGGAGTTTGTGTCCAACCATAATGTGTTCCTGATACAGTATAGTTCAAAAGAACTTAACCCCTTCTGTACCAGCGACGCCTTAATATTTGTATTCTAGATATGTTTAGAGGATTTTGTGCAGTTAAGAAGGATGTGTGGTAGTAAAAAGGGTTAAGTGAGATAGTTCGAAGCCTGTCAATTGCTGGAGGCCCTGTTTAAACTGAATACAATCGTTGGATAGTACAGTAGCTAGAATAAAGTTGAAAAGACGTAGCTGGCACAGAAGGGGTTAACATAAAACAATGCCATCTTTATCTGCATATGAAGCTTATTGATGTCAACATTTTCCAAATAGGGAGCAACAAAACCTGAAAATGGGTACATACCCCGAAATGTTAGAGAATAAAGAATCAAAGCTCTTACCTGTGTTTTCTTCTCCCACCCAATCCATCTATATGTCAGTATGAATCATTCACACACACATACCTGTATATATATATATATATATATATATATATATATATATATATATATATATATATATATATTACACATACATATACATACCGTACAGAGAGAGATACACAGAGTCAGACATATGATAGATAGGGGGTGAAGTTACTTATATAAAAACACACAAGTTCCTATACAGAGTCAAGCCTGCAGCATACGAGCGCTTTTTATCAACATTTATCGTCATCACTGGTCTGGTAGCTTAAGAGGTAAGTTATATTTTGTTTAACATCGTTCTTAACACCATTAACATCCCAAATTATATTAATGAATGCATGTGTATCTCCCAGGATTTGAACCTTGGACACCACACACAGTACTTAGGCTACACACTAACCATTACACCATCTCCTAAATTAATTCACCTTAGGTCTACTTCCAATATAAGTGAAAAGGATCACAGATACGTTGTTGGAAAATTGTTGACCATTGAAAGTAGATCAAAGCTTATGCTAAATAAGAACATAAGAACATAAGAAAATGGGAGTCTGCAGAAAGCCGATTGGCCTAAGCAAGGCAGATCCCTGTGCAGCTATGAGGGGGGAAGAATCCACGGAGTTGGTCGAGCACGTCTACATCCTGGGAAGCTGAATTCGTAAGAGATGAGATGTGAACTTGCAGGAAGGATCAAGAGAAAAAATTACACCCATGTTGGGTGAGGGGCTGGTCCTGTCCAGAGTGAGGTTTGGCATCCTCGACCTAACCTTAGCTGTTTATGTCTGTCTCTTTCCCTGTAGGGCCTACTACTTTTACTACTTCGGGGGCGGGTGGCTAGGAATCCTCCCCCCCTTGTAAAATTCACCTACTATATAGGCTAGACGAGACAGAGAGAGGGGCGCAGGATTCGCAGGAACGCGATAGTGGTCCGGAACCATAAGAATTGGAACTTTAAATGGTGTTTCTGTTCGGGCTCTGTCTCGAGTCGGCCATCCCCCAGCTATGGGGTATGTGCCTGAGTAGCCTACATACACATAATTCATAGTTCAATCCTTAGGTTCCAACACATTTTTGCCAAGCTAAATATTGCTTTTTGGTAGATGAAAATGTATATAGCCTACTTGAAGAAAAGGCCTAAATAGATCATACAACGTGATAGATAATATGAGTAATATAAATAAATGTAACTGGAAAAAATAAATAGCAAAAATATAAAAAAGGAATGAAAACGAAGGTCAAGAAGAAAACATAGAGACGAAGCTAAAATAGTTTCACATTTCACGTTCTGATAATTTAAATATACATCCTATTGGTTGTCTATTTAATTAATATATTACAAGGTACAAATTAGTGCTATTGATAATTGTTTTCCTTGCGTAAATGTATACATCTATATACTGTATTTAGGATCGTTGTACTACGCGGGAAGAATTACGTCAGACCGTCAGTGTCGTGGGATCACTCGTAAGGGGAGGTGCTGTTCGTTCAGCCTTTCTCTCTGATCCTTCACTTACGACACTATATTGCGTAGTTTGTTTTATATATTGGTGTTCGAGTGTAACCTAAACTACGAAAGAATGAATTTAGTAAGACAGACTGTTGTAGGAGACCGAGAAGAGGATTTAACAAGATCGAATGAGGCGCTTGTTTGGCGGCAACATCACCCACCTTTGAAAGTTAGCTCGTATGGCGTCAATTTTGATTACTGGTATATATATAACGAAGCAAATCACATAATAGCCAAGACTGCATCGCCAAATTTGCTCTGAAGAACATAATTATGGACGCAATGGCAATATATGTGTATATGGCTAAGACAAGAATTTCATGGAGAACTCTGAATTAGGCCTAACTAAAATTGTGGACTGGAGATGTGACACTATCAACATTTATCGAACTCCTGCACATTTTTCTACCCGTAAGCAGCCCTGTACGGAACCCAAATGTTAATCTAGAAGAGGAACTAGCTTTGTGATGAAGGGATAGCCGTGGTTGCCAACTATAACTGGTGAGTAAACGCGAATTACCGTACAGTTAATGTCAAAAGTTGTGTTTGTCTTTTTTGATGTACTAGGCCTCTATAGTCCCTTCATTATAGGTAAGCTATAAATCGTGACCCCATAACCTCTGTAGCTCAAACAGTGTTAGGCTAAAGCAAATGGGCTTTACCTTTCCCCATCTAGCCTATGTCCTTGGTCGAGTCTTCTCAAATGGTAGAGAATAGCCTAATAGCTTGATTAGTTTAGTACTTTATGAGGGGTTGGGGTCAGGATATGTGTACACCGGTTACGTATATATAGTCTTTAATTAGAGATATGCATTTTAGTATCCCGTTCAATATTCTGTTGACGCTAGTTGTGGGATAGGCCTAATAGTCTACTTTTATTTGACATTTCTTTGGTTAGGGTAATTTCAGATTGTATGTGGATGTATGGTTTATAAGCTATACAGTAATGTTCTAGGAAATAGCCAGCTGATTACTCTCTCTCTCTCTCTCTCTCTCTCTCTCTCTCTCTCTCTCTCTCCGGATCATGTCTTGCCACCTGACACTCAACCTGGACCAATAGTCAAGAAACACCTTTATATAAATATTTTGTTTTTTCTTTTCTCTGGAGGTATAAATCGTAGTAGCTTATTCGGGTTTTTGCTCATATATAGGCTACTGTATATAGGTTGTAGGCTATATAGGCTATTGTATATAGGTTGTAGGCTATATAGGCTGCTGCATATAGGTTGTAGGCTATATAGGTTGTAGGCTATATAGGCTACTGCATATAGGTTGTAGGCTATATAGGCTACTGCATATAGGTTGTAGGCTATATAGGCTACTGTATATAGGTTGTAGGCTATATAGGCTACTGTATATAGGTTGTAGGCTATATAGGCTACTGTATATAGGTTGTAGGCTATATAGGCTACTGCATATAGGTTGTAGGCTATATAGGTTGTAGGCTATATAGGCTACTGTATATAGGTTGTAGGCTATATAGGCTACTGTATATAGGTTGTAGGCTACTGTATATAGGTTGTAGGCTATATAGGCTACTGTATATAGGTTGTAGACTATATAGGCTACTGCATATAGGTTGTAGGCTATATAGGCTACTGTATATAGGTTGTAGGCTATAATCTGATTATAGGCTACTGCATATAGGTTGTAGGCTATATAGGTTGTAGGCTATATAGGTTGTAGGCTATATAGGCTACTGTATATAGGTTGTAGACTATATAGGCTACTGTATATAGGTTGTAGGCTATATAGGCTACTGTATATAGGTTGTAGGCTATATAGGCTACTGTATATAGGTTGTAGGCTATATAGGCTACTGTATATAGGTTGTAGGCTATATAGGCTACTGTATATAGGTTGTAGGCTATAATCTGATTATAGGCTACTGCATATAGGTTGTAGGCTATATAGGCTACTGTATATAGGTTGTAGGCTATATAGGCTACTGTATATAGGTTGTAGGCTATATAGGCTACTGTATATAGGTTGTAGGCTATATAGGCTACTGTATATAGGTTGTAGGCTATATAGGCTACTGTATATAGGTTGTAGGTTATATAGGCTACTGTATATAGGTTGTAGACTATATAGGCTACTGCATATAGTTTGTAGGCTATATAGGCTACTGCATATAGGTTGTAGGCTATATAGGCTACTGTATATAGGTTGTAGACTATATAGGCTACTGTATATAGGTTGTAGGCTATATAGGCTACTGTATATAGGTTGTAGACTATATAGGCTACTGTATATAGGTTGTAGGCTATATAGGCTACTGTATATAGGTTGTAGGCTATATAGGCTACTGTATATAGGTTGTAGGTTATATAGGCTACTGTATATAGGTTGTAGACTATATAGGCTACTGTATATAGGTTGTAGGCTATATAGGCTACTGTATATAGGTTGTAGACTATATAGGCTACTGTATATAGGTTGTAGGCTATATAGGCTACTGCATATAGGTTGTAGGCTATATAGGCTACTGTATATAGGTTGTAGGCTATATAGGCTACTGTATATAGGTTGTAGGCTATATAGGCTACTGTATATAGGTTGTAGGCTATATAGGCTACTGCATATAGGTTGTAGGCTATATAGGCTAAGCCTATATCATTTTGTGGGGCTTGATTGTGAGTTTGTGCATATACTGTATACTGGTATATATATATATATATATATATATATATATATATATATATATATATATATATATTATACAGTTACTCATACCGGTAACTTAGTATTTGAGGCCGAACTTTTACACATTCCGGTTAGGCCTATCATTAGAAGATTGTATGCAATTTAGGAAGCATTTATAGGAATCGAAGGTGTAAAATGTATCTCAATTATATCGCTAGCTCCCACAGGTTCTTCCTAAAGGGCATACAATCGTCTAATGATAGCCAGAATAAACTGTAAAAAACGCGTCATAATTCAGGGCTAACTGGCAACATTCGACCTTTGTTACTTTATACATCTCTCTCTCTCTCTCTCTCTCTCTCTCTCTCTCTCTACCGAATGCATTACTAACAGGGAATTATAAATACACAATATAATTATATGGACATTTATTATTAAAAGATTCAGTCGATACACTAAGGGACAGGTAGAAAGTCGTGTTTTCTTCGACGTTTTCTCAACTTTTTCAGATTTGCTGAAATAATTGTCAAAAAATGTATATAGGCCTACCTGTGGCGTTACGTGTTTCAAATGGTTCTTGTAAAATAAATAGTACTGATAAAATAGAAAACAATAATGGAACAGTAAAATTTTATCTATTTTTCTATCTATTGCCGTACGGCGTGATCCCCGAAGGGGTGGATACGAATGAAACGCCCCCATGTATACCTCTGTCCCCAGTCAGTCGACGCCCCTCCCCTCCTCCCATCCAGCACCGCTTTCACGCATATACTTGTTAACTCCATACTTCCACTTCTCTCTCGGTTTACATCTCCCTCTATGTCCTTCCACTTCACTCTCGTACACTCTCTTAGTTATTCTCTCGCTTCCCATACGTTCCACATGGCCGAATTATCTCAAGGTGTTCCTTTTCACACTTTCCAGCACATCTACATCCACACCACACCGCTCTCGTACTTTTTCATAGTAGCGACATGACATTTTTAATTTACCTTCTCCGTTGACAAATATTATAAGAACTAACAAAATAATACCACGATAACGGTCATATTAAATTAATCCTTAAAATAACAGATGGGAAATACGTAATCGGATCTTTAACCCTGGCAATACTGGTGAATTTATTATCTTTTTATTATGGCTATTAATAGACGATTTTACTGTTCAGGAAGGATTTATAATAGTCAACGAATTAAAGGAGATATATTACACCTCTCTGATTACTAGACGTCCTTCCTAAGCTGCGTAAAATCGTCTAATAATAGCCAGACTAAGGAACAATAACATTCTAAAAGGATATATATATATTTTTTAATGGCCCTGTGATTCAATCCAGACGAAATATTTTCGTTGTTTTAAATAAATATCGGTATGTAATGATTTCTATGTACAGAATGTAGTGTATCTTGGTATTTCGGCATCGTAGAGGTCCTTCCTAAGCTGGATGGAATAGACTGGTGGTAGTGTCGTCTAGCTGGAATAAATCGAAAATATAGATATAGTTAATGCAGATGATTAGAGCTACTTGACATAGGTTACAGGTATAGCGTCAGTGTATAGCAGTTTATAGGGGGGGGTGAGTCGTTTTTCTGGTCCCCTTTCTCCCTTGTGTTTAGCCTTATTGATTTTAAAGAATGGACTATAGTCTACCAGTCTATTATATAATTATATAATTCGTATATAATTATATTATATAATTCGTATTGATTTAGATTAATAATAACAAAATAATAACAAAACAAAACAAGATTCACTTACCTTCTTGTGTCCTTGTTCAGGTAGCCTATATCGGGTCACACTCAGTTGAGACAGAGAGAGAGAGTAAGTATATGTGTGTGTGTGTGTGTGTGTGTGTGATATTTGCATTATAGAAACAAAATACTTTCTGGTAGTTATTATTAACATTAGAGGAAATAATGTGTCTTGTAGATTATTGAAGGTAAATGAATTGATGCACTGACCCGAGATAATAAGTTGGAAGCCGGGAGAAGTAGCCTATATGTATATGATGTAATGTTACTAGGCTATACAAGGGACCATACCAAATGTGTGTGTGTTTACAATTAGTTAATAGGCCTACTATTAACCCCTTCTGCACCGGTAACGTCATTTTAACTTCAAGAATTCCTACTATAAGACGATTTTATTCAGTTCACAAAGGGCCTATTCATTCTTCGAACTATCTTGATTAGGCTAACTCATTTTACCACCACAGATCCTTAAGCTGCACAAGATCGTTTACAGGCATTTTGGCTCGAACGTCCCTTGATTTTGGCCCTGTCACTCTTTCAACTATGGGGGAGGCACTCGCTATAGGCAGTTCTGCCTTTTGCCTCCCTCAATCACATAGAAAAAAAAATGTAGCTAGAATATAATAAAAAACAGCGTCACCGGTACAGAGGGGGTTAAATTTTAGTGGTTTAGATTTAAAATGTCAAAATACGATATACACCTGTACAAAAATAGGGTCATGGGTCAATAAAGGTCACGTATAAGAGCGTAAGGAGCAAGGTCAAGTGAATATATACAGGAGGAGGGAGAGGAAGACCAGACAGAGCGGAGTCTGAGAGTGAGTCCGGGTGCTGGAGTCGTGGTGCATGGCTCGAGGCTCCTCATCTGGGAAATAGAAAACCATAATTATGATATTTTCGATCATTTACAAAAATAAATAAAAATCTTGCTACTGTTAGACGATTTTTTATTCAGGTTAGGAAGGACGTCTACCCATTAAAAAGACCATAATTAGGATATTTTCGAGCATTTAAAAACAATATATTCTTGCTACTGTTAGACGATTTTGATTCAGGTTAGGAAGGGACGTTTACCCATTAAAAGGCTATACAGACTATCTCAGTTAATCCTTTTAGATACCATATATCTTTCCTAAGCTTCATAAAATCATCTAAATGTCGCTGAAATCAATACAAAAAAGACGTCGCCGGTACAGTGAGGGTGAATATAC